>OY744531.1:104322619-104325119 GCA_963556195.1 Sepiola atlantica
GTTGAGGGGTCTGATATTTTTCAGTTAAGGGGTCTGATATTTTTCAGTTGAGGAGTCTGATATTTTTAAGTTAAGGGGTCTGATATTTTTCAGTTAAGGAGTCTGATATTTTTAAGTTGAGGAGTCTGATATTTTTCAGTTAAGGGGTCTGATATTTTTTAGTTAAGGGGTCTGATATTTTTTAGTTAAGGGGTCTGATATTTTTTAGTTAAGGGGTCTGATATATTTTAGCTAAAGGGTCTGATATTTTTTAGTTAAGGAGTCTGATATTTTTCAGTTGAGGGGTCTGATATTTTTCAGTTAAGGGGTCTGATATTTTTTAGTTAAAGGGTCTGATATTTTTTAGTTAAGGGGTCTGATATTTTTTAGTTAAAGGCTCTGATATTTTTTAGTTAAGGAGTCTGATATTTTTCAGTTAAGGGGTCTGATATATTTTAGTTAAGGGGTCTGATATTTTTTAGTTAAGGAGTCTGATATATTTTAGTTAAGGAGTCTGATATTTTTTAGTTAGTCTGATATTTTTCAGCTAGTCTGATATTTTTTAGTTAAAAGATCTAATATTTTTTAGTTAAAAGGTCTGATAATTCTTTGGTTAAGGGGAACATGGAAAATTTATATCACACAGGTGTATGCATTCTTATTTCTATTTAATATCTTATAACCGTATCGTTTTTAACTAGCAGGAACACCCGATAATGTCCAGGATTGAATAAGGAACCTTATATCGTTTTACGCAAAATCAATAACACCATATAACATTTTTATTTATATTTTTTTACATTGTATTCAATTTAATTTTTGGGATGTGGCCAAGGATGTAATCAGTATTGATTATGTGGGGCATGCTGTAAGAACATTGAGATTTATTGAAATATATTTCCGTAAATTTATAGTTTTTGGCCCTCGCGAAGAACACTCGGAATTTTCCAGAATCCTTTTTCTTATGTTTTTATGCATCTTTTATTTTTATGAACTTGTATATACTAACAACCATATGTTTCTGAAGTTTTTCGCATTGGTTCAGGAAAGCTGTAGGCATAAAAACACAACAACCTAAAATCAATAACATCGCCTATGAAACCAGTAACAACATCTTAAAATGCTTAACGTAATGCGATTTATTCTGTGATGCCACCCCAGCGTCGCTGAATTTAAATTGTCAACGAATTTCCTGGAACAATGTGCAAAACGTTCTCTGCGCGTTTCTCCGCCGTGATTTTAGAAATTATTTTATTTTCTCCAGCTTTTTTGTTTATCTGCTTCTGACTTCTGATGATGATTCGACGAAGAATCGAAAACGTTCGTGAAACCTATGGAAGATTTTTTTTTATTATTTTAATACAAAAAAGACCATCAGAAAAATTGAAAAAATAAAAATGGTATAATTAAACAGACAAATTATGTTATTTTTAACAATGTGTACATGCATACACACACACACATACATACATACATACATACATACATACATATATATATATATATATATATATATATATATATAAATATTTTTATTAAAATATTTCATTTATTTATCCGCATATATTTTTCGTTTTTATAAGACTCATCAGTGTAGCTACATAAGGCTATACCATCGGGCGCTGGGTTCAAACGCCGGGCTAAAGTAACCTTCGACTTCCATCCAACGTATTTGGCCTCTCGGCCACTCATATAACTTTACTAAGGATATTCAAAGTGAACTATTCCTATTTAAAAAGGGTTCGTGTTAGGGTTAGGGTTCGTGTTAGGGTTAGGGTTAACCCTTCCTGACAACGAGAAAGAATGATGCTTTAATTCAGCTTTTCATATTTTCCCTACGGAATGTTTTTTTTTTCTAAAGGAAGCAATTAAATATGTTTATAATACATATTTTATTTATGGATCCATATACATATATGTTTCGTCTTAATAAGACTCATCGGTTTGGCTTGATCAGGCTATACTACTGGGCACTGGGTTCGAACGACGGTGATGCGATTGTTCACCACTTCTCGTGTTAAATGATTTAAAACCTGAGTTTGTAAAGCCAGTCAATATAAAATTTAAAAGACAAAATTAAAGATTAGTTTTTTTCTGCCGGCGATCAATCTGGTTTTCTCTTTTTACCGTATTTTCTTCTCCAATTACGAATTTAATAATATTACTATATGTGGTGATATTGCCTTTTGTTTGTAATGCACTACATTAAGCTCTTTAATTTTTCGCTTTCTTTGTAACCTTTGACTGCTAATAAACACAAAGAGAGAGAGAGAGAGAGAGAGAGGGGTGAGAGAGAATTGAAATTGATAAATAGAAAGCCAGTAAGATTGGGGCACTTGATGAGTTAATTACAAATTACAGCTACTTAGAACAATTAAAATGGAAGTTATCCAAACATAACTCAATCCCAAAACTGAGGAATATGTCAGCGTGTATTTTTTATATTAAAATTATATAGTAAATACACTTTACGAAACAAACATTCGCAGCTTTAGTATCATAAATATAAGTATGTATCCCA
>OY744531.1:104327619-104335119 GCA_963556195.1 Sepiola atlantica
ATAAAAGCGTCGTTTATTTGTTTTGTTTTATTTAAACTATTACTGGATTCAACATAGAGGTTGATCACTGTCTGAAACTATGACAGTAAAAACATTAAACTATTGTGAGGTTTAGGTGTCCGTGTACCTCATTTCCAATGTTTCGCGTGCTCATTAATTAAAGTAGTGAGTGCTTTTTAAGTGGTAAGTTCAGTTATATAAGTTTATGTAACACGAAGGTAGAAGCAGGTGACTGTGGGGAGAAAAAGAGAGAGCAGCGTAAAGTCATACAGACTTATGACGCAACCAAACGGCCGGTGAATTTGTGATGTTGAATTCAAAAATGTATATTCTAAATATGAATTATGCTTCATATTGATTCATTCATCAACGTAGTTAGCCACTATGGAGAATTTAAATGCTTACTGGAGAGAACTTGAATGCCTACTAGACACTGTATTCGAGTGTCTAAGGTCTATCTGTATAGGGGGTTCTAAGGACAACCTGACATTAGGACACTTTCTCTTACAAGTTTACCCTGACAAAATATTCAAAATAACATAGTATTCTAGGCTCAAAAAAGATCCCCTCGGTATGGCTAACCCACACTGGCTCATACGAGGAATGGTGCACTATTCTCCAAGTAGTGTTACTTCAAGTAACAGAACTTAGATAGATACTCCACCAGACTAGATAAATTCTTGTTCTGAAATCTGGTAAGACCAAGAAACCACAAGAAAGATATACTATAACATAGTAAACTGGTCAATTGGGGAGAGAAAATTAATGTTCTTAACTTCTTTACTAATTCAACGTTTGATAAGTAAAAGAGAACTTTAATAGAATATTCGAATATCTATGTATCTCATATAGAGATAACATAGTTAACGGGTCAATTGGGGAAAGGGAAAATTAATGTTCTTCACTTCTTTACTAACTCAACGTTTGAGAGGTAAAGAGAAGTTTAATGGAATATTCGAATATATATGTCTCTCATGTAAAGATCAAGTGTTAGTCCTATAAAGCGGCACCTTGATTTCTGTTGTGAAGTTGTCCAACAGTAAATAATAAATAAAGGAAGTCAAGTCGAGGGTTGGTTTAACAAGTGTATTAACAAAGTAAGAAAGTGACTAGCACTTGGCTAGACAGTTACAAGACTGTGTTTTGTCTTCTCTGTGTCTCTGGTGACTCGCACTATTTATAGTGACAACCGGTGCAGTTTCTCCTGTGTAAGAACGGCCGGTGTAACAATTTCTAAGAACTTCGACTGATATAAATGAAACAAAATGATAGTGAAATCCAGAATGGGGCTCCCCCCCAGGTTCACGCATAGGAATTCAATTAAAATAAATAAGACGACAACGGAAGAATATTAAACATGATTAGATATATTTGTTTTGTTTTCTGGACCAGCCTAATAGTCTTAATATTTTTGAATCGATATTGTTTTTCATCTGTTACTTATGATTTAAATCTCGGATCTTTTGTAAGCAAGCCCCCCCCCCTCCAACAAAATTACCCCCTTCCACCCCTAAAAACAGACAAAATGAAAATTGTAGTTGTATCACTTACTCAAGAGGACGAATTCCAATCCGTTATTGTTTAATTGCATAAAAAACATATTTAACTACTATTTCGAACTCCACATAATATTACATAGATAGATGACCACCTTTCGCGATGCGTACCACAATGGCATTTATTCTGTATTTTGTACAGAATTACTTAACTCTAACCCGACTAATAGCGTATATTCTATTACAGTATCCAGAGATCGGCAGTTACACTATTCACACACACACACACACACACACACACACATATATATATATATATATATATTATAATTATAAATCAAATTTTATTAGAATTCAAAGTTCAAGCAAAGTATCTTAAAGTCCTTAGCTCATGAGTTTTCAAAGATAATTCTTCTCTTCAGAGGACCATTACCGCAGTTATACTACTACAGGTAATAAAATTAAACTTTGAAAATATATAAAAATATATACAAAAATACATAAAAATATATAACATCAAATATATCAACCCAAAAACATACTTTTTTGTTAAATCTATAAAATTCATCCAAGTCATACAATTTGAAAAACATTATCAGGAAAAACATTATCAGGACAGACATCAAGAGGGTTGACTGAAGATTAATTATATATATATATATATATATATATATATATATATGCATCATAATAATTACTTTAATCAGTAATTGTCTTCTTTTAAAACGATGTAAAATATCAAACGTCCTTTTACCAGATTGGGCTGGTCCGTGTGACGAGTATTTTACAATAAGTTAGGTGCGTTGAGGAAAAACAGCTGAATATAAGGACCGGGTATTTATCAGGAGATGTATATTTACAAATATATGTATATTTATCAGGACATACAAAAGATGTTAAGGGCCATCTAAACTCACGTTACATGTGGGTGTTCTTGGCCTTTTGGCTAAGATCAAAGTGTAGTACCTGTTCTGATGGATACTGCACCCCATAGACTGGTATTGTCTTGGCCCTCGGGGCTTGATTTACGCCGGTCTATGGGTCTGTCCTGTGCAGTTCTAGGAGGTCCACCCTCCCAGGCTTCGCCTCCCCTCTTTGGGGAGGAGTAAGTTTATTGCTTACTGCCTGAGACGCTCCTACCGGGGAATGCCGAGGGGCTGCCCAGGCAATTTTAAACCCCACTTTCCCGACCCGACCTTGGGTCACATCTTACTTGTGGGAGTAAGATAAAAACTGGCCTTGTGCCTAACTCCTGGAGAGGAGTAAATCAATACATGTGGGTGTTGTTTATTATAATAAGATGCGCAAGTATACGATAAAACCCGTGATGGTGCAGGTGGATCTAACCCTCTTTAAATGGCGATAAACAAATTATTTCATTCGCCATAGTGGCTAACTACGTGGATGATTAAAGCCACATGAACGATTATGAAAATCTAAAATATAAATTTTTAATTCAACTTTACAAAGACACCGGCCGCTTGGTTGCGTCAGAAGTTCCTAAAACTTAACGCTGTTCATTTACTTTTTCCACCTAAGAAATCGTAAAACTTACTTTAGTAAATGTGCAAAGACAAGCACTAAAGAAATACTTATTTGTTTTAGATAATGCTGCGCTTTTTTTGTTATCGACAACTTGAGAATATGACAACAATTGCTATCACTATTCATATAAAGTTAGATGTATTTATATTTCTACATATTTAAATGTATACGATTCACTGATAAACATATAATCAACCATTATGAATTTAAAAAAAAAATATTTTAGGCGTAAGGAGTACGAATGTGGGCTATATTTAGTTTAATTCAGTATAATGTGAAATTTGAACACTTAGTCTTACACATCAATTAATATATATTCCCCCAAATTTCACTTTATTTGGAATATTTTTAAAGAGTTTTAGGGGGCATAACGTGTCATTTTATATATTAAATATATCAGATTCGCGCTGAACTTGATCAAATATATTTAATTTTAATCTTTGTGAGACGACATAAAATTTGTTCAAAATTGTTCTGTTGGAAAAATCTATTTTACCAGTCCTGGGACGGGTACTCTTGTTCTTATGAATACAGCTCATGTCTAGTAAGGAAATTAATCAACTATCGTAAATCCTAATATCTCTCTGCCATGTATAAATCTTTTACTTAGGAGAAGAAAAGATTTTTCACAGCGAGATTTTGGGACGAGGTCAGTGATTTATTCAGCAGGTGGTCAGCTCTCTGGCCAGCCAGTGTGTTGGCCGGATATTAGACGGGAAGTTTTGGCTAATGTCCCAAAAGACATCCAGCGGTTTAGCAATGCTGAAACAATTTTCATATCCTATCGAACAAGAAGCATACACGCTAGACAAATGCTCGGTACGCACACACACACACACACACACACAACCACACACACACACAACCACACACACACACAAACACACACACACACACACACTATCTCTATTTATATAAAATTAGGTATATGTTTATATATTTGTATGTACAAGATTCCCTCGTAATTGATGATTGTGAATTTAGGAACATGGATGCTAAGCGTAAAGGGTCGTAGCATGGGACATATTTAGTTTTATTTAGTTGCATGCAAAAAGGTAAAATAGAGGTGAAAACCAATCATAAAAGTATAAATAACTCCCATATTTGTGAAATTTTAAGAATAGGTAAGCGACATCAATTAACAAATATTCTTTAAACTGCAGTTTCCTTGGGGTATTTTACGGAGTTTTAAGGTGGCATCGACAATTAAAATATATCAAATATTCTTTAGATTAGAGCCATAGAAATTAGTCAAGAATTCAGCATGATTCACTGATTTTCAATATTTTATTAAGACCCCTTAAATTTTTGACATTTTGCAGAATCAAAATCATGTAATGGATTTTGATAAATATTAAAATGAAGATACTGACATTAAAATCTGTATTATTATATCTTGATTTTAAATATCATATTAGGATATGAAACTGGTGTAAAATTGCTTTCTTCGGGGAATTTATTTCACCTGTTCCATGACGAAAATTATTCTCTCCTCCCCCCTCTCTCTCTCCCCCTCTCTCTCTCTCTCTATATATATATATATATATATATATATATATATATATATTATACGTGCATAAAAGTAATCCATGGACACGTGTTTCTCGCTCACAGCCCTCATCAGCATAGTTAACTTACACACAGATCGAACCTTCGATATTGATGTCTATAATCCATCGTTCTACCACTGGACCAAGACGCTCTGTCTAGAAATATGAACGATTTTTATCACCTAAATATTTAATGTATTTTTATGTAATTATTTGTATTGATCTTAATCACTTAGGAAGTGAAACAATCGAAAAAATAGTAAAATAATTACATAGTGCAGTTTAATTCGACATTCTCTGTTTTTAAATGTGCATTTGTGGTCATAATATCTAGTTTTAAAATAAGGGAGGTCATATACATATATATACATATATAAATATACATATATACATATACATATGCATATATATATATAAACACACATATACATATATACACCTATACATATATACATACACATATGCATATATATATATATAAATATACACATATATACATATATACATATCTAAATATCTACATATATACATACATATCTACATATACACATATACACATATACATTTACATATATGCATATACATACACATATACATATACATATTTATATACATATAAATATATATATATATATATATATATAAATATATATGCATACATACATATATATATACATATATATATAAATATAAAAATCTATATACATACATACATATATTTATATATACATACATATATATATGTCTATAAATACGTATATATATACATACCAATACATACATATATATATGACTATATATACATATACATACACACACACATATATATATATATACATAGAAATATACCTATACATACATATATACGTATACATACATATATGCATGCCTTTATATACATACATATATATATATATACATTGGCTTATTTATTCAATCAGCAACAACATCCTTGTCATAAATACAAAAAATTTTCAAATCTATAAGAAAATAACTTCAAAGATATCTATATACTTACTGTTGCCAAACTGTCTGCTGCTTTAAAAAAATTGTCTTATCAAAAATAAAACATGTCGGTGTGAAACTTCAAATGTTTTGCGTTTATGCTTAACTCTCTTGTTCTTTCTCTCTCTCCCTTCCTCTCCGTCTTCCCTCCTCTCTCTCACTCCCTATCTCATATAGATTTACCGAAGATATAATTAAAAAAATAACTCACAGTAATCTCCGAGACTTTCTTTTCTTTTTCTTTTCATCGCTCAATAAAAAAAATTAATGTTTTTAAAAAGATCAAATAATATTAGAGCGAGGAGCGCGTAGCGCTAAAACCACGCTCTTTAGTCCCAAATGGAGTTACTCCGGCTCCACTCCTGCTGAATATAAAATGAGCTCTCATTTCCTTCGCTCCACAAAAAATAAGCGTGCTACTGGAGCGCGCTCCTTTCTGGAGGGCTCCGTAAAGCCCTGTATGCATGCATATATATATATATATATATATATATATATATATATATATATATATATATATATATATATATGCATATATATATATATATATATATATATATGCATCTATATATATATATATATATATGCATATATATATATATATATATATATGCATATATATATATACACATATATATATATATATGCATATATATATATATATATATGCATATATATATATACACATATATATATATATGCATATATATATATATATATATATATGCATATATATATATACATATATATATATATATGCATATATATATATATGCATATATATATATATATGCATATATATATACATATATATATATATATGCATATATATATATATATGCATATATATATATATGCATATATATATATATGCATATATATATATATGCATATATATATATATACATATATATATATATATATACATATATATATATATATGCATATATATATATGCATATATATATATGCATATATATATATATACATATATATATATATATACATATATATATATATATATGCATATATATATATACATATATATATATGCATACATATATATATACATATATATGCATACATATATATACATATATATACATATATATATATATATATATATATATATATATATAAATATTTATACGCATATATATTTACAAAATCTTGTCAGTAATGTAAATGCCTCAAGAAGCATATTGGCTTTACCGAGGCTTTTTTTGCTGTGGCTGCGAAGGCCTATGCGTACCTTGCAGTCCCCGCGACAGTGTATACAGATCCAGTAGAAGTGTGGATGATAAAGCCAACTTGCTTTCTTTTCTTCGTGCACGCTTTTTACCGGCGTTCGTCTAGAACTTTTGTTCCAAGATGTCAAGTTGTCGTTTGAAGGGTTTTTTTTCCATTCTACGCTGTCACATGCAATACTTTTTTCTAAAATGAAGGATCGAGGTCAAGGGCATTTATGTCCCTCTTGCAGAAATGTCCCTCTTGCAGACATCCTTGTATGTTTGAAAGAGACACCCACGGTCTCTCTCTCTCTCTCTCTTAATTCTGCATTAAAGAGATCTTTAGGAATTCAACGATTGTTCATACATATATATCTATCTATCAACCCCTCTCTCTTTCTCTCTCTCTGTATATATATATATATATATATATATATATATATATATACATGTATATATATATACATGTATATATACATATATACATATATATATAAATGTATTTACATATACATATATATATATATACATAGGTTTAATATATGCATATGTATTTTAATGATATATATATACATATATATATATATCAATATTATATATATATACATACATATATATCAATAGTATATATACATATATATACATATATATCAATTATATATATACATATATACA
>OY744531.1:104337619-104362619 GCA_963556195.1 Sepiola atlantica
AACGCAATAAATCCAATTTGTTTAAATTGAGACCTTAATCGAAACAGGAACGAATATATTGAATATAGACAGCGAATATAAGCTTATTTTAATTGAGAGCAAAAAATAAGTCTTCCGGTATCATATTATGTAATACATAATTCGAGTGTGTGATCGAGTGTTGAAATGTAACACTTTTTATAGTGCTAATTTCGCAATTTTTTTAATGGCGTTCATCGCGTTTTGCATTCGAACTATATATATATATATATATATATATATATATATATATATATATACTAGTGCACGTATCCAGCGTTACTTTGGAGTTTAAGCAATTTGTTGTAATGTTTATTTCTGAACATATTGGATGTTAAAAGCCAAAATTGACATTTGTTCGAAAGTTTAAGGGCTTCCAAATGTATTGCCAATGTCGACGTGTCACAAAGTATTTTTTTATGGAAGTCACTCCAGACAAGGCATGAAGCCACTTGATGTAAAGAGCTACAAAATACTACTTTAAGGTCAAAAACTAGCCAACAATAAGTGTTAGATTGATAGATTCCCATCCAAAAACACAGCAATTATTCCCCCTTTGTCAGAAACATCACCGATGGAATTTGAGGACTAAAAGACACAAAATAAGGGAAGCCAGAGTTACGAGGCTGTTGAAACTATGTCTGACTCTTTTACGAAAAAAACTAAATACATTCTTGTGGATTTAATTGCAGAATTCAATTATTTCTAATGATTTAATTGAAAGAAATATTAAATATGATTTTAAAAGAGCTCTTATTGTTCGACTAAATAAGGTTTATGCGGACGGAATCGAACAACGAATCTTTCTACTAAGAGCCGAACCCTAACACTAAGACCCGAACCCTAACCCTAACCCTAAAAGCCTAACCCTAACCCTAAGAGCCTAACCCCAACCGTAAGAGCCTAACCGTAAGAGCCTAACCCTAAGAGCCTAACCCTAACCCTAAGAGCCTAACCCTAAGAGCCTAACACTAAGAGCTGAACCCTAACCCTAAGAGCCTAACCCTTAGATCCTAACCCTAACCCTAAGAGCCGAACCCTAAACCTAACCCTAAGAGCCGAACCCTAATCCTAACCCTAAGAGCCTGACCCTAAGAGCCTAACCCTTACCCTAAGAGCCGAACCCTAACCCTAAGAGCCGAACCCTAACCCAAACCCTAAGAGCCTAACCCTAAGAGCTTAACCCTAACCCTAAGAGCCTAACCCTAAGAGCTGAACCCTAACCCTAAGAGCCTAACCCTAAGAGCCTAACCCTAACCATAAGAGCCGAACCCTAACCCTAAGAGCCTAACCCTAAGAGCCTAACCCTAACCCTAAGAGCTGAACCCTAACCCTAAGAGCCTAACCCTAACCCTAAGACCTGAACCCTAACCCTAAGAGCCGAAACATAACCCAACTGTTGTCTTTTAGTCGTTTGTCGTTTAAAATATTAGTAATAGTTGGTTGCAAAGGTAGTGTAGAATACTTTTGTTCATCATGATTCCATCCTCGAAGGCATTACTTCATCATTTAGGGGTAGGGGGACGTTTTGTTTTTGTTTGTTCTTAATATATAGTAGCAAAAGGTCAGTATTCCCCGAAGTAAAGAGACTGAAAAGCCGTTGTGACAAGAAATTCTACGCAAAAAATAAAACAGTCTTCGTAGACAGAAGTATATCGTGTGTTATGTTAGAAGTACAATCGTTATTAAATTAGAGAAGTTCTTCTACCCACATTCGAAAGTTTAATCAAGAACCCTTTCTGTTGCAACAGAAGACTTCCTCCCTACATTCTAACCAATTCCATTTCCCCTAACCCTAATCAATTCATTTTTCCCTCATCTACTTTATGTCTATCACTTTTCTGTTCTATGTCCCCGACTTATTAATTCGCCTCTTGAATCGAATGAATCAGAATATATATATATATATATATATATATATATATATATGAAGAGTTTGAATACAAAACGCGATAAATCCAATTTGTCTAAATTGAGACATTGAACAATACCAGGACAAAATACATTTAATCGAGACTTCGCCTAAAATCTTGTTTTCATTAAAAGTCAAAGGAAATTATGCCGGTGTCATATTAGTTAAAACATAATTTTAATCCAGTGTAGAAATAGAATACATTTTGTCGTGATAGCTTCATAATTTTGAAAATGGCGTTTATCGCGTTTTGCAGTCGAACGCTTTATATATATATATATATATATATATATATATATATATATATATATATATATATATATATATATATGTGTGTGTGTGTGTGTGTGTGTGTGTGTGTGTGTGCGTGCGTGTGTGTGTGTGCTTCGGACGTTTATTATGATGGTTTGATCATTTGTATTTTTCGGACTACTATTCCTATTTTATTTGTTATATTCACAATGTCACGGTTGATGTAACATCCAACCTTCTGAAGTGAAGAGAACGATTCAGTTTAAAATTTCACATCGTTTTTTCAGCCCAACATAATGATTGTTAAGTTCGCCTATTTTGTTCCCAAGTAGGAAAATACGCCCATGAGGAATATTGAAGGTTACATTACAGAGGTATTTTTGTAGTGCGTTTATATGAAGAGAAAAAAGCAGACGAGACGAAATAACGGCAGACAACATAAGAGACATTCAATCGCATATTATCAACAATTGTGAAACTAAAAACAAAATCCCTTCGTCAAAATTCCAGAAAAATGCTACGTCACTTCATCAGCATAATTTTCGGCGCTTCTTCGTTATTTTCAACCACCCGTTTTTCTCAACATTTTTACTAACCAATTTATTTTTATTTTTTTAGGTGTACAATTACCTATCATGTCGCTCGTTAATTCTGTGTTTTTTGGAAAATAAATTTCAAATATTTTGATTTTAGAAGGGGGATCAATTTCCTATATAAATTTAACGTAAATTGATCCCTCTACTTTTTTCACCTTTTTTACAGACCAAATCACAGAAAAACGAATTTAAAAAATTGGTGATGGTCGAAAAGTAGGGGATCAGTTTACGTGAAATTTATATAGGAAATTGATCCCCATCCTAAAATTAAAAAAAATGAAAAAAAAAAAGCACTGAATTCTCTAGCGACATGTAATTGTACACCGTAAAAATAAAAAAAATGGTCAGTAAAAAAGGTTGAGAAAAACTGGTGGTGAAGTATTACGAAGAAGCGCCTAATTTTCAATTGTATTATAGATTTTTAAAAAAGAATGATTTAAAACAGACATTTATTTAACGAAAAAAAACATAACAGTAAACATAGGTCGGTAACATAAAGAGAAACAATGAAACAGCACAGACAACTAGCGATTATAACTTAAAAAAAAAAAACAATTAATGTAACAAATGTCAATACGAAAATAAATATATCAGTTTTGTATCGAACATGAATACTACGTGTATGTTCTGAACTTAAACAATACCGGACGCCATTAAATGAGATATCCCGTTCATTTTTTTGTTGAAACTAAATTTAATAGCATGAAACACGCATACTATTAAAAATGAATCACAAAAATATGATTTGATTGTTATCTTTTACGGCATATCAACACTTCACGGGTTTTAAATTCAGAATCCAGTCATTTTGGGAAGCGTTTTAATGCTTCAAAGTTGTTTATAACTTCAACTATTTGTTAACGGTGTTTGCTTCGGTTGTTTTGTTTTACGGCATATCACCATTTTCGTTTTTTTAATGATGAATCCAATTAATTTTTTTTTTTTTTTAATGATGATTCCAATTAATTTTTCGTTTTTTTTTAATGATGAATCCAATTAATTTTTCTTTTTTGTTAATGATTAATATAATTAATTTTTCGTTTTTATTAATGATGAATCCAATTAATTTTTCGTTTTTTTAATGATGATTCCAATTAATTTTTCGTTTTTTTTTAATGATGAATCCAATTAATTTTTCGTTTTTTTAATGATGAATCCAATTAATTTTTCGTTTTTTTTAATGATGAATCCAATTAATTTTTCTTTTTTGTTAATGATTAATATAATTAATTTTTCGTTTTTATTAATGATGAATCCAATTAATTTTTCGTTTTTTTTAATGATGAATCCAATTAATTTTTCGTTTTTTTTTAATGATGAATCCAATTAATTTTTCTTTTTTGTTAATGATTAATATAATTAATTTTTCGTTTTTATTAATGATGAATCCAATTAATTTTTCGTTTTTTATAATGATGAATCCAATTAATTTTTCGTTTTTTTAATGATGAATCCAATTAATTTTTCGTTTTTTTTAATGATGAATCCAATTAATTTTTCGTTTTTTTTAATGATGAATCCAATTAATTTTTCGCTTTTTTTAATGATGAATCCAATTAATTTTTCGTTTATTTTAATGATGAATCCAATTACTTTTTCGTTTTTTTAATGATGAATCCAATTAATTTTTCGTTTTTTTTAATGATGAATCCAATTAATTTTTCGTTTTTTTAATGATGATTCCAATTAATTTTTCGTTTTTTTTAATGATGAATCCAATTAATTTTTCGTTTTTTTAATGATTAATATAATTAATTTTTCGTTTTTTTTAATGATGAATCCAATTAATTTTTCTTTTTTTTTAATGATTAATATAATTAATTTTTCGTTTTTATTAATGATGAATCCAATTAATTTTTCGTTTTTTTTAATGATGAATCCAATTAATTTTTCGTTTTTTTTAATGATGAATCCAATTAATTTTTCGCTTTTTTTAATGATGAATCCAATTAATTTTTCGTTTATTTTAATGATGAATCCAATTACTTTTTCGTTTTTTTAATGATGAATCCAATTAATTTTTCGTTTTTTTTAATGATGAATCCAATTAATTTTTCGTTTTTTTAATGATGATTCCAATTAATTTTTCGTTTTTTTTTAATGATGAAACAAATTAATTTTTCGTTTTTTTAATGATGAATCCAATTAATTTTTCGTTTTTTTAATGATGATTCCAATTAATTTTTCGTTTTTTTTTAATGATGAAACAAATTAATTTTTCTTTTTTGTTAATGATTAATATAATTAATTTTTCGTTTTTTTTAATGATGAATCCAATTAATTTTTCGTTTTTTTAATGATGAATACATTTAATTTGCTAAACGCTTTAATGCGTCAAGCTATTAATATTTTTTACATATATAAAATATCTTATTCCTATTCTGCGTGTTGCATATACATTGTTAGTGGATTAATCTGTCTTGTACGTAAATATTCTGTAAATAAATAGGCTGTAAGTGATGTATACTCTCTAACATATAAACGGGAAACTGACAAGTACTAGAACTTAATAAGAATGGATCTGAGAGTGACAACATCTAAGGAGCCAGTACACATTCCCTAAAACTATCAAATTAAGCCTAACAATCGGATTTAGATTTGTGTGATAGCAAGGCTGTTGGGGTAAAAAGACCTCGAGTATTTAAAATAGGCTAGGTAGAGAAAATTATTTTTGATTAAAAAAAGCTGGAAACTATGGATTTCGGGTGGTGTGAGCATAGGGAAGCGGACACCTTTTTTTCCTCAAGGATGTTCAATGCCGTTTAGTTACCTGCCCAGAACCATCACAGAAAATAACAGAAATTGATCCACCGAAATCAACAAAACTAACTGAGGCCACTTTCATTGGCCGAGACTAGTTTGAAGGCATAAGTTTATGTTTTAAAATATCAAGTATTATGGTTACCTTGTGCTTCTAAAAAATTAAGTACTTGCTTTCCGCACTCGCTAATGTCCTATCAAGCAACTGAAGGTTTGTTTTTTAAAGACGTTATAGTTATTTAGAAGTATGTATCGGTTTCTAAATAAGTTGTCATTGACCGTTACTAGAAAGAGATGGAACGGTGTGACGAAATGTCCATAGAAAAAGTATTTATCTTCATTGATAAAATTAATTTTATTCATTAAAAAGACAAAGCAGATAGTCTGTGTCCATCTGGGAGGTGACGGTAGTGAAGTGGATATCGACACGGACTGAAGACCTGGGTGTTCCAAGTTCGAATCCAGTTGGTTCCACAGTACCACTTTCCCTTAGGGATGTTGACAACCTTCTCGTGGTTCTTCCCTTAAGTACCCGATGTCTTTTTAGAAAGATCTCTAACTAGAAAAACATCGGGGGAAACTAATGCCAACGCCAACACCAGAATCATCTGATTCACACGAAAGAAAAAGTGTACATCTGACCTAATTTGTTGTTGGAAATTCTGTAAAAAAATAGTTGATTAAAGTTTCCAAGATTAATAGAACATTTTATTTTAATCATATAATTGTTTTGTTTTTGCTTTTTTTTATAGACTAACGAGTTACCACTTATCAAGTTCCACAGACCATTCGAGAATAAGGGTTAATGGGTGGTGACACCACATCGTGATCATTGGTAACAATGGATGAAATTCGGCAGAATTTGATTATTTAAGAGGACAACTCAACAAGAAGTTATTTAGAACTATGTATCGGTTTCTAAATAAGTTGTCATTGACCGTTACTAGAAAGAGAGGGAACGGTGTGACGAAATGTCAATAGAACAAGGAAGTTGCTCATGGTTGTCGCTCCCCTATCGTCTCTAGCATAGCAACCGACATGTTTTTTTCTAATAAAACCTAATTTACTCCATTCGACATTCTTGTGAGGTAAAAATAGCCACACAGCAGAAGAGACTGACCGTTTTCTAGCTGTCAATGTTTGTATTACTTCAGACACATAACATTAACAGAACAAATATAACGAGATGTTGATCCGGTCAAACGTTAAGACAATAAACAATTTGCTACGTTTACACTCCGAAGCAGACATGTCAGCCAACAGATTTGAAATTAACCAATCAGAAACGACGTAGAAACGTTGATTCTTATTGGAAGATGTTATGCACTTGCAAATGATCTGTCCTTAAAGACGATTTCACAATCAGTTTCTTTAGCATAAACACTGACTATCGACATATTTAAAATAATACAAATTCTTCAAATGAGAAAAAATTATGCACACACAGACATTCATACAAACTTATACTACCCAAGAATACACGGATTGAAATACACATGATGAACACTTTTAACAGAAAAGATTTTAATAATTTTAAGTAAGTGTATGGTTTATACATACATGTACAAAATCGTCGACACTGGTATGTCGATGTTATCGATCAACAGCTGATATAAATCGAGATCTCCTTAGGCAGAGTAAGAATCTGATCTTTACCTCAGATCATATTTAGGAAGAATGAAATTAACAAGAAAAGAAAAGAAAAGACATTTAAAATTTGTTAAGTCACGTGGTTAGATTTGATACTGTTGAGAATCGCATGAAAAATGAAATATTGCCTTGATGACTGACTTCTTAACCGAAGCGTTCATTAAATAGACTGGCATTGCGGGTTCATATCAAAGTGTAGTAATTGTTTTCTCGTCGGTAATAGGAAGAAAAATCTTTCTAGATTAAGGCAATTTTTTAATAAATTGTTGCCCTAATGAAGATTAAAATTTTTAGGGGACACGATTTCCCCCACATATGCATGAGATTGTTTTTGAATGATGTGGGGGGGAGTAAATAGCAACCGATATATATTTAGAAGGTTTATTTACTTTATTAAATCTCAAAAACCGCACTAATATAGCACTATAGATAGATATTATTAAAATGATGGCAGAAAGGATGCTCAATACATGCTATAGCTACCGTTTTATTCTATAGAAAAACAATTAAAGCCATTTGACAATAATTCCGAACCGGACAAATTATTTTCTGGAAGGAATTAAATTGAATTACATGTTATTCATCTTAACAACACGCTGCAACGATATACACGAAACACTGACAAACGGACATCAAATATGTATTTTGTAGGAAGAAAGCTGTCGATGACAAAGAGACCATAACGTGACTAACTTTACTTTATATATTATATGTATGTGTATATGCATATCTGATTTGAATTTTTTATATGTATTAAAATGCAGAATTTAAATAACCCTGTCCTGCCCATAATGATAGAATAGTTGTCGTAAATACGGATTGTTTAATACATTCTGAAATGTGATAAATAATTGGAAGCATTTTATAGAGAATAAACGATAATATTAAATACTGAGATGACAGAAAATGTATCCCAGCGTTTTCTACCTGCAGATGAATCGGTACTTTTTTTACGGTAGGACTCGCGCTAAAAGTTCTTCGACGTCGGTGCTTTCCGGCGGTTTACATTAAACGCCGGAAAATCCCGAAGCGAGACGAATAAGCAGACGACAGCTAAACTTTCAAACTGAATAAAACGTTGAATTTGCAAACTGTTAGAAACGCGATTTAAACATGGATTTTACATGGTATCACTGGCTGTTGAAACTCATGGAGGAACGATAACTCTAACCCTGCCCTAACCCAAATTCCTAACCCTGCCCTAACCCTAATTACTAACCCTGCTATAATCCCAATCCCTAACCTTGTCTTAACTTAATTTCCTCACCCTTATTCCTAACTGTTACACCGGCCGTTCTAACAGAAGAGAAACTACACCGGTTCTCACTATAAATAGTGCGAGTAGACAATCACCAGGGAGAAAAAGGACAGTATTGTAACTGTCTAGCCGAGTAGCAGTCAATTTCCTTACCTTTGTACCTTTTATGTAAATACACTTGTTATCTTAACCCAACCTCGACTTTACTTCTTTTTACTGTTGGACTACTTCACAACACTAACACTGCCTTAAAACTAACCCCTAACGACATCAACAAAAATAATCAGTTAAAACAAGTAAAAAAAGAAGATATTTCGTAGAAAATGTAAAACAACACTTAATTGATTTGCTTCAGCCTCATTTGTGTTTTGTTTTTTTGACGCAAGGAAGTCAACGGACTGTCCGGCGTTTACCGTAAACTGCCGGAAAGCACCGATGTCGAGGAACTTTAAGTGCGGGCTCTACTGCAAAAAAGTACCGATGAATCCAAGTTCGTTTCCCTATCACAACGAGTAAAACACTCAAAGCTCCGAAAAGACTAACGCAGTATTGAGTTAAATTTAACAAGAGTATGTTTCTTTTGAAACATACGCAATTAAAGCAACCGATTGTTGGTACGAAAAAGGTCAGGGTCATGTGATAAAACCAAGTAACCAACGGCAAATCAATGAAGGCAGGCAGTGCAATCAAGCCGGACATCGACTGGTCGCCTCTGGCCATAACGAATTAATGCCTCCAACCAAGCCCCTAACTAAATACAAAGCTGGTGCTTTCGAATGATTGAATAATGAAGTATAATACATCTATTACAACCAAGGGTTTAGCCAACGTTATAAATTTATCGAAGGTGGTCACTTATATCGTTAGTGAACACATTGACAGAATTCCTGTTGACCTCTTACCAAGGAATCGGAGTTAGCGTCCAGCGTAATCAATGGAGACATTCTTGAATTTATGGCAATGGTCCGGGATTCGAGATCACTGTCTTCGAACGTAGAATGGTAAAGGAAAGTTCTGAGTAAATAAATACTGTCATAGACTTTTCTAAATGTAACCCTTTCCGTGGCAGAAACGGAATAATCAATACAAATAAATTATCAGTGGACAAAGCTTTGACATTTGAGGAAAGATAGTTTTCTGTTTCTGCAATATAAAGGCCATACAGGACTGAAGACATTTGTTGTATTTTAAAATGTCTGCTTCGAGAAAGTACAAGTAAAAACTATATGAACACTAACGCATAATCGCGAATATGTACATAATCTATGCAATAATTTGCATGATATATATAATAAATTACATGGTGTATATAATAAATTACATGGTGTATATAATTAATTAGATGATGTATATAATTAGTTACATGATCTATATAATTAATTACATAATGTATACAATTTATTACATGATCTATATAATTAGTTATATGATCTATATAATTAGCTACATGATCACTATAATTAGTTATATGATCTATATAATTAGTCATATGATCTATATAATTAGTTACATGATCTATATAATTAGTTATATGATCTATATAATTAGTTATATGATCTATATAATTAGTTACATGATCGATGTAATTATTACCATGATCTATATAATTATTTCAATGGTCTATATAATTAGTTACATACTCTATATAATCAGTTACATGATCTATATAATTAGTCATATGACCTATATAATTATTCATATGATCTATATAATCAGTTACATGATCTATATAATTAGTCATATGACCTATATAATTATTCATATGATCTATATAATTAGTTACATGATCTATATAATTAGTTACATGATCTATATAATTAGTTACATGATCTATATAATTAGTTACATGATCTATATAATTAGTTATATGATCTATATAATTAGTTATATGATCTATATAATTAGTTACATGATCTATATAATTAGTCATATGATCTATATAATTAGTTACATGATCTATATAATTAGTTACATGATCTATATAATTAGTTACATGATCTATATAATTAGTCATATGATTTATATAATTAGTTACATGATCTATATAATTAGTTACATGCTCTATATAATCAGTTACATGATCTATATAATTAGTTACATGATTTATATAATTAGTTACATGATCTATATAATTAGTTACATGATCTATATAATTAGTTACATGATTTATATAATTAGTTACATGATCTATATAATTAGTTATATGATCTATATAATTAGTTACATGATCTATATAATTAGTTACATGATTTATATAATTAGTTACATGATTTATATAATTAGTTACATGATCTATATAATTAGTTACATGATCTATATAATTAGTTACATGATTTATATAATTAGTTACATGATCTATATAATTAGTTACATGATCTATATAATTAGTTACATGATCTATATAATTAGTTACATGCTCTATATAATCAGTTACATGATCTATATAATTAGTTACATGATTTATATAATTAGTTACATGATCTATATAATTAGTTACATGATCTATATAATTAGTTACATGATTTATATAATTAGTTACATGATCTATATAATTAGTTACATGATCTATATAATTAGTTACATGCTCTATATAATTAGTTACATGATCTATATAATTAGTTACATGATTTATATAATTAGTTACATGATCTATATAATTAGTTACATGATCTATATAATTAGTTACATGATCTATATAATTAGTTACATGATCTATATAATTAGTTACATGATTTATATAATTAGTTACATGATCTATATAATTAGTTACATGATCTATATAATTAGTTACATGATCTATATAATTAGTTACATGATTTATATAATTAGTTACATGATTTATATAATTAGTTATATGATCTATATAATTAGTTACATGATCTATATAATTAGTTACATGATTTATATAATTAGTTACATGATCTATATAATTAGTTACATAATCTATATAATTAGTTACATGATTTATATAATTAGTTACATGATCTATATAATTAGTTACATGATCTATATAATTAGTTACATGATTTATATAATTAGTTACATGATCTATATAATTAGTTATATGATCTATATAATTAGTTACATGATCTATATAATTAGTTACATGATCTATATAATTATTTAAATGATCTATATAATTAGTTATATGATCTATATAATTAGTTACATGATCTATATAATTATTTAAATAATCTATATAATTAGTTATATGATCTATATAATTAGTTACATGATCTATATAATTAGTTACATGATCTATATAATTATTTAAATGATCTATATAATTAGTTACATGATCTATATAATTATTACTATGATCTATATAATTAGTTACATGACTTATGTAATTATTTGATATTTTCTAATTATGCAATTCCCAATTTGATACACTTCGAAAATAGAACACAAGAAAATAATTATACAATCAACGAACTTTCTCAATTGTTTTACTTATATTCTTACTTGAGACCTTGTGTAAAACGTTCCAGCACTAATGGAAAAAGAGTTTTACAAAAACAAAATCTCCACCAGTCATGCGCAGAGTGTGCACACGCACCTGTCCTATTTTTAGACAGGGTTATGGTTAGGGTTAGGATTAGCGTACAGTTGAACATAATGTAACATAAACGGAACTAGGGCAATATTTTGGTTAACGTCGTCTTTCTCATACATGTCTTGGTGCTTTTAGGGTAGAATATCGCGCGGCACACTTAGCGTAAGCGTGTCAAATAAAAAAAAATTACAAAACGAAGGTTTGCGAAAAAATAGAAATGTAAGTCACATGTTAGTGTGATGTAAAACTTCATATCTAAAAAGCCGAATTTCCGCCAATGTCTATCAAAGTTATCTTCGTTACAGTGTGTGTACTATTGTTAATCTGCTTCATGAATACGACTATTATGACATGAGATAAGTTTATTTTGATATAAATTATTTGTTATCTTGAAAGTTCCAACTTTGTAATGGCTGAAAAATATTTGTTCTCGTATTTCGTCCGGTGTAATGGTAAAACTTATACGCCGTATTATTATGGTTTGTTTGTTCTTTTTTTTTTTTGTGAATAATAATTTGTATTCTGATTTTTGATATAACAAATAATAAAATCAAAGAGGACATATTACGAACTAAATTTACATATATAGCAAAGTCTCTTTTTTCCTTTTTTATTTTGAAAATATTAATTGATTAACAAATAATAAAATCAAATAGTGTTTTATTTATGAATGGAATTTAAATATATTACACATTTACAAATTATACCAATATATTATTTCTCTTATTTGGTTTAACGTTGAAAACATGCCCTCAGCCGTTTTTTACAATAACATTTTTTTTTTACAATAAATAAATATTTTACTTCATCACTTTGCAGCATCCTAAGTTGTACACAGTTCTAGATTTTTTGGTGAATTGGTGTCTTAATATCTTGCTCTGTCTTTCAGATATAGTAATTAGTAGGAACATATTAAGTTTAATGGTCTCAGCCGTCAAAAAATGGATATTAGTGAGGAGCATCTGAGACATTGCATGCTCTATGAATTCAAAAAAGGAAACTCAGCTGCAGAATCTACAAGGAATATTGGAACTGTTTATGGGATAAATGTTCTGAATGATCGAAAATTTCAACAATAGTTTGCAAAATCTTTTTCTGAAGACTTTAACCTGTCAGATCGGCGACGTTCTGGAAGGCCAACATCAATTGATAAAGACGCTATTAAAGACACTGTGGGGGACAATCTTAAGTTAGCAAGCAGGGAATTAGCTCAACAATTCAATACAACCCATACCACAATGATTTCATGCCTTTACGAGTTTGGAAAAGTTTTACAACTTGGACTCCGGGTTCCCCACGATTTGACCGACACTCAACGAAATCAAAGATTGACTCTTTGTATATCTTTACTTTCTATGAATCATCAAGAACCATTTTTTGCAAAACATTGTGACTGCAGATGAAAAATGGGTTCTTTACAAGAATACCCAACGCAAAATGATTAGACCGAAGCCAAATTCCATAGCATGTTCCAAAACAAGAACTACACCAAAAGAAGGTTATGCTCCCTTTATGGTGGGATATGAGAGGACTGATTCATTATGAGTTACTAGAGCCTATTTAAACCATGACAGCAGTAAAATATTGTTCTTAAATATTGATCTTAAAATTGCTCTATCAAAAAAACGACCAGCATTACTCAATAGGAAGGGTGTAGTGCTTCAGCATGACAACGCAAAACCTCACACAGCTAAACGCACTCAGGAAAAGGTCATGAGTTTCAATTGGGAAGTTTTGCCTCATCCGGCGTATTCACCTGACATTGCTCCATCAGACTACCATATTTTCCGGTAGTTGCAGCATCACTTAAACAATAAAATTTATGAAAATGACGACCAACTAAAAAATGACCTAAATTTGTTTTTCTCTAAAAAAATCAGAGAAATGTTTTGAAGAAGGCATCAAGAAGCTAGTTGATCGTTAGACAGAAGTCATAGAAAATGAAGGAAATTATTATAAAGATTTAAACTGCCCTAATATGAATGTTTCAGATGAAATAAATGTGTTGAACAAAAGTGGCATTACTTTCTTTGAAACCTGATGTATATATATATATATATATATATATATATATATATATATATATATGAAATGTATATATATATATATGAAATGTATATATATATATATATATATATATATATATATATGAAATGTATATATATATATGAAATGTATATATATATATGAAATGTATATATATATATGAAATGTATATATATATATATATATATATATATATATATGAAATGTATATATATATATGAAATGTATATATATATATATATATATATATATATATGAAATGTATATATATATATTAAATGTATATATATATATATATATATATATATATATATGAAATGTATATATATATATATATGAAATGTATATATATATATGAAATGTATATATATATATATATATATATATATGAAATGTATATATATATATATATCTCCTGTCACTCCCCCATCTTCTTCACACGATACGTGGACGACATCCTTATCCTTTCATCGTCCCAAGAAGAGGCTAACGCAATCTTCGACACATTCAACAACACTGACTCACACATACGATTTACAATAGAACACCCTGAAAACTCTGGATCATTAGCACTTTTGGATTTCAGCTTCAACATCTCTGAAGAAGGAGCCTTAACCACTAAATTCTACAAGAAGTCCGCATGTAGAGACATATTCATAAATTACAGATCAGCACTCCCTCATAAGGCTAAAATAGGCTATGCTAGGAATGAGCTAACTCGCATCCGTAAGAAATGCAACATTGAGGCTGACAAAACCACCTACAGCGAGAAATTCCAACAGGTACTAGAGACCAATGGATACCCTACATCCATCATTGAACACCTTAAGAAACCCCGGAAGACTCGAAGACGGACGCAACACGCTCTTTCCAACACCTGCTTCCTGAAGTTGCCGCATTTCAACGACAAGATCACCACAGCTATCCGCAAAGCTATAAGGAAGGAAAAACTCGATATTCAACTAACACACACCGGTCCTTCTCTACGACAACAATTGACAACACGGAACACCAATTACAACAATACTCCCTGCACCCTAGCGAACTGCCCCATGAACACCACAGACAAATGCCACCGTACTTACACTGTATACCGTTTACAGTGCATTACATGCAACAAAATATACATTGGTAGTACGGTGAGACCCCTACATATTAGAGTCAAAGAACACCTACAAACACGTACCTCTTCCTTCCACAAGCACATCCATGCATGTGGCAACACCAGCAAATCATTCAAGATTGATATCCTAGCTACGGAGAGAAACGTTGGCAACCTTCGAATAAAAGAATCGATACTAATAGCAAAACTATCTCCGCAAATAAATCACCGACTCGAATTAGGATCTTCATTTCTAGTCTGATATAGTTTTACATCTCACTCTTGTTGTATTGATTTTACCTTAATTTAACCATTAAATGAATACTAAAAACTAATAATCTAACGAAAACATCACCTTATAATAATAACAAATAATATAACATAGGTCAAACACTCACTAAACAAAAAATAAAATAATAAAAAATAATAATAATAATAAATAAATAAATAAACAAACAAACGGGGAAAAAAAATTAAATAAATAAATAATAAATAAATAAAAAAAAAATAGATAAAGATAAATGAATAAATAAATAATAATCTTTAAAAAAAAAGATAAATAAATGATTAAGTACAATAAATTAATAGATAAACAATAAATAAATAAATAAATAAATTAATAGAAAGAAAAAAAAATAGGAAAAAAAAAAAAATAAATAAATAATAAATTGAAAAATATTAAAGTCTATAAACTAATAATAGTAATAACTTAACCGAACAAAAAGATTAACTATAATAATATAATAATAGTAACAATAATAACAATAGCAAAAACGAAACAACAATAATCATAATAATAATAATAATAAATGAAATACCGGAACCACCCCAGATAACATTAATAATAATAATTAAAAAAATTAAAAAATAAAATTAAAAAAAAGGGGGGAAAAAAAAAAGGAATGAAACATTCATTATAACAATATTTTAGCCTAACAATTAGAAGTAACTAAATTACAAGCGACGTAAACAACAAATGGACTGAATTACCTCCCTTTCATCGTTGTCTTAGCGTTACACGAAAGATAATATTGAATTAATTAATGAAATATACATATATAAAAATAGAATCAAATAAATAAATAAACTAAATATTAATACACACAATAATTTAAAACGAACAGAGAATGCAATGTTTAATGGCAGTATTAACCGACATATTAATTTAAACGAATAGACTTGGTTAAAAAAAAAAAAAGAATAAAAAAAGATTTAGATTAGAATTTAAAATTTAACGACAAAAAAAAAAGGGAAGATTCTAAAAAGTAAAAACAAACAAACATAAAAAGTTTAATAAAGTAAATAGATGAATAAATAAATTAGGTAAAAAGTAGATAAATAAAATATTAATAAAAAAAAGTAAAATAATAAAATAAATTAATAATAATTAAAAAAAAAGTTTATTTTATTTTTGAATCTGGTTTGGTATTTAAATTTAACCGGTATTTTCTGCGAGACTATATCTTACAGCCACCTTCATATGCACGCTTGAAATTGAGTTGAACACGTTTCTGAAGAAGGGAAGAGTTCCCGAAAATTAAAAAAAATATATTATATCATACGAATTTCCACCAGACCATCTTGATACAGGTATTACATAACATTGTAACATTGTGTAGATAGACAGATATATGTGTGTTTTGAAAGGGAAAAAAAAACAAAAAAAACATAATAAATATATATATATATGTGTATGTACACATTGTATTAAGGTTGAAACTAATTCATTTGGTCCACCATTATATGTCTTATTTGCTCCAACTTGTGTCTATCCGTCACACCTCTGCATTGTATTGCCTTCTAAATATCACATTTGTATACACTAATAAACAATGCTTCAAGAAAACTACATAAACCTCTTATATATATATATATATATATATATATATATATATATATATATTTATTATTCTATTCTTTAGTGAAGAGTATTATATATATATATATATATCTCTCTCTATATATATATGGATATATATATGTATATAGATATATGGATATATATATATATATATATATATATATATATATGGATATACATATATATGGATATATGGATATATATATATATATATATATGGATATATATATATATGGATATATGGATATATATATATGGATATATATATATATACATGGATATATATATATATGGATATATATATATATATGATATCCCTAGATTATAGACGAAGCACAATAAGATCAACGATTCTTTTCGATCATAAATCAATATCGATTTTCAGAGAGTTTCTTGTTCCTTGCCATAACTTAAATTGTTCTATATCCAATTTTTGTAACACCCTTTTTGACTCTATTTACAAAGATAGTTTTTACGCTTTTTGCAAAAGAAAAGATGATTATGAAGCCAGTTGCTCGTCCCCACGCGCACACGCCTAATCCCATATCGATAACCTATCGGCGGATCAGTTCGCAAAAACAATAACACCGAAAAGAAACACGAAAACGCCAGATAAGTAACGAAAATGCATTATCAGACTGACTTTTATGCATCGAATATTCCCACGCTGTTCAGCATTCACTTATATCGTAAAACTGTTGACTTCTGCCCTAGTAATTTCATCGCAGAGATCACACCTTTTGAACCGTACTATCACTACACGGCGCATGTTTATCAAGAAGCAAGTAAAAGCCGAGAATATATATATATATATGAAATGTATATATATATGAAATATATATATATATATATATATATATGAATATATATATATATATATATATATATATATATATATATATATATATATATATATATATATATATATATATATATATATATATATATATATATATATATATATATATATATATATATATATATATATATATATATATATATATATATATATATATATATATATACATACATACGGCACAATCACGTTGACACACCGGTTCCCGTTAGATCACCGAAGTTAAGCGGCGTCGAGCCTGGCCATTACTAAATGGGTGACCATTTGGGAATACCAGGTGCTGTATGTGCTCTCTGCTTATCTCGGCATTGTTTCCAGTCGTCCTGTATTACTACTTGCCATTGGTATCAAGCAATGCCGACTCAGGAGAGCGGTTGTTGGTGATTGCGCAACACTTGCAATTACAAATTCACGCGCGGGCAGCCCCTGGTGGGGCACTCATACGTCGAAATCGACGGGAGAGTCCATCATATATATATATATATATATATATATATATATATATATATATATATATATATATATATATATATATATATATGACCAGGTGCAAAACGAAAAAGAAGAAAAAAGTAAAAGCGAGTCAAAAAATGTCCATTGTCGAAGGGGGAGAAATGAACCAATATCTGAGATAAATGTTATCGTCCAGCTATAAAAAGACGCATTTAATACAGTTGTGATACTTATGACCAACCGTGAAACTTGTCCGTGCTGTTTATTTGTATATTCAACTGTGTTTTTGTTCACCAAATGACAAAGAGAGGAAACACAATCCTGTTATGAGTCGAAAAAGACGTAGACATTTAACAATAGAAAACCACAAGTCTTACCTCAATAGTAACAATGGTGGTTACTTTTTGCTGTTTTTGTTATAAGTTTTAGTATTGAGGTGAAACAATAATATTACGGCAGCGGTTGTGAGGGTTCAAAGCTAGATAAACTTATTAACATTTATACTAACTTTATAGCCAGAAACAAACCAAGCTTTTTTCATAGTTTTGATGAATAGTCGTATATATATATATATATATATATATATATATATATATATATATATAGATATATATATATATATACATTATATAGATATATATAGATATATAGAGAGATTTGCTGACAACTGTAAGTAAAATAAAGCTTGGATGGTATGGTCACGTGACAAGGGGCAATGGTCTCTCCAAAACCATCCTGCAGGGAGCAAGGCAAGAGAAGAAGAGGTAGACAACACAAAAGATGGACGGACAACATCAAAGATTGGACGGGCTACAACTTCGCTACAACCCAGTCCATTGCCCATGACCGTCAGAAGTGGAGACAGCTGGTGTGGAGTTCATTGGTGCAGCGCCCCTACGACCCAGGAGGGGGTTAAGGGACCAAGTCAAGTCAAGTCATAGATATAAGTACTTCATGTATCCACATAAAATATTATAAGGAGATATAATTTTTTATGTGTCAGTTTTCAGTATTTACTTCAACAGAGCTCGATACGTATATAGAGCTAGGTAGTAAGCAATGAAAATATATATGGCAATCAAGCTACACAGAGGTTCCCGTGTTTCATCCCCGGGGGGAATCGTCAGGCATTTAGCCTGAAATGCTAAATGCCTGACGATTCCCCCCGGGGATGAAACACGGGAGCCTCTGTGTAGCTTGATTGCCATATATATTTTCATTGCTTACTATATAGATATATATATATGTGTGTGTGTGTGTGTGTGTGTGTGAAAAATGAATAACGGAAAACAGGTTAACATGCAGGAAAAAACAAAAACAAGAGATTTGACCGGTTTCGTTCGTGTAAACCGGTCTAATATCTTGTTTTTGTTTTTCTCCTGCATTTTAACCTTTTTTCCGTTTGTCTTTTTTTCACACATTTTGTCTATCACGGCATTTCATTTTCATGACTTATCGTGTACATTACCCCATATATATATATATATATATATATATATATATATATATATATATATATATATATATATATATATTCTAGGGATGGAAGATGAGAATAAAAAATTGTAAAGATACAATATTTATTAGAACATCAAAAGTCCAGAGCATTGTCGGATTTTCCCAATCCTCTGATGAGAAGAGTTTATCTTTGAAAATCCATGGATTAAGGATATGAAGTTCCTTGCTCTGAACTTTTGATATTCTAATACATATTGTATCTCTACGATTTTTTATTCTCATCTTTCATCTCTAGAATTGATTGCTCTATTCAATATATTGAGCTTTATATTATCACGATAGATTATGATTAAACGATAATTCAATTATCGTTAATTTAATTCAACATTCATATATATATATATATATATATATATATATATATATATATATATATATATATATATATATATTGCGAGTATTAAGGCAACATTTTTTCATTCATGCAAATGAACAAAAAAGCTGGACTAAGATAGCTGAGAAACAGGCACGTGAAGTCAATTAGACGGCAAGATAATTTTTTCGCACTGTTCCAGGAAATACGTTAACGATTTTAATTCCATGACGCTATAATTAGCGTCACAGGATAAAATTGTATTACGTTAAGCATTTTAAAATGTTGTTACCGGTTGCATACGTAATATTATCAATTGTAGGTTGTTCAGTTTTGATGAAGATAGCTTCAAGTATTTTTAACTGCTTTAAATTGGTTTCGGAATGTATTATTTTAGTGTTATTAACTAAAATTCGTCGTAAATACGATTGAAAGCAGTTATGTTTTTGTAGATGTTGATAAATTGTTTAAAAGTTTACAAGATGCATGGTGGGACGGCGGGATAAGATAGTGGTTGTGAAACCAATGTAGATATTTGCTTTATTATTATTATGGGAGTTAATTCTCCCAAAGGACGTTTGATGTTATAATTATACAATTTTATCTTTTAACGCGAATTCTGACGCCGCGGAATTTAAATTGTAAACGTCTTACTTGGCCTAAAATTACAATTAGTGCGCATTATTAACATTATAAATATATATATATATATATATATATATATTATTTTATTTTATTTTATTTTATTTTATATTTTATATTTTATATTTCATAATTTATAATTTATATTTTACATTTTATATATCATCTTTTATATTAATATTTTTATTTTTATTTTTTTGATTTTGATTCTTAACGGTCCCAACCACGTGACTTTCCAAATTTTGAAATTTTAAATTTCTTTTCTTTTTTTCCATTTCATTCTATCCAAATATGATCTAAGGTTAAGATCGGATTCTAACTCTCCCTGGTGAGATCTCAGTTTATAATAGCTGTTTATCGATAACATCGACATGCCAGTGTCGCAGATTTTGTACATGTCTGTGTACATAAAAATAATCACATATATATATATATATATATATATATATATATATATATAATATTATTTTTATGGCCTCGTTATATTCATGTGGTAACATATATGTATCGTATCTATTTTAGATATTTGTATTTCTAATCATCCATCATCCGCTATAATTATTAATCACTCTCTTACTCTCATATATATATATATATATATATATATGAAGGAGAATGGAAAGGAATTAGAGAAGCAAAAGCCAAATCATAATTCAATTCAATTGCTCAGAGCAAGGTATATTCAGCAAAAAAAACAATTTATTCAAGTTAAATTTTCCTTAAGCCAGGCTTTTCAAAGATCAAAATCTTATCATCAGAGGAAGTCGCTGGGATAGATAAGTTCATTCTACCTGCTCTATCCTGGATATTGAGCTGTATACTCTTCACAATAGGTTTTACTTTTCCTAAAAGTTCGCTTTTAGTACACCACTTTATATATATATATATATATATATATATATATATATATATATATATATATGTATATATATATATATATATATATATATATATATATATATATATGTTTAATCTTCTTTAAAAAATGTATTTTGATGTTCTTTTGTTATAAGCTAATATGAACCTGGTTTGGATTTGATATAGAACGAAACTAATGTAACAAAGTACCTCAACTTTTATTTTACTATTTCGTTTACGTCATTTCTTTCGTTATGTAAACCTCTTTAGACTGCTGCTGCTAATTCCACTTTTTAAAACCTTTTCGTTTCTTCTTTATTTACGTCATTTATTTATTTACATTCATTCTTACTATTTATTACGATGCTGCTGCTGATATCAGCCCTTCTATTATACTTCCCTTTCCTTTCATTCGATCTCACTCTCGTCAGATAAAACATTCAAAGTGTAAACAAGCAAGCATATTAATTATTTTTATAATAATAATATATATATATATATATATATATATATATAAGGAATTCTTTTGCAAGGTTTGTATAGCTTCTTCGTGGTTCAAGTGCTGGGCTATAGCAGAATTATACTGTTAGCATATCTGTAATTATGCAATTCGAGACGATTGTTTTCAACATTGCGCAGCTGGCATATTATGCATATTAACTAGCATGCATTAGGCACTTCTAATGTCTGATATTTGAGAAGTTAAACTAATCTACCATTCAATTTGAAACTAGTATTATTAATAAATAGATCATCTGATTCACACGCAAGAAGAAGAATAAATAGATGGTTTCTTTCATACGTTAATACATTTCCAAGGCGATGGCTTTCGAAGTGTTCTTCTTTCTTTTTCGTGGTGCGTCGTTCACCAAAACATGTTTTCAGATATCGGCCCGTTTCAGACGTTAAGTGGCCAAACATTTCACTACGATTAACCATCGAAACTGACCCCAACAAATGGCAAACGTCCGGTTTCTGCACACGTCGGATATCCTCTGTCTCCTTCTGTTCGTTGCTCTCTTTGTTGCCGACGCGTCCGCTTTTCGGTCTGACTGGCGCGTTTTTTTTTGTTTTTTTTTTCATACTCTCCACTGGTTCCGCATTCCACGTTCATGTTTCCATAGATACATGTCTCCATAGATACAAATCTTCGTTATTGCATGTCTCCATAGATACATGTGTCCATAGATACAACGCTTCCAACGTATGCCGCCAACCACACCGTCACTATTCAGAGATCCGCGGACATTTAAAAAATGAAAAAAAAAACAATAGCATTATTAAAACAACTTTTTTTTTGATGTCTGATGGACAACTTTTCATAGCGGCCATTTTATATATACCCTGCTAAAATGACAAATGCTTATATTCATATAAACAAATAGATAGATTAACGAAATGACACACACACACAGACACACACACACACATATATATATATATATATTCTCGGTCCACGGAAGTATTTTAAAATTTTCCGAATTCTCAAAATTACTTCCGAATAAGTGCGTTCTACCTTCGATTGATCTAAATTGGATTAACTGCATCCTTGAATTTTTCAATGCTGCCTTCACAAAAAACCCTCTTTTCCATCTTTAAATCCCCTTTCACTGGACACCTCATCAACAAGCATTTACCAACTGGGCAGACCCCATATCTTTTTACACGCACATTCTCATTCTCGTTACTTAATATTTGTTCAAATGTTGAATTTTGGCTTTTCCACTGCAAACTTATCTATCTATGTAATTCCTATGATGATAAGATTTTAATCTTTGAAAAGCCTTGGCTTAAGGAAAGAATAATAAACATGTTTTAACCGAGTATCCCTTGCATTGAACAATCGAAGTTGAAATAAATGTGTCGTTCGTACATGCTTATCCCTCTGCTTTCATAATGGAAGAAGCAATTAAAAACAGAAAAAGCTACAAAAAAGCAAAAAATTGACCATTTTCTTTAGATCAACGAACGTCTGCAGAAAAAAAATGTTTTGTCGTTTTTCTCAAAAAAAATCAAATCTTCACTTTTCTTAAGATGCTCGTTCATCCGAACGAAACCGGTCAATCTCTTGTTTTTTCATTTTTTTCAGTATTTTATTGTTTCTTCCATATATATATATATATATATATATATATATATATATATATATATATATATATATATATATATATATATATATAAACATTAAATAATACACGTTTATTTATTTCTCGTCAAATTTGTTTAATTATTTACCCGGCAATGTTCAAAATTACAAATATACAGGAATCGTTTTAAATTAAGACATCTGTAAACATTAGCAGTTAAAATTGTTTTATATTCACAAGTAAGCAGCGCGTTTCTGAACTTCAAATAAAAAAGTAAGCAGTGCATTTCTGAACTTCAAATAAAAAAGTAAGAAGTGTGTTTCTGAACTTCAAATAAAAAAGTAAGCAGCGCGTTTCTGAACTTCAAATAAAAAAGTAAGCAGCGCGTTTCTGAACTTCAAATAAAAAAGTAAGCAATGCGTTTCTGAACTTCAAATAAAAAAGTAAGAAGTGTATTTCTGAACTTCAAATAAAAAAGATAAGCAATGCGTTTCTGAACTTCAAATAAAAAAGTAAGCAATGCGTTTCTGAACTTCAAATAAAAAAGTAAGCAGTGCGTTTCTGAACTTCAAATAAAAAAGTAAGCAGCGCGTTTCTGAACTTCAAATAAAAAAGTAAGCAGCGCGTTTCTGAACTTCAAATAAAAAAGATAAGCAATGCGTTTCTGAACTTCAAATAAAAAAGTAAGCAATGCGTTTCTGAACTTCAAATAAAAAAGTAAGCAGTGCGTTTCTGAACTTCAAATAAAAAAGTAAGCAGCGCGTTTCTGAACTTCAAATAAAAAAGTAAGCAGTGCGTTTCTGAACTTCAAATAAAAAAGTAAGCAGTGCGTTTCTGAACTTCAAATAAAAAAGATAAGCAATGCGTTTCTGAACTTCAAATAAAAAAGTAAGCAGTGCGTTTCTGAACTTCAAATAAAAAAGATAAGCAATGCGTTTCTGAACTTCAAATAAAAAAGTAAGCAGTGCGTTTCTGAACTTCAAATAAAAAAGATAAGCAATGCGTTTCTGAACTTCAAATAAAAAAGTAAGCAGCGCGTTTCTGAACTTCAAATAAAAAAGTAAGCAGTGCGTTTCTGAACTTCAAATAAAAAAGATAAGCAATGCGTTTCTGAACTTCAAATAAAAAAGTAAGCAGTGCGTTTCCGAACTTCAAATAAAAAAGATGAGCAATGCGTTTCTGAACTTCAAATAAAAAAGTAAGCAGTGCGTTTCTGAACTTCAAATAAAAAAGTAAGCAGCGCGTTTCTGAACTTCAAATAA
>OY744531.1:104367619-104390119 GCA_963556195.1 Sepiola atlantica
ACTTAATTATTTAGCATTGAATTATTGTTTATTTTTTTATTTTTCATTTTTTCATTTCTGTACTTTTATCAAGATAATTATTGTTATCAGTGGTGACATTATGTCTGATGTTACTATCATAGTTATTGTTATTTGCAGCAATGAAATTAACAGTATCACTATTATTATTAATAATATTGATATTGCCATGTTTTACCGTTACCTTACTTTTGCTTCTGTTACAGTACTGTAGGGCCCCATTATGCAAGGCACAGTAGGTTAACTAGTATCAAATAGCTAATTTTGTTATTGAAAAATAGGTTTTGTTTCTGGACTCAGAAGTGAGTCAGAGAAGAGTTTGATCCAAGAATAGTCATAATAAATTTAGACACCTGACGTGACCTTTGAGTCAGAGATCAGAGTGAGTCATTTTTGTCCCCATCTCGTGCGTGGGAATGATGATTACGTCACCACGGAGAACAAGAACTTAGCTTTTTAGAATCAGTCTGAGCTTAGAGGCGATACCGTTCAGACCGGGTGCGAGCATGTAGCCGGCAAACCGGTAAGGCCCCGCTTTGGGAGGGCAGAAGATATCCCAAAAGGAACCAGAAAATAGCCGAAGTAGGAGAGAGTCGAAACCGGAATCCCCCTGACAGCAAACGAACTAAGAAATAAGAATGGTGTGAGAATAAAGAAACGTGTGTGAAATTTCCCTTCAAAAAATTCGTGTCTCGTGTATTCATTCTGTCTGAGACAGACCTCTTCCTTCGATCAAGACGACACAGCCAGCGAAGACTAGACGAATCACAGGCCAAAGAAGAGAACAGAAGATAAGGTAAACTTTGAGATTCATTTGAGAACTTTTTAGGAACTTTAAGAAATGTATAATGAACTTTCCGTGATTTGATATGAGTTGAACTGAAGCGTTTATAAATGGTAAAAGAACTCTTTCGAGACTGTGAACAGTACGTTTTTATATGTGGAATAAGATTTATAAAAATTATATGTGAACATTATGTTATTTGATGCCGAGAGCGTTAAGAGACGTGTCGCAATGGAAGATTCGTTATTTGAAAAAGAAGATCTGTAGACAGTTATCGTACGTATAAATGAACAGAGGCAGTAATTGAAAATGGCTTGAGATGCCGTGAACGGTCGTGATTTTAAAAAGGCCTGAAAGGCCGTAAATTGATACGGGAAGATTTAAGACTGTGGTTACGAAACGTATAGAGTAAAATGATATGAGTAGACATGTAACGTGTATCGTTACATTGGGTTTATTTTGGTAGCCCTGACCTGCCGTTTCCAACATGAAACGGTTCGATATCGATCTGGTGCTGTCATGAAGTACGAACACATCGTGTGGTCCAAATGGATAGAAAAAGGAAGAAAAAAAGGACGAGACACGGAGGGGAAAATTGTTAAGATACACAAAAGAGAGACACATTTAGTTAATTATTAAAAGACACAGAAAAAAAGAAAAGAAAAAAGAAAAGAAAAAAAAACACATTTTGTTAAAAAAAAAAAAAGAAGAACGCACGCATACACAGACCATTATTAAATTACGCAGAAAGAGAAAAAGACACATTTTGTTAATTGTTAAGATTCACAAAAAAAAAAGAAAAAAAGAAAGACACATTTTGTTAAAAAAAAAAAAAAAAAGAACGCACGCACACACACACACGCGCAAAAACAATTGTTAAGACTTTGTTGGAAAAGAACATTCTAGTTAGAAAAAAAAGGACGATTTGCCGTAATTATGTTTTTTTTTGTGTTGTGTTTTAAGAATTTGTTGCTGTAATTTTTTTTTCCGGTTTGTGTTGGTGGGGGACAAAGGTGAAAGCAATAACGGGCGAAAAAAAGAAGAAAAAAAACGAGGGAGGTATGTGATTAAAAGAGAGAGAAAGAGAGGAAGAATGGAAATGTTAAAAAGGGTGGATGTGCTGAAATGACATGTGCACGCGAGGACAGAATATGCGTATTTAGAAAAAAGAAAGAAAGAATGTATTAGAAAGAGAGAGACAGAGACGGAAAGAGTATAGAAAGAAAGGGATTGATATGCCACTCTGTGGCCGAAATCTTTTGTTTTTAGAATGTATATGCGTGTTAAAAAGAGAGAGAGAGAGAGAGAGAGAGAGAGAAAGAAAGCGCCCGTGGGTTTTGAAAACTGCTAAAAAGTGTTGCAGGAAAACAACGACGACAGCGGCGGGTGATCTGATGGTGTCCGGGTTGGAGTTTGACGACATGTCAATACGTTATGGTGTCGGGCGCTGTTCTTTTTTCCCTTTATCTTTTGAATTATGTTGTATTGTATTGTGGAGATATGTTCTCCATTGGTTCTGTCGGTTTCGGTTTGATTTTTTTGTTGTTGTTGGGTGGAATGAATTTTTTTTTGTATTCTTGTATTGATGTATTTGTTACATGGAGGATTCCGGGTTCCTAATGCTTGAGTGAATGATATTTTACTATTTAGAGTATGGAGAAATTTTAAAATGTAATTAAAAAAAAAAAAAACAGTTCTTAAATTGAATATTACGTGGGTCAGCAAAGTGTTAGGGTTAAAGTGATCTTGTATTTGAGTTGTTTGGGGGGCACTGATAGCAGGTTTGGGTCGGCCCATGGAGACCCCGGACGGGGGTCAATAAGGTTATTTCGCAGAATATCCCTGTGCACAGAGTATGTGCAGCCCAGTTGGGTCTGCGGGATCAATAAAGTTCGCTCGCGTGGTTTTCGCAAACGAGGCGGCCATGGGTTTTGGCTCGGAGAAGAATGGGCAAAGGTGCTCGAACTCTACACGCGTAAAAACTGCGAACCGGTGGTTAGACAACAGGACAGTCGTATTGGTGCGCCACGATAACGGTGGTCGATATTGAAGTTGTGATTAATTTTCGTGACCCAGGGTTGCTCCCCAATCACGTCGGTAGACCGTGTATGGAAGTGGAATAGATTTAAGCTTTATATTCAAGAGAGGGTACCTCAGTCAAATTAATTTTGGTTTAGGGAAGAAAATGATGGACCTGGATTGGTGACCCGATGTGTTCCAGGAACGGTGGTGTCGACATTTCACCCCCGTCACGCCGTTTAGTTAGAGCCATGAGATGGGTGCCACGCCACGCCAATGGGGTTGGGAGTTAGAAACTGGGTGTTTGTTCGCTGTCATTCGCGACGGGAGCACGGGCGTGTCAGAAATGTATGGTCCATATATAGCAAGCAGTATAGCGACGGTACCTTCAGTAAGCTTCGAGGCTGACCATTAGAGAATAGGTCAATGAAGGTTTTTTTTGTTCTGTTTTTTGTTCCCCTATTTCGCGAGAATAAAACGCGCAGTTAGTTTTAATCGGTTGTGTGCCGACCGTTTGTTGAAGTTATCTAAGAAAGTGATGGTGGCCCGAAAGTGCAACATACCGGGAATTTTTGGGAGGTGGTCGAGCACGGAGAACGTGTGTGAGCAAGAGCGAATTTATGTGGTAGATTTTGCAGGAGATATAGGCGAGAAACGCCTGATGTTGATTTATGACAGGGGATGGCTTTTTTTAGCCGGTAACGACCGTAGGGAGCAAACTCTCCCACATCCCGGAAACATTGTCATGTGGTGCCGAAGGAAATTCCGGCGGTGGTGAAATGATGGTAACCCCACGAGTGCCCAGGCTCGGATTTTTACCAGTCCCAGGGAGGGGTTGGTTTTAAAAAAAAAAAGAGAAAATCTTGAGATTTTTTGTTTTTTTGTTTATAGGGAAGGAAGGAGTGTTACAGTACTGTAGGGCCCCATTATGCAAGGCACAGTAGGTTAACTAGTATCAAATAGCTAATTTTGTTATTGAAAAATAGGTTTTGTTTCTGGACTCAGAAGTGAGTCAGAGAAGAGTTTGATCCAAGAATAGTCATAATAAATTTAGACACCTGACGTGACCTTTGAGTCAGAGATCAGAGTGAGTCGTTTTTGTCCCCATCTCGTGCGCGGGAATGATGATTGCGTCACCACGGAAAACAAGAACTTAGCTTTTTAGAATCAGTCTGAGCTTAGAGGCGATACCGTTCAGACCGGGTGCGAGCATGTAGCCGGCAAACCGGTAAGGCCCCGTTCTGGGAGGGCAGAAGATATCCCGAAAGGAACCAGAAAATAGCCGAAGTAGAAGAGAGTCGAAACCGGAATCCCCCTGACAGCAAGCGAACTAAGAAATAAGAAACTTGTGTGAAAATAAAGAAACTTGTATGAAATGTCCCTTCAAAAAAAATCGTGTCTCGTGTATTCTATTCTGTCTGAGACAGACCTCTTCCTTCGATCAAGACGACACAGCCAGCGAAGACTAGACGAATCACAGGCCAAAGAAGAGAACAGAAGATAAGGTAAACTTTGAGATTCATTTGAGAACTTTTTAGGAACTTTAAGAAATGTATAATGAACTTTCCGTGATTTGATATAAGTTGAACTGAAGCGTTTATAAATGGTAAAAGAACTCTTTCGAGACTGTGAACAGTACGTTTTTATATGTGGAATAAGATTTATAAAAGTTATATGTGAACATTATGTTATTTGATGCCGAGAGCGTTAAGAGACGTGTCGCAATGGAAGGTTCGTTCTTTGAAAAATAAGATCTGTAAACAGTTATCGTACGTATAAATGAACAGAGGCCGTAATTGAAAAAGGCTTGAGATGCCGTGAACAGATTCGTGGTTTTAAAAAGGCCTGAAGGGCCGTAAATTGATACGTGAAGATTTAAGACTGTGGTTACGAAACGTATAGAGTAAAATGATATGAGTAGACATGTAGCGTGTATCGTTACACTTCCACTGCCATTTTTATTATTATTATTATTATTATTATTATTATTATTATTATTATTATTATTATTATTATTATTATTATTACGGTTTTCATTTTACTATTATTGCCACCATTATGACTACTTCTATTATTATTTATTTATTAATTTTTCACTATCATTTTTTCACTATCATCATTACTATTGTTAAGATTACTGGGATTACCACTCTGATTACTGTTGTCTGTTAAACCACTATTTTTATATGATCAGCATTATTGCAACCATTAACCCTTATCATAATATCGGCAAACATTATCTTATCATTATTTAATATTATTATGATAATCACTACCTCCTAGGATTCCTAATATTTCTTAATTATTCTATTTCTTTCCTAAACTATTATTTTTATAAATTCTTAAATATTATTGACCACTATTATCGTTGTCTTTGTTATTATTATTACTATTTTTATTATTATTATTACCATTATTATTATTATTATTATTATTATTATTATTATTATTATTATTATTATTATTATTATTATTATTATTACTACTACTACTACTACTACTATTCTGTTATATTTAACGAATATATTTATTTATTCATAGTAAGCAAATTAACTCCAGACAAATTATAAAGACAATTTAAACCCAGAATCGCGACACATTTGATCACCGCCCCACCACCACAACAATCAGACACATCTGACCAGTTTGCCCGCACGCATACACACATATACACAATATTACAGTTCACTTGGAAAAATACATTTATAAACTCGACTGTTTTTTTTACACTTGATTCGTGCATGTCTACCACCTCTCCTTCCCTCTCGATCTGAATCAACAGACGCCCTCTCTTTCTCCTTCTTTTCCTCTATGTGTCTACCTTCCCACCACCTCTCCCCTCATCATTATTTGTTCCTCTTTCCACCTTATAGTTTTATTTATTTATTTATTTGCCCTGTTTGTTTCAGATTCTAGATTTTAGATTTTTTGTTTTCTGTTTTTGTTTCTTAGATGTTTTAATTTTTAATTTTTAATTTTTTAACGGCCTTAATTTTTGAAATGTTAAATTTTATTCTTTCTCTATCCGTCCACTTCATTCTCTCCAAATATGATCTGAGGTTAAGATCGGATTCTAACTCTGCCTGATGAGATCTCAGTTTATAGTAACTGTTGATCGATAACATCGACATGCCAGTGTCGCAGATTTTGTACATGTCTGTGTAAATAAAATTATTATATATATATATATATATATATATATATATATATATATATATATATATATATATATAATATATTTGTGCGTATGAGCATACGAACATATACTTACTTTGACAAAAAATGGGAAAAGATATATTATTTCTGTTTTGATATTCTTAAGTAAAAGTTTGGAAACAAATAGTTTTGAGAATATAAAAGAGTGGTTTTGTTCATTATTTTAAGATGGATGCTAATTTTTTGATGATAGGATGGGTAAGGAGTTTACGATAAAAACTGACGGATATATTAACTTATTTAGTTATTCATTCATGTGTTGATGTATTTATATGTTTCTTATTTATTTAATTATTTATTTATTATTATTTATTATTTATTAATTATTGAATTATTCATAGGCATATAAGCACATGAAAATAAAATCATGAAAACAACCTGTAGGTTGATACGAGTGCGTGTACTTAGCTATATATGTATATTTTTTTTAACATAGTTCATCCCAAACAAGGCAGGCTGCCACTGTAGACGATTGGAGTTACTGAGAAAAAAGGGTGAGAGTTTTTTTTTATGGAGGAAAGGTCAACCTAAATTGGGAGCTGTGCAGTGAGATGTCTGTTTACATTAGTTTTACATTTCTGCATGTCAGTACCGTCAGGAAAAAAGGGAGCAGGGAGGGAGTTCCAGAGTCCAGCAGCACGAGAAACGAAGCTTTTGAAGTAGAAAGCTTTTCGGCATCTGGGGTCCTCCACAGTGAAGGGATGGGATTTGGCAGATTGTTGGTTTGGTCAAGTTAGGTTGCATCGTGGGGGCAGCAGAGCAGCAAGCTCATCAGAGCACAATCCATTGAAGTAGTTGTAAAATAGTCACAAGGAAGCAACATTGCGGCGGTGAGATAGGGGCTGGAGCTTGGTGGATAGTGAGGGACTTATTAAGTTGGCAACTCTTTTTTGGACCTTGTCTAAAGGGGAGAAACTAGAGGATGATGCACCAGCTCATATGTGGCAACAATACTCCATGCATGGGCGAATTGTGGCTTTGTAAAGATATAGGATAATGTCAGGTGTGAGAAGCTTAATAGCACGGTAGAGAGATCCCACCTGTATATATATATATATATATATATATATATATATATATATATATATATATATATATATATATATATGTGTGTGTATATATATAGAGAGAAAGAGAGAGAGGGGGGAGATAGATAGATAGATAGATAGATAGATAGATAGATAGATAGATAGATAGATAGATAGATAGATAGATTTATGTACTTCTTCATCCCTGCTCACTATCCAATTAAGTTTGTCACGGTCGGGCTTTATTTACGAGTGGACAAGTGAACGAGTTCCCAAAAAGTGCAAAGCAATTAACGAAAATAATGATATAAAATAATATATAAAAAGGTCAGTCAAACAATATCCAAGCTCGACTATCAATAGTTAAAAATAATAATAGCCACTTTCTACTCGTGTTTTCGTAAACCATCTCATCGAAATCATTATTTATGTTGTTTCTATCCCAACAACTTTGTCTGTAACTGAATCATGTCAAAATAATTGTATAAATAAGCATTTATACTATATATACGTGTGTGTGCGTTTGTGTCAATAATACAATGTATTTCCGACAATATGTTACGTGAGTATTGATTTACTCCTCTCCAGGAGTTAGACACAAGGCCAGTTTTTATCTTACTCCCACAAGTAAGATGTAACCCAAGGTCGGGTCGGGAAAGTGAGGTTTAATAATTGCCTGGGCAGTCCCGTCAGCATTCCCCGGTAGGAACGCCTCAGGCAGTAAGCAATAAACTTACTCCTCCCCAAAGAGGGGAGGCGAAGCCTGGGAGGGTGGACCTCCTAGAACTGCACAGGACCGACCCTTAGACCGGCGTAAATCAAGCCCCGAAGGCCAAGACAATACCAGTCTATGGGGTGCAGTATCCATCGGAACAGATACTACACTTTGATCTTAGCCAAAAGAACTACATGCAAATGCACTGTTATATTTACGTGAATATTATGTAACGGTTAATTTATATACGCGTCTAAGGACATAGAAACTCCAGAGATAGAATAAGGAGATACGAACAGGATTCATATAAGGAGGGCCCATCTGACCCCTAACCCTAACCCCTAACCACCTGAAGCTGATGCCTACTTGACTATTCACCAATTGCATTTAAAGTGAATTTAAAGACGAAGTTCTATAGATAACTCGAACTTCTCTCTTTGTGGGCAATATGTGTTAGTTTATTGTTGTGACCTTGAAGGGCCGATAATAATTAATACAACACGATACAGCATAGTATGTTACACAATAACTGATATTTACCTACTCCCACCGCAGGAACATGTGTCACAAGGTCGGAGAGTGATATTTAGTGAGCCAGCGCACTACGTGTGAAGAACTCTGCCCTTTGTTAGCATTCCCCGGTCGATGCGCCTCAGGCAGTTAGCTATAAACTAATACCTCCCAAAAGAATGAAAGCAATCACTGGGAGGATGGACCTTTTTATGACAACCCAGAACCATACCTCAGTCCGACAGAAGAAAGGCAATCTATCGGTTATAATGGCCAACCTCCGTCGGACTGATTGTCGCTAACGAATCCTCGCCATGGTAAGAATGGCGTCTCTGACTTTCACAGTAAGACTGTACAAGAAAGACTGATATTTACGTCCCTCCCAACGCACGAAGATGTGACACAAGGTCGGACAGTTGGATTTGGTGGGCCAGCGCACTACAGGTAGCGCACACTGGCCCCGCAAAAATGCCTGAGCTGCCCCGTTGGTATTTTCTGGTCGTGGCGCCTCAGGCAGTTAGCAATAAACTTACACCACCCCAAAGAGGGGAGGCAAAGCCTGGGAGCGTGGACTTCCTAGGATTACCCAGAACCATACCTCAGCTTAACAGAAGAAAGGCCACCATCAGTCATTATGGTACATTTGCGTCGGGCTAATTGTCGAGAACGAATTCGACATCGTTAGAATGGCATCATAGACATATTAAACCACAAAGAAATTGGTACATATAATGTGTGCCTTGTGCCAGACTAAGTAAAGTTAAGAGTTGTATCTTGAACGAAAATTAAAGTGGATCTCAAAATAAGAAAATAGTCATTTCTGTTAAAAATGTGCGGCCGAAACGTTGTTGAAAGTTAGGTTATATTTTAGTTTGCGTTTAGGAATGAGACTGAGGTCTCTCTCTCTCTCTCGCTCTCTCTCTATCTCGTTCACTCTTTCTATCTCTCAATCTTTCTTTCTCTCTCTCGCCTTCTTTTTCTCTCTCTCGCCTTCTTTCTCTCTCTCGCTCACCCTTTTTCTTTCTTTCTCTTTCTCTCTCTCTTTCTCTCTCTCTGTCTTTTCTCTCTCTCTCTCGCTCACTCTTTCTCTCTCTCAATCTTTCTTTCTCTCTCTCGCCTTCTCTCTTTCTTTCTCTGTCGCTCGCTCACTCTTCCTCTCTCCCTCTCTCTCTCTTTCTCTCTCTCTTTTTCTCTTTCTCTCTTTCTCTCTCTCTTTCTCTCTCTCTTTCTCTCTATCTCGCACTCCTTCTCTCTCTCTTTCTCTCTCTCTCGCCTTCTCTCTCTCTCTCGCTCACTCTTTCTCTCCCTCTCTCCCTCGTTCTCGATCTCTTTTAGTATATGATATATAAAAGATAATAGATTCCAAACGAACTTCTCGTCTTCTTCCGGCAAAATGAGTCGATAAATAAGTACCCAGACGATTTAATAAAAAATTCAGATACATGAATTAGACTAATCTACAAAAGATCTCCGCCGACTCAGAGGATCGACTATGACTCCCGAGTCTGGCTTCATCATCAAACAACAACTTGGTTTGTGCCATAACACACCTCGTTTTACTAAAATTATAATCCAGAACAATAAAATAATTAGTGATAAATTGCGCGTAATAAAAATTTAAAAAATAGATCTTTTTTATTCTCCTCACTACGCGCCTTTTTCAAATATAACTGCCCATTTGTTTCATACTTTCAAAACATCTCAATTATTGAGTCCACAAACCTTGCTGATAAATAGTGCTGTCTCGGCATATTGAGTCTGACGTCATATGTAGCTCAGATCGACATTTCGCTACGACCTAATTGGCAATACCTAGAAATGTCGTTTAATTTTAAATATCACATTTTCCCACCACACCTTTTTAATCTTTTTTTTTTCACGATTTGTGCCGAACTTTCACGATTTGTGCCGAACTTTTTTCCGTTTCTACTTTTATTTCACTTATTCTTCATCTTTCTAGACGATGACCAATTTACCAATTTTACCAATTTACCAATTTACATATTTGTGATGATTTGTAATTAAAATTGAATCTCATTATGGCGTCTGAAAAAAAAATCGTTAAAAAAATTTGGCTCTATTCATGTTTTTAAAAAAAATATTTAATTGCAGTCAGTCAATTTATCCACCTATCAACATATTTTTAACACACACACAGTCGAATATCTATGTATCTAATATAGAGGTCAAGTTTTAGCCCCATATAGGAGCTCCTTGATTTCTGAGAACTTCAACTGAAGTAAAATGAAACAAAGAGAATAAATAAGTCAAATATAATTCCCTCAGCACGGCTATACGCTTGGTCATACGAGGAATAGTGAACCTTTTTCCTAGTGATGTTACCTCAAGCAACAACACTTAGTTGGATACTCCACCAGATAAGATGAATTCTGGTCCTGGAATTCGGTTAGACCAGAAGACAAAAGAAAGATATAATATAACGTAGTTAACTAGTTGATTGGAGAGAGGAAAATTAATATTATTAACTTCTTTACTAATACAACGTTTGCGAAATAAAGGAGGATTTTAAGAGAATATTCGATTATCTATGCATCTTATAAAGAGATCAAAAGTTCGCCCCAGGTAGGGCCTCTTTGAATTCTGAAAACTTCACCTGAAGTAAAATGAAACAAAAGCGAGAATATATATATATATATATATATATATATATATATATATATATACATATATATATATATATATACATATATACATATATACATATATATATATATATATACATATATATATATATATACATATATATATACATATATATATACATATATATATATACATATATATATATATATATATATATATATATATATATATATATATATATATATATATATATATAAGAGACAACTTATGTCTAGATACCCTTTGGTAGATCCTTTCAATAGTCCGAATCATGATCTTAGTTTCGGAGGGGAATTGGCTGATTAACATCATTCCCCTGAAGATGGACCCGGATGCGTCTGAAAATACTTGGGAGACAAATCCAAACTATGGCAAATTCATCAGCCAATTCCCCTCCGAAACTAAGATCCTGATTCGGACTATTGAAAGGATCTACCAAAGGATATCTAGACACGAGTTGTCTCTTTTATTCAACAATACTTGCGTGCAAGAGAAGATGCTGCCTATATATATATATATATATATATATATATATATATATATATATATATATATATATATATATATATATATATATATATATATATATATATATATATATATATATTCCTATTCTGTCGGAAAAACATTAATGTGTTTCGGAATTTTTTAAATGAAGATTGATAATTTTTACTATTCAGACTACTTTTCTCTTCTTGAGCTTTATATGAACAAAATAATATTGATACTAGAAAATGACTAAAATTTGGGGTTTTGGTCCTACCAATTATACATAAATTTCCATGCAAATCAGAAATATTTAAATTTTCAAATTAAAACCTGTGCCCATATTTTGTTTCGTAATAATCCTTTAAATTACTCAAAGAAAATTAACTTCAATAATTTATTAATTGATGTCCAATATAATAAAAATTCATCTGGATCGTAGGTATCTAAAAATTGATAAAAGGACTGCTAGACTCTATTAACTCCAAGCTAAATTTACGTAAATATAACCCTGGTTACCCACTGTTACGCATATTGACACATTAGTTCGTTTTGCAGTTCACTGCACACGAACTAATAAACATATACACATGCCAAATTGTATTGTATATAGAGATATTCAGTTTTTGATACCATTTTTTTATGTTGAATTCCTGAAATGGTAAGATTATTCTCATAAATTTTACCTGTTTGACAAAATTCTTTGCGGTAACATTCGATATGTTCACTTACCTGAAAGTAGAAGAAAAAAGTGATATTTAGTTAAAATTAATTTTTATTCGTGAATTCACGTATATTTATACATGTTAATTACAGGCCATTCTTTTAGTAATTGTTTATTAGATGACGGAACATTTGTATTTTTTTCTCAAATTATCAATTTCTCTTTTAGCATTCACTGTAAGAGTGCAGCTACACATTCCATATGTTTTTTGTTTTATTCTAAAGTTGATAAGATCAGAAATGTATGTTTTATGAGTAGAGGCGGGGGTTATAATGGCTTTTCAAGCTTCTTAAATTAAATCTAAAAATACGCTTTTAGGAGTCCAAAAATCAGGAATCGAATTTCTTAAGAACAATAATCTTTATTGTGTTTCAGAATGTTTGAGATGAGAATTAATAATTTGTATTATTCGATTATTCGAACTATTGTTCTCATCTAGGATGTTATTCTCACAACGTTTCAGCCGATGTAACCTCCGACCTTAATAATTAAATAAAGTCTTCCGTTCGAAATTCTGTACAGATTGTCTAATTCGACAGAAAAATCTCCGAGTTAGACAAAACCCATCTGAATAATTTCGGAGGTTACATCGGCTGACACTTTGTAAGAATAACATCTAATTGTTTTCTATGAAAGTCGCTCCAGACAAGACATGACGCCACTTGATGTAAGGAGTTAAAACAATACTACTTCAAGGTCAAAAACTAGCAAACGATAAGTGTTAGATGGTAAGATTCCGAACCAGAAAACAGCAATTCTTCCCCCTTCGTCAGAAACATCGCTCATGGAATGTGAGGACTAAAGGACAAAATAAGGGAAAGGAGAGTTACGAGGCTGCCGAAAGTAAGCCTCAAATAATATAAATGATACTAAGAATATTTATATATTTGCAATCCTTTATTTAAATAAAGTAACAGCGCCACAAGAAATCAATAAAAAAAAAACTTTTAAATAACTGTAAATGAAAGTTTTGGAAGAATGATAATTTGCTAAAAAATGTTCCCATTTGCTGATAAAAAGTTTTTTAAAAATCTAAGTGTTTTTTGTAACTTAATAAGTAGAAGGTATTTTTTGTTGAAGAAGATTACAAATAATGCGTAGATGAGATTCTGTCTTCATAAATTCACCCGGAGAAGAAGAGGGCGGAGTTCTCCAGGAGTTAGGCACAAGGCCAGTTTTTATCTTACTCCCACAAGTAAGATGTGACCCAAGGTCGGGTCGGGAAAGTAGGGTGTACAAATTGCCTGGGCAGCCTCGTCGGCATTCCCCGGTAGGGGCGCCTCAGGCAGTAAGCAATAAACTTACTACTCTCCAAAGAGGGGAGGAAAAGCCTGGGAGGGTGGACCTCCTAGAACTGCACAGGACAGACCCATAGACCGGCGTAAATCAAGACCCGTAGGCCAAGACAACACCAGTCTATGGGGTGCAGTATCCATCGGAACAGATACTACACTTTGATCTTAACCAAAAGGCCAAGAATTAGTTGATATATTTATCTACCTCCCACAAGGCAAGATGTGACACAAGGTCGGGAAAATGGGATTAGATAAGCCAGGGCTCGAGGTGAGTATTCTGGCCATTTAAAAATTGCCTGGGCAGCCCCGTCGGCATTCCCGGTAGGGCGCCTCAGACAGTAAGCAATAAACTTACTCCTCCCCAAAGAGGGGAGGCAAAGCCTGGGAGGGTGCACCTCCTAGAACTGCACAGGACCAACAACCCCCAATAGACCGGCGTAAATCCAGACCCAAAGGCCCGGACGATACCGGTCTATTAGGTGGGGTAAAAATACCCCTGGTTGAATTAGTTGAGTAGTTGAGATCGTGATCCAGTCGTATGAGAAGAATGGTAGCCACGACTACCTTCAATACGTCCCCTAATTTTAAATATTCCGTGGAAAAAAGTTCATATAAAGGCAGCCTAAAGACTGGGGGTTCTTTATCATGATTCATTATTTCTTTAAAACTACAACGCTAAAGATCGTATATTTGCAAATATAATCACTAAAACAGTCTTCTTGTCTGCGAATATATTTATTACTTTTCAAGAACAAAAGGATCCTCTCAAAAAATCAGTTTTTTCTTGTTTTGTAATCTTTTGACATGCCACAAAATGACGTTAATTATAGCTGGCATGTACATTTTCTCTAAGGTACCCAAATGCCGGTACGGATGGCTAATCAGCACATGCGTGTATGATATAAAATATAAATGCACACTGAATATGCATCATATTAATGTTTAGAATAGAAAAAATACATTTTATGTTTTTACGAGCAGCCAGCCTAGGCATCGTACAAGCGGGAAGTGACGGTGGCTAAGTGGATAACGACACGGACTGAAGACCTAGGTGTTTCAAGTTCGAATCCAGTCGGTTCCACAGTACCACTTTCACTTAGAGATGTTGTCATAATTCTCGTGGTCATTCCCGTAAGTACTCGATGTCTTTCCAGAAAGATTTCTAACTAGAAAAACACCGGGGAAATTAATGCCAACACCAGAATCATCTGATTCATACGAAAAAAGAAGACTCCCCAATGTCCCAGTGGAGGTCTGGTTAGTGCTCTCCCTCCTCCGTCTTTCCATCTTCCTTGAAGAAGAAGCATTGTATAAGTACGTCTGAAGACTTCACATGGTCCCAATTCTTATATCAAAATCCTAATGTTGCCCTCAAGAAAACATTATGAAAGAGACACATAAGGTAATTTTCTTCAGAGAAGAGAGCAATTTTCAATCATATTTGCAAACTGCAAAATAATTGAAAAAAAATAAGCATTCGAATTACGCACGAGACAGAGTTGTATAAGTGGCTTATAACATTCGAAAAACCAATTATGAAAAAAAAAACGGTAAGCATTTTTATTTAAAGGCAATTATGGTTGTCAACGGAAATTATCAAATGCTATTTACAAATTAATATGGAAAAATGATGTTCAGAGAAAGTATTCAAAACTTTTAACAATTTAGATTACCGGAAAAATAAATATATTACTCTCTGCACGGAATACGTTGAAGCATCAACTCTAATTTGATGTTATAATTGAACACGTTAGTCTCTGTTCTGTAGGTTGATCACCTATACGCTCCAAAACTACTCTTTATAAGTATCCTAAATCAAGCGTAAGTGATCCTTGTCACGAACAGTGTGTTATACGAGGTAAATACTAACACTAACCCTAACCATAACTATTTCTAATAGTTAAAAGCAAAAACACAAATGTGTTCTAAAATTATTGTTGAGAATGGCATAAAAGAATTCCTGGCATTATAATCTGGGATAATATGCTCGAATGTGAATCAATCGTTTTGGCGTTTTCAATTGTTGGGGCAATATCCTCATTTTTAAATTTTTGTAATTAATTTTTTAAGTATTATTATTTATCTAACACCTCATTATTTTTAAATGTTTGCATTACAAAATGCCTACCGATGTACTTAATAGAAACGGTTTCCTTTCTATCTATATAATAATATTCTAAGGCACTTCTTGTTCGGACGTAGTTATCAGCTTTCACCACAGTTAAAAAATGAGATCGCCGGTTAGCATAGATCGTGATGAGTAATTAATCTGATCTCGTTTAAGAAAAATTCCGACTTTACCTATTTTAAAAGGAATTGTTCCAAAGTCAAATGATGTCGTCCCGTTGACTAAAACAGTACAATTTAAAATAAATAAGTTACATTAAAATGAATACGTTACAAAAAGTGACATTTGTTTTATTGATTTAAAGAATATTTAGCAGACAATTATTTTACAGTGAGAAGACAGAGAATATTTATTGTTTGAAAAAAAAATTAACTTGATACAATTTGAAATAAATAATTTTTAAAATGCTCTTTTTTTTATAAAAAAAATATTTAGCTGACAATGACAATTATTTTTATGGAAGAAGAAAGAGTCATGTTTTTCTTAATACTATTGACCTTGAGAGACATTTATTATTTCAAAACAAATATTATTATTATACACAGTAAATTATATGAATTGATAGTCAATGCACCGTGGAATTTTAACAGAATCTGAATGTAATTATGAAACTATTGGAATTGAAATAACTTTTTTTTGTTCATACAAAAACAACTAACATGGCTCCGTATTGCATTATTTTTGCTGGCATGACAAATATTTTCATTTTCGGAAATAAAATAAAATAATATGCTATTTGTGATGATTATACAATTTTTGAAAATTGTGTAAAAATAGAATATAAATAACAGCGGCTTAACTATCATGGCAATAAGTCCTCGTCGAATACAGTTTAAGATATTTCTAAGTTTGTCATGAGATCGTGCTGAAAATGTTATTTCCATTTAGTAGCCGAATCTCTGGTGATATCAACGTAATGATATACTACAATTGTGACGTTCATTCAAAACCGATGATATCAATTATTTTTAATTGATTTTGTCTTTTAGAGCGCTGTTGCTACAGTAGCTGGGTATGTCAATGTTCATCTCTACCAAACTTCTACTGCTATATAGCTAGTACACAGAAAATATTTGTGATATTTCGTGGGAAAAATGCGTTACTAAGTAGTTGTATGAGAGTGTAATTAACTACGATAGATGTATTTACGTTTTGATTTTATTGGCAAAAAAAACAAACATTATAAATTACTAGCAAAAATATTATCCTTCCGGTCGCATTTTTTTGCTAGTTGTTTTATTTAATTGCTCTCTCTCTCTCTCTCTCTCTCTCTCTCTCTCTCTCTCTCTCTCTCTCTCTCATATATATATATATATATATATATATATATATATATATATATATATATATATTTCCACTACCCTTTCTCTCTCTATTTCTTGTATTCGAACTTGCAGTGCGTTCGAATAATCAGAGGGCGATTAACCAAATGTTAGAATGTCCGCCGGCTGTTCCATCATATTCCATTACAATCTAATTTAATTACGTAACTCAATAGATTAAAAAACAATGTCTTTAATGAATTCTATTTATAATTATTATTAAGATTATTATCGAGGAAAATATTTTAAATACGCCTGGAAACCTGAAAAGAATCATGAGTGTATATTTGAGAATATTAATTTACTAGAAGCTTTACAACAAATTAATGAAATTTGAAAGACACATGATGTTTGGGGAAATTTTTGAATGGCTATATATATGAGCTGATAAGTAGATATCATGAATGTATATTTGCGAATATTTATTTATTAGAAGCTTTAAAACAAATTAATGATATAAATTTGAAAGACGCGTGATGTTTGAGAAAGTTTTAGAATGGGTATAGATTAGCTGATAGGTAGATAAAAAGAGCGATAAAAACAAATATAGTTTCGGCTTCAAGTAGATATAAAAATAGAGCGATCAAAATTAATACTATAGTTTCGGCTTCAGACAGAGAGACAGACATATACATAATCTCGATTATTATAGGATGTGTTAAACAATAATAATACACGTTAAACTCATTCTGAATACCCTTCATGTCTAACTCTTTTGCTAACTACAAAAAAAGACAGATTTAAAAAAATGTGTAACGTTTTTTTCTGCTCCTATGCCATGTTCATTTCTTTAGATTTATAAAAAACATATCAAGTTTAAAATCCTTTAGACTAACGTGAGATTCAAACGTGTGTTGACATCCTGAAAACTACTGCATTGGCAATGTGTACTCTCTTTATTATTTTTTGTTAACGAATCACATGTTTAAATTTTCGTACGAAGAAAGAACCTACAAAAACAGCATAACTTTTAAAAAGAAAGGTGTGATTGCTTTCGTTTTGTTAGTCTACTTAGCAAAGAAACATAGGTAACCGCATGAATATAGTCGATCACAATACAGGTAGAATTAAAAGCTGCATGGGAATATGGTGTGCATAAGCAATGAAATCCTAGTGCGTTAAGTTGAACAGTTTTTTAAAAATTATCTATGTGAACTCACTCCATCCACTCCTATCTTTCTCACACCAGCACCAGCTCCACCCTGTGCTCCAATGGTATCATTAAGGTAACAAAACTGCTGAACAACTACAATAGCCTTGCCATCTAAATATACTTTCTCCATATCTGAGTTCCTGTCCATCACAATTGTTTTTGTTTTTCTTGTTTTTTTTTAACATAGTTCACCCCAAACAAGGCGGGCCTCCACTGTAAACGTATGGGCTACTGAGACAAAAGAGAGAAAGTTTGGGGAGGGTCAACCTAAATTGTGAGCTGCGCAGCGTGATGTCTGTTTACATTAGTTTTAAATTTATACATGTCAATACCGTCACGGAAACAGTGAGCAGGCAGGGAATTCCAGAGGCCAGCAGCACGAGGAAAGAAGTTCTTAAAATAGAAAGCTCTCCGGCATCTGGAGACCTCCACGGTGAATGGATGGGATTTAGCTGAGTGTCGAGTTGATCTAGTGAATTTACGTAGAGGAGGCACGAGAGTAGCCAGCACAATCCATTTAAGTATTTGTAAACAAGCACAAGGATGCTACATTGCGGCGATGGGACAGGGGCTGGAGCTTGGTTTACAGTGAGGGACCTATTAAGTTGGTAACTCTTTTTTGTCTTACACTTCTTGTTTGTGAACTGGTTATTAACTTTAAACCTACCTGTAATTCAACTACACTTCTTGTGTGCCCACTATTTACAAGTACTTCAAATAATTGAATTTCTCCATACTCCCTTTTCACAAATCTTAGCAGAAGGACTTTTCTCTTTTTAGAGGCTTCACTGACCATCACTTTAGTCTTGGTAACTTTTACTCCCCAAACTTTATTTTCCCTAGCTTGCCATACAAGTCTTAAACTGAACAAGTAGACCGTCCATTGTTTTACAGGAAAGCACTAAATCATCTTTTTCTAAGAACATTTAATTCATTTAAAGCAAAAATTATTTTATTATTATTGAATAATTTTTGTTCGAGCTAACGTTCAATATTTATCACAAGTTTTTAATAGAAATAACATAAGAGCTATCGTGTGCGGAACTACGAATAAGCGTGGTTTATATAATTTAAAAATAAGAATCGAATAATAAATTCATATTTAATTCATTTAAAATAGTTAATTGAAAAAAATGATCAAAACTTCAGGTTTCAGAGAATAAATCATCATTGTTAAACATCTTTTTGTAAGAACATTTATTGACTAACCTTAATTGTTTTAAAGCAAAAATTATTGCATTATTTTTTAAGAATATTTGTTTAAGCTAACGTTCAATATTTATCACAAGTTTTTAATAAAAATAACATAGGAGATCTTTTGCGAAACTACGAATAAGCGTGATGTATATAATTTTAAAATAAGAATCGAATAATTAATTAATATTTAATATAGTTAAAATAGTTAATTAAAAAAAAATGCTAAAATTTCACGTTTCGGAAAAAGTGTTTAAACAATCGATAAGCATACTGTTTAGTTTGTTATTTTTATTGAGGATTTTTAAAAATATCGAAACGATTCATGCGATTTTCTGAGACATTCAACCGATTTTATTGTAAAAACGACCCTTTTTCTAAATACATATATACATATAGTTATTAAATAATTCCCCCTAATTACTTTCACCACACGATATTTATTAATATTATTAAACCACTTTTTACCATGATTATGGTCTCATCAAATCACCGAAATATCGGTAGTTCTATACATGTGGATGTGTAATTATTTAAACTAGCTGTTTCGATTATTATCTACTAATTCATATATTAACAATTCCATGTTGTCCGAAATTTAATTTCATGTTTTAAAGCTTCTTATATAAATTGCATGATATAATTTGTTATTGTTGTGCAATGTTATTTGTTACGTACTTCGCTACAATTTATTAAACATCTACTCCATCAGTTTTCTAACACGTAGAAATTCTTAAATAGTCACCTTCAAGAGAAACACCTATTAATGAAAAAAATACTTTTACTATTTAAGTGACTTGCTTCTGTCAATCTTCTTTCTAACTTGGGTCTTGATTCGTTTAAATTCAATGAAAATATTAAAAGAAAATAAATTTGAACGTAATGTATCCCAGGCAACACCGAGTCGTATACATGTGGATGATTGTATACCTATATTGATGATTCCATAAAAAATCGACTACTATCATCAGATCACATATAAACATTTCCTTTGAAGCTTTATCTAGTAAACGCATCAATTCCATCTTATTTGTTTTCATGAAGGAATATTATCACCGCCATTTTTGTCTTGCACGAGAATTTTACGATAATGACATTCGCTTCGACATTATCAGTTTCCTATCATTCACGTGATTCAATTGAAGTCAAATGGTTTTGATGGATATGTAAACATCGATTTTCTGCTAGGCGGAGAATAATAGACCACTGTAAAGATGGACAAAATGTAAAAGTTAATCAAAATCGATATTTATTGATAGATTAGTTCATAGTCTAATACACACACGTTCATATATATATATATATATATATACATATATATATTAGTACTTCATGTATCCACATAAAATATCATGAGGAGATATAATTTTTTATGTGTCAGTTTTCAGTATTTACTTCAACAGTGCTCGATACGTAAGTAAAGCTAGGTAGTAAGCAATGAAAATATATATGGCAATCAAGCTACACAGAGGCTCCCGTGTTTCATCATCGGGGGGAATCGTCAGGCTAAATGCATTTAGCCTGACGATTCCTCCCGGGGATAAAACACGGGAGCCTCTGTGTAGCTTGATTGCCATATATATTTTCATTGCTTACTATATATATATATATATATATATATATATATATATATATATATATATATATAAGACAGATCCATATCATATTCCAATAACCATGTTTTTATTTTATTATTTTTATTTTTACTTTTTCACATTTCCAAAAAAAAAACATTTCTGTGAGATATATTTTTACGCTCCGTTTCATTTTTCTTGTGCCAAACAACATTTTATTGTTAATATCGTCCTTGCAACATAACAAAATCATCAGAAAATTTACAATGAGTAAAATCTTCTTGGATTAAATTGTCTTGAAAAACACTTACACTATACAGTGGTTCATTTTTGGGTGAAACCAAACAAAAAACAAAGAAAAGAGCAAACTCACTAATACGCGATTTTTAATTTATATATATATATATATATATATATATATATATATATATATATTTTTTTTATGTGTGTGTGTTATTTCATAACAAAGTAAGCTATAGCTCTATAGTACGTGACTAGAGCTATTTAACAAAGTTTTAAATATGCTTCCCTAAAAAATGATGATAAAGGAGAGATGTTCACGCGAAAAACCGTTTTTAATCAAGACAAGCAATTATCTCGGCTAAACTCAAGGATATTTTTTCAAGAATTTTAAAATATTAAAAAATATTTACAGATGTAAGTTTTAAAGTACATGTCAAAATACATAAAAATACGTCTAAAAACACATTTAAAAACACTTAGGTTTGGCTATCGTCAGTGCCAAATGACAAAAAAGACAATAAGTAAAAACAATGACCATAAGTAAATTCGGGTTTGAGAGCTCAATGTAATAAACAGAGCAAGAATAAAATAAGATAAAGTAACACAGAATCACATAATCACCTGTGCAATAAATTATTTCGACCCTACGGCCTCTTCAAGCATCCAAGCGGGGTGATTACATTTTTGAAAATGAAAAAGGAGAAAGTCACCATTTCAATACAAATATAGAGAGAGTGACAACATATTTAATACATATCTTGAAAAAGGGGGAAATGAACTATTTAAGACGTATATTGAGGGGAAAAGACAGTGACACCATATTTAATATATATATATATATATATATATGTATATATATATATATATATATATAGAGAGAGAGAGAGAGAGAGAGAGAGAGAGGGAGAGAGAGAGAGAGAGAGGGAGATTGCACGATTTATAACGGAAGGAAATACAGTGAGGAGGAAAGAGAGTTATGCATATAGAAAGAGAGAGGGGGAAATTGTATGATTTACCACGAAAGGTATATATATATATATATATATATATATATATATATATATATATATATATATATATATATATATATAGTAGCATTGACTCTGTTTCTCAACCTAATTACAGACTCTCCACCAGAAAGACCGGTAGTATCTCCCGTTTCTGTGACCATTTCAATACCCATATAGAGAGAGCGACAACACATTTGTTTTAAGAAACCAATAAAAATGCAGATTAGTGTTCATATAAATATATTTTAACTGGCTTTATAGAGATATATGATACTGGCATGTGTGAGAAGTTTACTAGTTTGATAGAGGGCCTCACATTCTTTGAAGCAGACTTGGTAATATCTTCTAGGTATTTGTTCCAATTCATGTTGCCTGTGAGTTTGAACGTTAGACTCTTGGGAACCTACTCAACCTTATGAATAGAATTCTTATTTCAAT
>OY744531.1:104400119-104417619 GCA_963556195.1 Sepiola atlantica
AATTAATTGAGGTACTTATACACATACATATACTCAAACATATGTGCATATCTATACACAGATATTACACCCTTACACATATATATACACATATATGCATATATTTATATACATATATACACATATGCATATAAAATATACATATATACACATATGCATATAAACATATATAAAAATATGCATACACATATACATATATACAAACACATTCCTATACACATGTATATACACATTCATATACATATATACATATCGATATATACACATATAGCTATATGTAAACACATGTATATACATATATCGATATATATACACACACATAGATATATAAAAATATCTATATATATTTACACGTATATACACATATATACATATACACACATATAAATAGATACATATATAAACATATACATATACACATATATCAACTTTTAAATATATATACACACATATATATATATATACATATACATATTAACTTATGTAGATATACATATAAAGATATGTAATATGCATATATAAATATACATATGTTTATATGTTTACATATATATATATGTGTAGGCATATACACATATACATATGTATACATATACAAATATACATAAATATAAATGTATATGTACACATATATACATATACATATGTATGCATACACAAACATACATAAATATAAATGGGTATGTGCACATATATCAATATACATATGTATACATACACAAATATACATATATAGATACACATAGATATACATATATATACATATATATATATATAAACACAGTCCTATTTATAATTTACATTTTGCATATTACAATGTCCACATCTTTAGAGTTCTTATTAAATGAAATTCTAGAGATTACAATAAGTGCTTCTAATAGAATATATGAACAAAACTACGAAACATGAACTGTTCAAACAACGAGTGTTAAAAATAACAATAGATATTAAACTCCATAGCAAAACATCTGAAGCTTTACATACACTAAACCAAATTCCGTATTAATGAAATGTCAAACTATATTGTATGTTACATTTCTCAAAGTCTCTCTAACATTTTATCTAATGTGATGAGAACTTTGAATTTTACAATATTGCACTGAAATATCAGTTACCACAATACCATAAACTACCCCTCTAATAACTGCAAAATATTGATGAGGTATAAACTGAATGTAACAACCAATACCATGGAGATGGTTAAAAACCTAAGCGTAAAATATGCAAAGATATGAATAGAATCGATTATAGTAGCAAGGAACAGAATAAACACCCTCAACAGCAAAATGTTAAAATAGATAATGGCCTACCAATAGATTCGGAAAATACAACTAGCTAAAATAGAAGGTGTAAGACGATTTGGTTTAAACCACTATTTGCTAAAGATTACCAAACTTTCATCATTAAATGAGTCTTTAAAATTATATAAGACAACATCAAGGCAACACATGAATACAATTACATTTTTTTCTCACTCGAACAACGTATAATAGGGTTGAATATTGATACACTTAATAAAGCCGAGAACACTAATAAAACGAATATGCTTGGCAATTCGTGTAATTGTTTAGACACAAACTTCTGTCCGTTAGCAAATGACTAGGTTAAGTATAACGTTGTATATTACTGTATAATTGAGCAAAGTATTGAGTCAAAAATTAGGAAAAAGATCTCCAACAATAATAACAGCAGTAACAACAATGTAACGAATATTATCTATAAGGACAGCAATACAAACTTATATAATGCAAAAATATCTACATTTGAACCAATCTTTTTTTCTTTTCTTTTTCCTCTTTTTCCCTCCCAGTTTAGAATAAACGGCAGATTCATACTTCCCACCCCGTCCCCTATCTACTGCCAGCTAAGCTTAGCTGTGACATATTTTTCCCCGAAAAAGTTTCAAGCTAAAATAACCATAAACTAACAAGTCGAAGACATCAGTTCTATTCATCTCGCATCCTTTAAAAGAGACAGGCCACTGCTGATAACGCTACCACCAAAATCATGTTTTTCATTCTCTGCTTGTTCACGTCAAAAACAATGCCGAGGTTAGGACACTTTCTGACAAATCAAAATCAATATTTTGTATGATTTTTCTACATTGCTTTCTTCATCCTAAGGAAGTCGTTTAATAAAGACTAAACGTTGATGAATACATAAATCACATAGAAAAATGTCATGCTATGGATTTTCCTTTTATATTTCCCATTACCTCGGATTACTCTCATCCTTATTTTCTCATATATATATATATATATATATATATATATATATATATATATACATGTATATATATACATGTATGTGTATATATTTATATATATATACATGTATATATATACATGTATATATACATGTATATATATATACATGTATATATATACATATATATATATACATACATGTATATATATATATATATATATATATATATTATGTTCCTTTCAAAGTTGAACACATTAAGACAGCTGCCTTTAAATAGGATTAATCTCTCGCTGATTTACCGAGTTGTTGACAACGGCCGTGTGGGTTAAGACGTTTGAATTTGAGTTTGAAATATAACTTATTTTCTGGGTCGGGCGACCAGTTTGCATAATTCTACTCTACACTGACGATTCCCGTAAAGATAAAATGTATAGGTATGTAGATAAAACAAATATGTATAATCAATTATATATATATATACATATATATATATAGTAAGTTACGAAAATATATTTATGGCAATTAAGCTACACAGAGGCTTCCGCTTTCTATCCCTGTAAGGAATCGTCAAGCTTATATCTTAGCTTGACGATTCCCTACGAGGATGAAACGCGGAAGCCTCTGTGTAGCTTAATTGTCATTAATCTATGTTCATAAATTACTACCTAGCTCTACTCACGTATTGAGCAGTGTTGAAGTAAATACTGAACATCGATACATAAAAGATTATATCTCCTTATAATATGTTATGTAAACACATGAAATAATATATATATATATATATATATATATATATATATATATATATAAAGGCATCCACAGTTACTCAGAGTAGCGAAACATAAAAATGCATTTCAAGCCAATATCTGAACCCGACGTTTTTGGCAGCAGTCGAACTTTTTACATCGAAATCTTAATGTTTATATACTTATAATATAAGTATATATATGAGTATATTATATAAATTTATATATATATATATATATATATATACATATTTATATCATATATTAAAATATATATTTATATTATATATATTTATATATATATATATATATATTTATATAATGTAACTATTTATGATATAAGTATTTATATAAGTATTATTATATAAGTATTCTCATATAAGTATCATCAGCTACCTAGAGAGCTCTATTAATTAACAAATCACTATGCATTAATAGTGCATACTGACTTTGTTTCGAGTACAATTCCCCATGTGTTTTCTTTGTCGTAAAAGCTCGTTTTCCCCTCCATCGTTCTCAATTATCTGAGTGGTCCTGTGTCACGAACTCCAAGTGGCCAGTACCGAATTGTCGACGGCCATCGCTACACTAATCACTTTCAGCAATGGCACAGCACGTACGCCTCGTCCGGCTACACCGGGCCCTCTCTGTAGCTTCGTGATTCGACCGAGTACTACTCAATTCAATGTCCATTTTCCCGGCCTATCAGGTTTCCCTTGCTGGAATACCCTGCAGCAAACTGCATCGCGTTTTAAAATAATGTTTTCTCTCTTCACCAAAACTGATTTCTTATTTTTTCTTCTTTTATTTACATTAAAGACCATCTTAACTGTTAGAACAATCTGCTTCTACTAGATGCGAAGGTAGATAGATATTATTGCAATGAACAACATTTTTTATATATTTGCGGCATATCAACCCTGTATTGGTTATTTTATGCCAAATATTAATAATAGTTTGTATGCTTCATGTTTTTAATATCTTCAAATATTCATAGATTCACTTGTTTTTATGTGTATATTTTATTAATGAATTATTTACAAACGATGAATTATATTTAATTAAAATATGAAATATTGAAAGATACTACCAATCCAGGTCTGAGAAGATCTTGCCATAATGCAAACTAAAGTGACTCTTCAAACTCCTTAAAGTAGTTCAAGCTCACACTTGAGAATTGATTTACTCCTCTCCAGGGGTTAGGCACAAGGCCAGTTTTTATCTTACTCCCACAAGTAAGATGTGATCCAAAGTCGGGTCGGGAAAGTGGGGTTTGAAAAGCCAGCGCCCGAGAAGTGAGCACTCTGGCCATTTAAAAATTGCCTGGGCAGCCCCGTCGGCATTCCCCGGTAGGGGCGCCTCAGACAGTAAGCAATAAACTTACTCCTCCCCCAAAGAGGGGAGGCAAAGCCTGGGACAAGACAATACCAGTATGGGGTGCAGTATCCATCGGAACAGATACTACACTTTGATCTTAGCCAAAAGGCCAAGAACGGTGAGTAAGCTCACACTTGAGTAGACAGAGTGTGAGTAGCTAATAGGGTAAGGGTTAGGGTTAGAGTTAAATACATAAGAATGATCGAAAGCGCAGGTAAAATAGATTTCTGGGTGTTGTTGCAAAATAAGAGAGGTGTATGAGATCTCGCGATGATTTCTCGGCAAGCGTTAGCCGAGAACAGTCGACTTCTTACCTTACCACGACAAAAACCTCAGCCCCCCCTTTCCTCTCTCCCACCCTAAGGCAAATTCACTAATACTCTCACCCCTCTTCTTTTTAACTGCTGCCTTAATGGTACTACATCATAGCTTTCCATATTCATGTCATTCTTAGCCACCACTGACTTCTCGCAGCCTGGACTCTCTTCCAGTGCTCATAGTAGCTTTTCATCATCAACCCCTCATGTCAGCCCAATATTTCGATGTACTTGCATGACATTTTTCTTAAAACTATCATTCTGAGGAAGTCTTATAATAAAGACGAAACGTTGATGAATATATAAAAAATAAATATCTCTTTGTTTTTCCGTTTTCATTTCCATATATATATATACATATATATATATATATATATATATATATATATATATATATGTGTGTATCTTATATATGTGTGTGTGCGTGTGTATGTGTGTGGGTGTGTGTGTGAGAGGAATGTAGACAGCCATAAATGTAAGTATATAATGAAATTCAATTATTATTATTATTTAAATTACAAGAAATACACCAACAAAAACATGAAAGATAAAAGGGAAAATGTAATAACCACAAAAACAGGACAAATTGAGTGCCCTGTTTGGATATTTTTTGTAGTTATAGTTTTTGTGACAATGATGTTTCGGCAGAGAGAACATCGCAACTTTGCGGAAAACCCTTCTTCAAAATAGGAAAGTGCACTGCTTCAGTGAGCGAAGAACGGTAACATTTTAAAGCTCAGGGTTAGTCATATACTTGTTCAGTTGTGAATGTGCTTTTAGCGAGTACTTCAATATAATCTGTTAAAGTGAGAGAGGAAGAAAGAAATAAAATCCAGCCAAATAGCGATGGAAAAATAAGGACGTAAGGCTCTAGCGATTTGGCAGGAATCAATTTTTTTTATTAAAAAAAAAAATAAAAAAGCAGAAATCACATCCATGCTAATTGCACCTTTCATAAAGAACCAAAAATGGAATTCTATCTACAGTGTTTTTACAAGTTAATAAGTTTTACCTTTAGAAATTAAACAAATTATATCAAATAAAATAAAAATGCAACTGCATCAAAGTCAATTTACATTAGAGAAATTAACTCCCATAAAAAAAGGACCTTGGAATGTAGAGCCAATTTCACCAGGATTAGCTCCGTCGGCATACTCAGGTGATTGTGCTTCAGGGGATCGACAAAAAACTAACAGACACACCTATAAAAGAGTTGAAAATGCCCAGGAGGACGGCCTCTAGATACCGATCGGAACACACTGACATTCAATTTGGTCAGATGGCCTGGCAGTTCTCCTGCGCAAGGTAAGTATTATCATGTCCGTAGGTATGTTTTTTTTATAGAAGTAATATAAATAATATCTATTGCGGTGGTCGCATTAATTTTATAGGCGTTTTTTCTTTCATCGATTTTATCGTTATCTGAACACAAAGTATTTTCTCTCATTTGCCTACGCGTTAATTTAATAAATGGCATCTGCATGACAAACAAGGGGTCAGTAATGAATAAAGTAAGACACAGCGGGACTTCCTCAGGAGGAGAAAATATTGTAATGACCACTAATCGGGTTTGTTATTCACGCCACGTGACTTATTAGGAAACTATGATCGTTTTTATTTCTTGCCGAGAAGAGCAATGCGTGAATGCCACGTAAATGATTGAGAAAACTTGTCATGGAAAGCAGATACGAAATTGTGAATGTCGCGAGGAAATGGCCAGTGTGTAGCTCCGATTTTTTTTTGTACATTTTAATCTTCAATGCGTATATCTAAAACCAAGTAGCTATCTAAAAATTTAAAAAAATCACATATACATATATATATATATATATATATATATATATACATATATATATATATACATACATATTTACACACATATATATATACATATACATTTACACATATATATATATATACATTTATATACATATATATTTACACATAGATATACATATATATTTACATATATATATACATATATACATATATATTTACACATATATATACATATATATACATATATACATATATATACATATACATACACATTTATATATATATACATATACATGTATATTTACACATATAAATACATATATATTCATATATATATATACACATAAATATATATATACATACACATATGCATATATATTTACACATATATATATGCATATACATATATATTTACACATATATATACACGTATATATACATATACATATATATTTTCACATATATATATATAGATATATATTTACACGTATATATACATATACATATACATTTTCACATATATATCAACACATATATATATACATATACGTATATTTACAGATATATATACATAAACATACATATATACATATATAAATATATAGAGATAGAAGAAAAAAGAGTGATAAATATGTGACGATTATCCAAATTTATTTCAAATTTCAATTGTTCAATGCAAGGTGTATTCAATAATAAACTAGTGTTTATTATTCTTTCCTTAAGCCAAGGCTTTTCAAAGATCGAAATCTTATCATCAGAGGAGAAATACAGATGGATAAGTTGGCTTTCGAAAAAACCAAAGTTCAAATATTTGAAAAATATGAAAATTATTATTAAAAATTATTAAAATAATTTTTGGTGAAAAAAACGTATTGAATGAAAAGAAAAGTTCCGTGAAAAAGATATGCAAAGATATGTATATATGTATGTATATGTATATATATATATATACATATATACATATATACATATATATACACATACATATATATACACATACATATATACATATATAAATACATATATACATACATATGTATACATATATATATATACATATATATATACATATATACATATATATACATATATACATATATGTATATACATATATACACATATATATATATATAGATATAGATATATACACACATATATATATATATATACAGATACATATATACACATATACATGTATATATACATATATACACATATACATATATATACATATATACACATATACATATATATACATATATACACATATACATATATATACATATATACACATATACATATACATATTCATATATACACATACATATACATATACATATACACATATATACATATACATATATACACATATATATATCTACATGAATACACGTATATATACATATACATATACATGTATACACTTATATATATATCTACATAAATTCCCATATATATACATATATACATAAATACAAGTATATACATAAATACACATAAATATACATATATACACACATATATATATATATATATATATATATATACATATATATATAGACAATAAAAAACCTACATCTATTAACACCTGTATTTTTAGTTTCAAAAGTCAATACCCATATAGATATAAAATTGCTATTGTCAAAAATCTATTAATTGAAACCACGAAGCACTGCACAACAACTTAAGTAAAAGAAATAACAATAAGACCAAAAAAGAAGCGAACATATGAACGATTGAAGAGAATAGACCAGAAACATTTAAGTCGGATGCAGTCAACGTTATGTCATCTTTCCTGATAAAAACAAACAGAGGGGGGGAAAACCATCCTATTTTCTTTAAAAGTGATCCGATTTCGCCGGAAGGAATTTGCAAATTCCCACCTTGAAATATCGGACAAACGTGAATGTCCTTCGGCATTTTCTAACAACGGTGTTTCTAAGTAGTCAGCACCAAAAAATGTCCATAATGAAGTAAAACCTCTTCTGGTGCCGACCCGATCTGCGCTGAGTGATAATGCCGAGGGCGGCCCCATGGGGTTAAAGAGAAAAAAGATGAATGAATATGGTATAACGAGGGCAGATGAATACATACTTAACTAGATACAAACGCAGAAGAATTTATGGGTTTTGGATGTTTTTAGAAATCGTAGAGAATTGAAGGGTTGATATTTTCGTACGAATATGTGCAAAAACACTTCTCACAGGTCTGACATATCCATCTATCTATGTATATCTATCCATCAATATATCCATATATACTTTTATCCATGTATCTATCTATATCTATACATCTATGTCTATCCATGTATCTATATAACTATCTATCACTATACATCTATCTATCTATCCATCTTTCTATATATCTATCTCTCCCTCTCTCTCTATCTCTCTATCTCTCTCTCTCTCTCTCTCTATATATATATATATATATATATATATATGTGTGTGTGTGTGTGTGTGTGTGTGTGTGTTTGTGTATTGGTACAGAAAATTCAGTACAACATTTATACCGTCGGTTTCAAGCACAGAAGGTCTTAGCCATCCGGCTCTCTTCAGCTTCTGTTGTCATCTGTTTCGGAAATGTGAAGTCACGTGTCACTCTCGTTTGAACGCTTTATTTGTTTAGAGTGTTATGTATGTTTGTTTTAAGTTAGTGTAAGGAAGGTTTAATAAGGTTTGAAAAAAGAGGGGCGGGTGGAAAGTAACTATTGAAATTTAAACCGGAGAAAATCTAGCTAGCTAGCCATATATGTATCTAGCTAGTATGCTAGAGAGAGAGAGAGAGAGAGAGAGAGAGAGAGAGAGAGAGAGAGAGAGAGAGAGAGAGATATCAAACCTAGGAACGTGGAGGACATTTTTTTGCACAAATTTGTTCCAACATAATTGTTTCCTTTATATATATATATATATATATAGAGAGAGAGAGAGAGAGAGAGATAGATAGATAGATAGATAGATAGATAGATAGATAGATAGATAGGCTTAGGCAGCAAGTCATTATCCAAGCAAGCGTTGTTGTTTCTTGGACTCAACCACCTATCCTCTTTTTTATTTTCATTCGCCCTTAATGATACCTATAAAACATTAACTCAAGTCTTCTCATTTAAAAAAACCTACTCCTAAAGACGACTAGGAAAGTCGAAAGCGCTCGAAAAAAAAATGGCCGAATTAAGAACAATCGGGGAAATACTGTACGGATTGCCACCCGAAACAAGGATAGCTCGACGGTTTGAGAACCTCACGAACGAAGATTTACAAGCGAGAAAGTTCCGTGACGTTCAACAACGCTTACTTGGATATATATATGTGTGTGTGTGCGGTTGTGTGTGTGTGTGTGGGGGGGGGGTTGGTGTGGTTGTGTGGTTGTGTGTATGTGTGTGTATTTAGGTAGAATGTTTTCATTTAAAAAACATTGTTAAAAATAACAAAATTCATTTGCATATATATATATATATATATATATATATATATATATATATATATATATATATATATATATATATATATACGTTTTTTTTTTTTAATTATAATTTTTATAATCTTTATTTTGTTAAAATCAACAAAATGAATCCGTGTTCCATATGAATCACGAACGTTTTCGATTTTTCGTCGAATCATCTTCAGGTCACAAAAGAAAATGAACAAAAAAGCCAGAGAAATGAAGAGCATTTTAAAAGTCAGTAAGAACGTGCACGTGAAGTCAGTTAGACTATTTTCAGGAAAGACGTTAATAATTTTAAACTCTGGGACGCAAGAATTAGCGTCACGGGATAACATTGTCTTACGTTGAGCATTTTAAAAATGTTGATATTGGTTTCAAGCGTAATGTTATTGATTCTGAGTCGCATAAAGTTGGATTCGAGTATTTTTTAATTGGTTTCGGAATGTACTATTTTTGTGTTATTAACTTAAACGAGGGAGGGGCGGTTTTGTGTTTCTAGGTGTTAGTACATTAAGCTAGAGTTTACTAGATACATGGGAAGACGGCGGGCTAGAGTGGTTGTCGTCAAACTAATGTAGATATTAGCGTGAATATTATTATGGGAGTTAAAGATTTTCCAATGGCATTTCAACTTATAAATAATATTTATTGTTTCTACTGTTTTGGGGTTGGAGAGGAATAAGTTTTACTACAATATTTTGCGTCTTAAATTACTTAAATAGTAAATAATGAGTTTAATTTTATTATTAGTATTAATATTTTTATTATTTTTATTATCATTATCATTATTATTACCATCGATATTATTATTATCATTATTATTATTTTTATAATTATTAGTATTTTTATTAGTATTATTATTATTATTATTATTATTATTATTATTATTATTATTATTATTATTATTATTATTTTTATTATTATTATTATTATTATTATTATTATTTTTATTATTATGATTTTTATTATTATTTGTATGATTATCATTATTATTATCATTATCATTATGTTTATTAATTAATATTTTGCGTCTTACATTACTTATAGTAAATAATGAGTTTATTTCTATTATTTTTATTATCATTATTATTATCATTATTATTATTATCATTAAAATTATCATTATTATTATCATCAATATTATTATTATCATTATTATTATTTTATCATTATTATTAGTATTATTATTATTATTATTATTATCATCATTACAATTATTACCATTTTAATTATTATAATTTTTATTATTATTTGTATGATTATCATTATCATTATTATTATGTTTATTATTTAGGAATATGTATCGGTCTAAAATATGTTTATATTTTTTTCCTCTAATGTAAAGTTCGGTTGCATTCCCTCAGCTTTTTTTAATATGTCAATTACTTTTCATAACTGATTATATAAAGAATTCTACACACATAAATATATAGCGTATATAAAAATACCGCATGGACGTTTTTCATCATCGATCAACTATACTTGCATTTTATTAAGATAAATCAGAGTTAGATACACCCATTCTTTTTCTAGGAATACTGACAGACAGCTGAAATATTTAAAGAGATAAATCAATTAATATGTCACTTTTTAATATTACTGATAAAATAAGCAGACAGATGAATAGATTGTTATTAATATTTTATCTTAGTAAATACAATCAGACGGACAGCTGCCATTTACAGTCGAAGCCGTCTTTTAAGTTATCAATGGATACATCCATACTTATTCTAGATAACTCCATTATACACCAAGAGATAAGTTCAGTGAGATAAATGGCCGGTGCTTGTGTACTATAGGTACGAATAAAAAGTTGTTTATCTTTAATTTGAGGAGAGTCAAATAAAGGGAGAGAGAACTCTAGTTTCAAGTTTAAACTACGATGTATCTTAAAATGGATTTTAATATTGTAATAATTCTAAAATAAAGTTTTTTAAAAATGTATACGTAAAAGGATGATTTAGGAATAAAACAATCACACCGCATTCGGCACAAATTAAAAATAAAATGATTTTGTAAAAATAAAATAATTTATTAAAATAAAATAATTTATTAAAATAAATTATCACAGAAGAAAAAGGAAAAAAATAGAAAAAATTCGTAAATGGAAATGAAAAAAATTTACGTCGAGGAGGCACCAGAGTAGCATGTGAGCACAATCCATTAACGTATTTGTAACTAATATATATATATATATATATATATATATATATATATATATATATATATATATATATATATATATATATAATGTGTGTGTAAACTGTGCTATTTAAGAAAATTGCTTTATCTGTTCTGGGACGGGTATACATTTAGTATATACTATAGATATATACTTATATATATATATATATATATATATATATATATATATATATATATATATATATCACGACACATGCCTGATGAATGACTTGCTGCTTAAATATGCATATATATATCTATTAATCTATCTCTCTATATATATATATATATATATATATATATGTATCACAACACATGCCTAATAAATGACTTGCTGCTTAAATATGCATATCTATCTATCTATCTATCTATCTCTCTCTCTCTCTCTCTCTCTCTATATATATATATATATATATATATATATATATATATATATATATACCGACACATGCCTAATGAATGACTTGCTGCTTAAATATGCATATATATATATATACATCATGGATATATATATATATATATATATATATATATATATATATATATATATATATGTGTATGTGTGTGTGTGTAGATAGATAGATAGATATAATCAGTTCCGAAATGTAGATGTTTGCGCATCTGATGAGACCAATCTAGGTCGAAATAATTTATAATGCGAGCAGCCCTAATGTGTGTTTAGTTTATTTCCTTTAAATATATATATATATATATATATATATATATATATATATATATATATATATATATATATATATACATATATATATATATATATATATGTATATATATATATATATATATATATATATATATATACTATAGATGTTACATAGATAAAATGAACATTCTATTTGTGTTAAATCAAATACAAACACTATTTTATATTTTGATATTAATGGCATTAATTTTTTTTTAAATATGCAGTTATATTTTTAAAAGAATGGTATCAGCCGACGAATTTGAATACGAGCAAGTCTAATTAGTTGTCTATTTATTTCCCCTATTTCCCTCTTAAGACTCCTTCCTTTCCCTCAAACCCCCAAACCTATCGGCGCCAAGAGTTGGGTTTTGTTCTTTGATTTTATCGATATATATCCAGCTAATGTCTCAGAGTACGCACGAATTTATTTTTATGACATACAAAATATAATTAACTCTCTGCAATTGATACATTCTGCTAACGTACACTGTCAAAATAAATTATTTTTGAATAGACTTTTGACAACAAATATTCGTTGAAAAATAGTAACGATAAATGATTGTTTATTTTAACATTTCTTAGGAAATAAAAGTAATAAATACATCGAGGATGAAAACAAATTAAGAAAGATTTTGTTTGCTTGAAATACATGTTGATACACTCGGCTCGGGCCCGAGAAGCCCGACCCCCAGAGTAGCCACTGATAAAAAAAAAAAGGTTTTGATTCGGAACAGTGTGAAAGCTTACGATTGAAAGTAAAAATGTTTACTTTGAATCTGAATTTAATTAAAAAAATGTTTGAAAAATATGATTCAGAATTATATTTTTATGATAAATTACATTCTAACAAAAATAATTTCTCAATTGTTTCAATGTCTTATTTTCTCCAACCTACTTGCACTTATTAAAATCAATGGTGAATATATCTGATTATGTTGTTCAATTACTTACCGAACTATCAAAACAAGATAAAATTGTAGCTATTTTTAGATACGAGGCTGACAAATAATTATAAAAACGAAAGTTTCCACATGCGGCTAGAGTAAAGTGATTGGTTGTTTGGTTGTTTTGTTTTACGGCATATCAACCTTTTTTCAGTTTATTTCATGCCGAATCCAGTCATTTTTGTAAACGTTTTATGTTTCAAGTTCTTTATATGTTCAAATATTTATTCATAGTTTTTGGTTTGGTTGTTTTGTAGAGGAAGATTTTTGTTTTTGTTTTTAACTTTGCAGAACATGATTTTATGTTTCAAGTTCTTTATATGTTCAAGTATTCATTCATAGTATTTGGTTCAGTTGGTGTTTTTTACGGCATATCAACCATTTTCGGGTTATTTAATGCCGAATCCAATCATTTTGTAAAAGATTTTATGTTTCAAGTGCTTTATATGTTCAAGTATTCATTTGTTCAGTTGTTGTTTTTTACGGCATATCAACCATTTTCGGGTGATTTAATGCCGAATCCAATCATTTTGTAAAAGATTTTATGTTTCAAGTGCTTTATATGTTCAAGTATTCATTTGTTCAGTTGTTGTTTTTTTACGGCATATCAACCATTTTCGTGTTATTTAATACCAAAGCTGGTCATTTATGTTAAAGTGTTTATGTTTCAAGTGCTCAAGATGTTAAAGTATTTATTGATGGTGCTTGGTTTGGTTGTTTTGGTGACGGTAAACTGTTGTTTTCGTTTTTGGCTTTGACGAACATGATTAGGTTTTGCAAAGGGAAAGGTAAAACGATAACATCAATGTTTGGTGTATTTTTAGTCAGGAAGTCGGTATCTTCAGGCAGCCTGATCGGGTGGCACCAGAAAGGAGAATATGAGAGGGTAGAATTAAAGCTACGTATTAAGATATTAAGCACTAAATACTAAATTCGATATACAATAAATCGCCGTGGACACACAGCGAATTAGTTGAGAACATTTTGTTAGGGGCTCAAAAGAGGATGAGAGGGATATATATATATATATATATATATATAGAGAGAGAGAGAGAGAGAGAAATATATATATAGAGAGAGATATATAGAGAGAAATATATATATATATATATATAGAGAGAGAGAGAGAGAGAGAGAAATATATATATATATAGATATATATATATATATATAGAGAGAGAGAGATATATATATAGAGAGAAATATATATAGAGAGAGAGATATATATAGATATATATATATAGAGAGAGAGAAATATATAGAGAGAGAGATATGTATAGATATATATATATATAGAGAGAGAGAAATATATATATATATAGAGATATATATATATATATATATATATAGATATATATATATAGAGAGAGAAATATATATATATATAGATATATATAGAGAAATATATATATATAGACAGATATATATAGATATATATATAGAGAGAGAGAGAGAAATATATATATATAGAGATATATATATATATAGAGAGAGAGAGAAATATATATATATAGAGAGAAAGGGCTAGAGAAGCCGGGTTTAAGACACGGGTTCACCCCCCCCCCTCTTCTAATTATTATTCATGTATACTGTATGCAGGACAAGAACAATTCGAAAACATTGTTCAACTCCAAATGATTTTGTGCTGTAAGTCTTAATCACTTTTGCAACAACTGTTATTAGGAAGAAAAAACAGACGACTGCAATTAAAAGACAGAGAGAAAAAAAAAACAGATACGTCACTACCTACTGAGCAAAAGATTACGATATATGAAGAAAACAAGATTTCACCTGTGTACTACAAAACTAGAACCATATATATTTTGAGTTCTTTTATAGATGACGGGCCAGATTTCCGTGACTTCGCGTCGGCAACGATCGGGCAGGTCGCGGAAGCAACCGAGAGTTGCCGAGACGAAAACGCCAAGCATTAATGGAAGACTTGCAGGCGATAATATAAGACGAATAAATTCAAATAAAAAATACATAGATAATAAGATGAACACCGAATATATTGTAGGGTGGAGGGTCACATGAATCATTTTCAATCAAATGTGTAGAAATATTTTTTTTTGGGGGGGGGGGATTTTGTGAATGTTTTCTTTTATATGATTTTCGCTGTTTTTCTTTTTTTCTTGCTAACATAAAAAAAAGAAAAAGAAAATGGGTTAGGTTTAGGGTAAGGGTAGGGCTTCTTTCTTAGCGATAGCCAAGCCCTGCATTAAAACTGCCAAGTTCTAACTGGAAGACTGGTAGATGCTAATATAAGACGAATACATTCAAAGAAAAATACATAGATTAAAATCATTTTCTTTGTTGTTTTTTGTGAAAATAATGTTTTTTGTTAGAGGGTAGGGTAAAAGTTTTGTCAATGTTTTCATAAGATAAAAGAAAGAAAAAATGATATTATTCCGTCAGCGCTCGGGCGTTTCCGTGACCTGCCCGATCGTTGTCGACGCGAAGTCACAGAAATCAGGCGCGTCAGCTATAGTTATACCATATTTTGTGACAGTCTCGAATCAAAGATTTTCTCCATCGTATTACTACATGATTAAATATTGGCAGTTTATTAAATATTGGCAGATAAATGGGGATTAAAGTTAAATAAGTGAAAGAATAAAGTTGTGCATATTAGAACAACTAATATCAAACATGGATAAAACTTAAACCAGAGGATATAAAGGTCATTTAATCATGTACAACTACCGTTTCTGTTTGATCATTTCTCTCGTTCAAAAACGATATATTCCTATGTGCCTCTCCCTTCGTCTAATCGAGGGTTAACTTTTGTCATTTCTTTCTTTTGGGGGGGGGGGAGATTTATCTTCGTCCGCAGCGGTAAGATGTGACACAAGGTCGGGAAAGTGGGATTTGTAAAGCCAGCGCCCGAGAAGATGAGCACTCTGGCCTACAAAAAATGCCTGTAGGGCCGCCTCAGGTAGTAAGTGATAATGTCGTTATTATTGAAAGGTGAAGCAATATATTCATACCTCCCATATATTGTCCATCGGGTGAAGAAGTAGTAGTAATATGTCCGGAAAAAAATATAGCTTGTTTTTATACCAAAAACACAATAGTTTCTATTTATCTTCTCCCTACAGTGGTAAGATGTGACACAAGGTCGGGAAAGTGGGATTTGAAAAGCCAGCGGCCGAGAAAATGAGCATTGGCCTACAAAAAATGCCTGGCCACCCCGTCGGCATTCCCCGGTAGGAGCGCCTCAGACTGTAAGCGATAAACTTACTCCACCCTAAAGAGGGGAGGAAAAGCTTGGGAGGGTGGACCTCCTAGAACTGCACAGGACAAACCTACAAACCGGCGGAATCAAGACCCGAAGGCCAAGACGATACCGGTCTATAGAGTATAGTATCCATCGGAACAGATACTACACTTTGATTCCTAGCCCAAAGGCCAAGCAAATTTTGATTTCCCCGAAATGTCTGCTACCATCTCCAACTGTTCAGCCATTACTTTTTCTCTTCGCCTTTTCACGTTGTCATTTCAATACTAACCGCGCCTTTCTTACTCACCAGAATAAATCTCTTCTAATTAGCGCGTTCATCTAAAGTCGGAATAATTACATCTGCTTCCTGATAACATTTTGCCAATGTATTCAAATTCTATAAGAAACCGTTTCGTTTGTCTAAAACTGTTCCAATAGCCTTAGAGTTAACTTAATTGTTATTCAAACAGAGGCACGCAATTGGTAATAATGAGTCAATATAGCCGAACAATTAGCCAACTTTCACTGCCAACACGTTTCCCTTTTTTTTCATTCAAAATCCTCGTTCCAATTGT
>OY744531.1:104427619-104455119 GCA_963556195.1 Sepiola atlantica
TTGACTTTCTTGGAAAAGTGCAACCGAAACATGTATGCACATATGTAACCAATAATGGGTGTATAAATACAATTTATACTTATATATATATATATATATATATATATATATATATATATATATATATATATATATACCCAGTCTCGCACGAGCATTAAAGCAATGGCATTTCCCTCTGCCTTCAAGGTAAGTGTATCTTAATTTCAATTAATGTCTGTGTCGCGTTCTCGAGACCGCGTGGTCCTGAGCGTTTGTCTCGTGATTCTAGCACGATTCTACGAACTGCGTGAGAGGACATGCGAGCTTCCAACCACCACTCCTAGACTGATGAGTGTAAAAGTTTCCTAACCAACGCCATCTGTAGTTGAAAAACACTTTAATGTTTAAAAAATATTAATAACATATATATATATAACAGTAACCCTAACCCCAAACCCTAACCATAAACCCTAACCCTAACCCTAACCCTAAACCCTAACCTTATCCCCAAACCCTAACCCTTACCATAACCATAACCATAACACTAAACACCAAACCCAAACCCCAAACCCTAACCCTAACCCTAAACCCTAACCCTAAACCCTTACCTTATCCCTAAACCCTAACCATAAGTATAACCATACCCCACGCTTTTACCCTAAACCCTAACCCTGAACCTTAAACACTAACCCTAAACCATAACTTTAATCCTCAACACTAAACCAAGCCCAAACCCTAAACCCTAACTCTAAACCCTAACCTTAACCCTAACCCTAGCCACCATGCACAATTTTAGCCGCATAAGAAAAATAGATTTTTAGTGACCCATGTGTCCATGACATAAGTTCGCGAATACTTCATATAACATTGAGAAGTAAGGCCAAGATATAACTGTTGCTCATCCTTACGTTGTCAGTCACAGCTGATTAATGTAATTGTTTTATTTTTTGTTGATTCTATTTGTATCGACTTCGTTTTCAACCACTGATCTTTTTCTGCAATTCATAAAAATAATTTCCGTTCATTTTTCTCAATTTCTGTTTTTTTTTGGGGGGGGAGATTTTCTGTTTATTTGTTTCTTTCTCCTTTTACATTTTCAGATTCTTCAATTTTTCTTTTTAATAGTGCTTTCCATTATTTTTGCATTTTTCTTTTAAACCGTAAAAACAAGATAATTTCAATAGACGCACGAATGCAGAAAACAGACAAAATGAATAAATTCGTATTAGCATTTAACATTCAAATGTCACAAAAAATGACGCTTCGTCGTCATTCGATTTACCGTTAGGAAACTTTGGGTGATTTCTACCTTGTGTCTTAGTTATGACATTTATAAACAAACATAACCGTCATCGCTCGCTCTCTCTCTCTCTCTCTCTCTCTCTCTCTCTCTCTCTCTCTCTCTTATATATATATATATATATATATATATAGAGAGAGAGAGAGAGAGAGAGAGAGAGAGAAGGAGAGAGAATATTTTTATTTACAAAGACATGTACAAAATCTGCGACACTGGCATGTCGATTTTATTGATCAACAGCTATTATAAACTGAGATCTCATCAGGGAGAGTTAGAATCCGATCTTAACCTTGATCATATTTGGAAAGAAACTAATGCTAACTCTGCCTGATGAGATCTCAGTTTATGATAGCTGTTGATCGATATATATATATATATATATATATATATATATATATATATATATGTATATATGTATAGTACATATCATATATATATATGTGTATAGTACATATTATATATATATATGTGTACAGTACATATTATATATATATATATATATTTTTTTTATTTTATTCCATTAGTTGCGACAAAACAGGTTTTGTTTCATTGGTGCGGGTAGCTACCAATTCATCAGGCCGGTGGAAGGAATTCAAATGGCATAAAATTTACTTCAACGGGAGATTTAAAATTGAAAATACATTGGAGGGGGAGGGGGATAGAGTTGGGGCTTTGTCTATAACGGCGACATGGGACATGAGAGGGGAGGGGGGATGACCTCAACAAGTCGTGTTTCAAATTATTACGTGGGAGGTTTTGCACGTGTCAGTGCTGCGACAATCTCAATCTCGGCCGGGGCGGGAGGGGGGAGATGGGGCGACGGCCAGAGTGAGTCAAATTCAAAATGAGGATAAAACCGTTGTTCTTATTTTATTTTAATTCTAATAAGTAATTATCATGTGGATAAAAATGTTTGATAATTTTAATTTAGGGTATTAATTGCTACTTTTGCATTTTATTTATTTTATTTTAATGTTTTGTTTATTATTTGTAGTGAATTTTGTTGTGATTATATATTTTTTTTTTTTTTTTTTAAATTGTGATTATATTATACCGAGATCAATACTAGTTGAATCTTTTATAAAAGAAGTTTTCTGGTGTTACCAGTCATATCACCAACAAAACCGATTATGACAATGGCAATGTCCGCCAACCATACCCACGACATTTAATTTAATAATTTAATTATAAATATATATATATATATATAATTAGTACATATTATATATATATGTATATATATATAAATATATATATATATAATTAGTACATATTATATATATATGTATATATATAATTAGTACATATTATATATATATATATATATATATATATATATATATATATATATATATATAATTAGTACATATTATATTATATAGTTAACTTTCGTTATTGATTTCAGTGTTCGGACTGACTTCCTCATCTTGGCTACGATACTCACAACGTTTCGGCCGTTCTGCCCTCCGGCCTTCATCAGGTGTCCTGTATCGAACTCGGTAACCGTCTGTCTGGACTCTCGAACCAAATCTCTTAATTGTCACTGGGTACCATGCTCGAATTCCATTGTTTTCGCTCTGGGACGCACTCGTTAATTCTCCGTTGCTTTCACTTCTGCTGCTGCTACTGCTGCTTATCGCCGTATTGCTGCTGTCACTGAATATTACTTTCACTGCCTTCGTCCAGGATCGAACTTAGCACCTCCAGATAAGTTGCAACTTTCGAACCATAAATAATGAATAGCGTAAATCCAAACGAAACTTTAAAAATCTTATTAACAGAAATAATTAAATTACAAAATTAAATCCATCAAACATGCGTTTTAATTTCATCGCAAAAAAAAGTCAGCCATCTTTATTTGTCATTACTAGTGAGAAAAAAAGAGTTCATTACTTTTTGGACCTTCGAGATCTGAAAGACTGTCGAATGAATACAAAATCGTTTCTGGCTTGAAAATATTTTCAAATTGTCATGTATAAAATGATTTTAAGATTCGGAGTATATTTACGTCCAATAGTCTTTGTAGATAGAAATGAAAACAGTATTAAAAAAAAAATAATTATGGTTTTATAATAATTTGGTTCAATTATTTTTGTATTTTTACACAAGATAGAAGTATGTTTTAGATTGCTTAGGAGTATTTTTGAATCGAATCTCTTGAACATGTGGAATCTTCCAAGGGGGTCTAATGATTATGAACTCGACATAAAACAGATATTCAAGTCAACGTATATTAATATTAATACGTTAAGGTATTTTTGTCTTCTTACTACATTAACACCCATCTCCCCTCTTTTTGAAAGTTGGGATCACCCGATTGTCGAAGATGTAATGCAATAAAATATTTTATAAATTTAGATTGGTTTCATCAATTTATTCAAGAATAACAAGCCGCGCGTGCGTGGTCCCCCTCTGTATGTGACTCGATGTGGCGAGTGTAAAATGCAATAAATTTGGGCAATTTCGGGCCTTTTTACCCCCCCCCCTCCTTCACACCCTGGGGGCGCGAACCAAAATTTTTCTGAGGTCAAGGATGCTCATTTTATATCCAGAACAATTACTTCTACATTTTGGCCAAGTTTCAGAAAAATTGAATGGATGGATCAAACGTTATGGGAGAAAAGTGTAATTTTTGCCATTTTGGAGGCTTTTGACCCTCTGGGGGCGTGAACCAGATTTTTTCCAAGGTCAGCGATACTTATTTTCTATTAGGAACAACTGCCTCTAGATTTGGGCCAAGTTTCAGAGAAATTGAATGAATGGATGAAAAGTTATGGGGCAAAAAATGATATTTTTTTCCATTTCGGGGCCTTGTGACCCCCTGGGGGGGGGCTAACCAGATTTTTTTTTCAAAAGTCGGAGAATGCCACTTTCTAACCTTACAAAAGTTACAACTTCACGCAAAATTTCAGAGAAATTCAATGGATGATTGCGGAGAAAAATCCGAACGGACGGACGGACATGCCTCAAAACATAGGTACCCCGATTTTATAAATCGGGGGACCAATTAGTCGACAATTATTTTACCGTAAAAAGGTAGAGACTATTTATTTGGAAACGATTTTAAATTTTATATGGAAATTGCTCCAGACAATGCAGGACGCCACTTGATGTAAGGAGTCAACAAAAACAAAAGATGATTAGCACAAAGACAGGAGATGCTCATTGACCTTAGTCTTGAAAAGACCAAAGTTATAGGTTGCAGGAAAACAGTAAACATGAGACGCTCCACAAGCCTGCAGTTCTTGGAAAGAAGCTACTGGAATAGAAGCTGTATTACAATAAGGTATAAACACAACGAATTTATAGAGACCACTTGACCAACGAGTCAAACGAGCTGACATAAAAGAAGCAGGGATAAGATCAGACAATTCTGAAGAACATCTGCCGTAAAAGAGACTGAGACTAGCAACATCATGTCTGTGAGCGATAGCTTGAAGAGCAGCAGAAAAAGTGGGACCAATCAAATTACAGATACGTTTCTGCACCTTATCAACAACCCTCAAATGAGACAGAGATTCACCAACCCAAATATGACAGCAGTACTTTATAATAGTTTGATATTAGATTTGTGGAGATAGAGAATCGTCTCAGGTGTGAGAAAGTGTTGGAGTTATAGAAAAAAACCTACTTTACAAGAAGCAGAAAGAGCAATGGATCTAATGTATGAACTTTAAGAAAGAGTTGATGAGAAAGAAAGATCAAGGGTCGATTTCTCCTCAAGAGATCAGCCATTCATGAGAATCTACAGAAGGAAAGGGGCACGCCTACGATTGAAAGACACAAGCTAGGTCTTAACAGGATTAAAGGGGTAAGCCATTTTTTATTTCAATCCACAACCGATTGTAAAAAACTGTAACAATAAATTAAATAAAACGGTACAAAGTTATTTTATTAATTAAAATCAAATATTTTTTCTTGCCATTTTTTTTTATTTAGAAAAAAAAGAAAATGTATTGTTTTTACAAGATATAAATTGTTACAATGTTCAAAAGAAAAGAGATTTATTTTTATTTTTTAAAGACTATTTAACTGATAATGGCAATTATTTTAACGGAAGAAGAAAGAGACAATGTCGGCTTAATATTATTAAACTTTACATAAATGTGTTATTTCAAATGAAATATAATATTTAAATATAATTATGCAGATAGATGAAAAAAGCAACCGTGGAATTTCCAGGGGTCTCGCTAGTTTATATAATAATAGGGTACGCAACTTCATGTTTATATAATAATAGGGTAAGCCACTTCATGTTTATATAATAATAGGGTAAGCCACTTCATGTTCGTATGAACTTCATCACTTTTCACACACAATTGTTTCTTAAATGAGATCGTCTGATTTGTAAAATTGGTGATTGGTGATCAATCTGATATCGTTTATCCATTTTAAAATGAATTGTTCCCAGATCAAATTATGCAACTCTGTCGACTAAAACCGTACAATTTTAAATAAATACATTTTTTTTTAACATAGTTCACCCCAAACGAGACAGGCCGCCACTGTAGACGTAAGGGGCTACTGAGAAAAAAGGGAGAAGGTTTGGGGGGGGTCAACCTAAATTGGCATCTGCGCAGCGAGATGTCAGTTTACATTAGTTTTAAATTTATGCACGTCAGTACCGTCGGGGAAAAAGGGAGAAGGGAGGGAGTTCCAGAGGCCAGCAGCACGAGGAAAGAATCTATTTTAGTAGAAAGCTCTCCGGCATCTGGGGACCTCCACAGTGAATGGGTGGGATTTAGTTGATTATCGAGTTGGTCTAGTGAATTTACGTCGATAGGGCACCAGAGTAGCCAATTCATCGGAGCATAATCCATTGAAGTATTTGTAAAACAAGCACAAGGATGCTACATTGCGGCGATGGGACAGGGACTGGAGCTTGGTTGACAGTAAGGGACCTATTAGGTTGGCGACTCTTTTTTGGACCTTGTCTAGGAGGGAGAGACTAGTGGATGATGCACCAGCTCAGATATGACAGTTATTTTTAAGGTAACAAGCCGAACATATTTTTTTTTAAATATATTGCTGCAATTTTAAATAAAAAATAAACATATTCGTCTCATTTATTTTAAGAAGCTGACAATAACAAGTATTTTTGTGGAATAAAAAGAGTCATTTTTCCGTTAATGGTAACAACAGACATTTATTATTTTAAAGAAAATATTACAGGCTGATTGATAAGTCACTTAGCTATTTATTTTAGAAATTCTAAAGTTAAAAAATACGGTAATAAAAAACAGAAAGTTTATTCAACAAATTCATTCATGGGAGTTTAAAATTACAGCAAATTTTCAAAATTTCCTCCTTCGTTCTGCATGCACAGCTGCATTGTTTTTTGCAAGGAATTTACGACTCTTTGTAGCATATTTGATTGATTATGGTGTTGTGCGAAGGAGGCTTTCTGTTCACATCACGTTTCCATTGCCTTTCAACAAGTGTGGGAGATTCATCAAATTTGGCCACATGAATAACAATAAAAATTCGCTGTTCAATTGTAAATGACATTTTAAATAGCTAAGTGAAGTGACTTATGAATCACCCTGTATTATTAACAGTAAATTTAACAGATTTATGTAAAGATCACCGTGGAATTTCCACAGTGTTCCGCTAACCATAATACTTTTCCGACCACCTCGAGGAAAATTTAAAAACCATGATGCACACATGAATTTATGTTAGCTGCTTACACCAAGTGGCTTCAGGCTTTGTCTGGAGCGATTTACATTTTAAAAAATTATTATAGTTGAGTATACGTTTTTAGATAACAATAGCCACTGTCCTAACCAGTTAAGTAATGTATGTACCGGTGCACGGTGTTCCACGTGTTAGAAACAACCCAGGAGTTATTTCAGAATGTCTGGGTTTTTTTTAGACTAACCGGTTGTCTTAAATATCTACCAAAAAATAAACACTTGTTCTCCTCACTCTTTATCTCCTGTACTTTTGTAGCAGTATTGGATCGTGGGTGTGATAAAAACGTTATTTCCACGTAAATTTACATTGAGCAAAAAAAAAGACATTTTCATTAGAGTTGAAATCAGAGGTTGAAGTGACATGTACATGAAATTGCGTCATGTCAGCAAGTCGACTTGGCAATGAAGCCAAATAGATAAATTCTCTTGGAGGTTAGAAGTCTATGCTAACGAACCTATTTTTAGGGTCCTTACACCACCCCTATTTAGATGACCGGAAATATACAATAATCTAGATAGAATGTCTGCAAATAAACAAATAAATCACCAAGTAAATAATATGCAGCCCAGAGAGAATAATGGAGTATTGTTGTTGTTTTTTAATGCTTCAATTATTACAGCTGCAAGGAAAAAGAAGAAGACTGCAACAGCAAAAGGATGGGAAAGATCGAGACAGGTAAAATCTAGAGACTGCAACGTGTCATCAACACAACATTTTAGCTGTGTACTTGATGGCCCGCTATGGAGATATAGAATTAGTCAACTGTAATGTTACACTTTCTCATTTCTTCACTTCATACCTTGGTGGAGCGTCTGTAGCCTAATGGTTACTGTTACGGACTATAGAACAGGGTATACTAAATCATATCTGATCTATTGTGTCAAATTACGTATAAAAATCGAATGGAAAATGGACGACAATATGATGCTTTTCCCGCAGTTATGAATACACTAAACCCTTGTATTCAATTAGTCACAGACAATGCAACATATTTCGGCATTAAATAACTGCGAAATGGTTGACATGCCGTAAAACACTTTATTAAAAGGGTATACTAGCATCACGTTTACACGCCAGTTCTCGTTAGATCACCGAAGTTTAGCGATGCTTATGCTGGCCAGTTTCAGAGCGGTGACCGACCGTTTCGGAATAACAGGCGATGTATGTAGGAGGACGTCGAAATCTCCCTGCAAAAAAAAAATAGCCTTTAAATATGCTTTTAGAAAGGATTTCAGTATTACCTGCTGATTTACAACTTGACCCAACGGAACACCTGGAGGTGCTGTACTCAATCACATTGCGATATCTCCGAGAAAAAAAAAGTATGCAATTCGTATAGTCACAGCCTATGGACCGGTTATACTGTGTTGAAATCCTATCACAATTAATAATATTTAATTACGTTAGAATACTAGTAGGAAAATGTATCACTTTCCTCTCGGATTTATTGTTAATTATCTACATGCTATTAATTAATCAGAAAAAATAATCGCTTGCAATTAAAGAGTTCGAATGAAAGACGCGATAAACGCCATTTTCAAAAATCACGAAACTTTCCCTACAAAAAAGTGTTGCATTTCAACACCTGACGACACCCCAAAACTATGTGTTACATAATATGATACCGAGATAATTACTTTTTGATTTCAATTAAAATCAGCTTTCATTCGAAGTCTAGATTTAATATATTCGTGTTTTTATTGTTTACGGTCTCAATTTAAACGAATTGGATTTATCGCGTTTTGCGTTCGAACTCTTCACTTGTTATTGTGTTTCGATAAACGGGTTGATATATAGTTAAACAAAGAAAGCAAACACCTCTCTCATTGTGATAGGACAAATGAGTACCGTCGCTGAATAGTCTACGTAGATTTTAAAAAATACACTCAATTAGCTTTCTCAAATATTGTACTCATATCAGATTACGATAAATGTTGCCGAATGTCGCAATGATTACTATGTGTCGGAAATTACCATTTGTGGACACAATTTAATGGACGTGTGCAAAAGAGGGATCCAATCTCTATATAAGAAGAATTGAATGTTACCCTAATATTTTCTTGCGATGTATTATCCATCATATGCAATTCAAGGACAGTGTCTTTCTTGCTCCTCGTTACATATAAAATTAGAAGGCCTCTTATATTGTCATTATCTAAGTAAAAAAAAATCATTCTATCAGCAACACGTTGTAATCAAAAGATGGCGCTCACTAAGTAATGCCGTAATTCTTTTCTTTTTGTGTTGATTTTCACACGGCTCTTTCTAATACTCATCATTAGGTGGTGATTTTCCTGAATGCACAAAAACATTTTTGCGTCTCGATAATTAACTCAGTGTGATCTATCTATCAATTTACCCACCAACATATTAACGTCCATCGGTTTTTACACCGTTTGTTGTGATTTGTCATTAGTATACGTACATGAAAACAGAAAATGGACGCCTTTATTATGATTAATATTGAAGACGAATGTCAGAGGGTTCTCATGGGCCTAGTAAAATAAGATTGTTTGTTTTTATTTTCACTGGTGAGTTGGACAATAACTCCCGAGGTTTGCGGCGAGTTGAGGCTGATTAATTAATACTCTGAGAATTCTAATATTTCTTTGGTCGCTGTAGGATTTTGATTTTGATATACGATAAATATATTTAGATCGAAAACATAAAAAACGTGAATTAATATAAAATATTGATTTTTCGAATGTTCGCTGTTTCTTTAGTTGGCTCCGAGTGCTGGCCGTCGGTGAAAGTAGCAAATATTCGCGCCCACCGACCGTTGAGAATTAGTTCCTAGACTGAAGATTGCGTTAGCATGAAACATCGATGTCTCTAGGTATTTTAAATATTTAATATTTATTTATAAAAATATTATTGTTTATCAGCCCCCTCCCACGGAGGCTGGGCACTTTTCGAGGAGCTTTAATAACAAGCAGTACAAATAGCTATATGCATGGTCCGACGTTTCGTAGATCACTCTTAGCTGCTTGGTGAGTAGTAGTAATTCTGCTATTTACAGTTAAAATTCCTCTTTATTTACTAACTGGTTGGCAATGGCCTGCGGGTAAGATCTCCGACTACGAATCAGTGGCGATTTGTGTTCGGAGTTCGCGCCCACCGACCGTTGAGAATTAGTTCCTAGACTGAAGATTGCGTTAGCATGAAACATCGATGTCTCGAGGTATTTTAAATATTTAATATTTATTTATAAAAATATTATTGTATATATATATATATATATATATATATATATATATATATATATATATATATATATATATATATGAGTGTCAGGTTGTATATGAAAAGAAATCAAATAAAGTGCTCGATCATATAAGAGAGCTAATATAATTTATTTAGATACTGTATATTACATATTTAAGCAATGTACCGCGGTTTCATCCAAAATGGCAGATTTAGACATCTTTAGTAAATCTCCGTGCCCAGTGGAATCATCGGCAAGCTGAAATGATTGTATTGTTGACGCTATTCCTTGTCGGGCGTGACTAAAATCATTTCAGCTTGCCGATGATTCCACTGGGCACGGAGATTTACTAAAGATGTCTAAATCTGCCATTTTGGATTAAACCGCGGTACATTGCTGAAATATGTAATATACAGTATCTAAATGAATTATATATATATATATATATATATATATATATATATATATATATATATAAAGATAGAAGCAATAAAAGTGATAAACATGTTCGAATGTCCAAATTTATTTCAAATTTCGATTGTTCAATGCAAGGTGTAATCTGTAATAAACCAGTGTTTATTGTTCTTTCCTTAAGTCAAGGTTTTTCAAAGATCGAAATCTTGGCTTAAGGAAAGAACAATAAACACTGGTTTATTACAGAATACACCTTGCATTAAACAATCGAAATTTGAAATAAATTTGGTCATTCGAACATGTTTATCACTCTTATAGCTTCTATATTTATAATTGCTCTATCTCGTATATTGAGCTTAACTTTTTTTATATATATACATATATATATATATATATATATATATATATATATATTATTTCATGTATCCAGATAAAATGCTATGAAGAGATATAATCTTTTACGTATCAATTTTCAGTATTTATATCGACAGTGCTCAATACGTGAGTAGAGCTAGGTAGTAAGTTATGAAAATATATTTATGGCAATTTAGCTACACAGGAGCTTCTGTGCTTTAATCCCCGTAGGGAATCGTCAGACTAAACTTTAGCCTGATCATTCCCTACAGGGATGAAACGCGCAAGTCTCTGTGTAGCTTAATCGCGATAAATATATTTTCGTAACTTACTATATATATATATATACAGGGTGGGCAAAAATAAGGGTCCTATTTTTAAAAATTCATAACTTTTTTATTTATTGATTTTTTTTTTTTTTTTTTTAGAATAAGTAAAGGACCCCTTCCGAAGCAAGCATGAGCCGTATTAGCTCTAAGGAACGTACCCTCATTTAGAAAACATTATTTTTGCTTAAAAAACTCAAAACAGTGTAAAAAACAATACTTTAGTTTTTGTAAGTTTTAAGAAGTGTTTTTCGGCTAAAATTTGTTTTGTTTATTTCAAGAAATCTCGGAAGGGTCAGTCTACACACACACATAAAGTTTGGTGAGTTTAACTTTTATTTTGTGGAAGTTATTCAAATTCAAGTTATTCAAATTTAAAGATAGGACCCTTATTTTGGCCCACCCTGTATATATATATATATATATATATATATATATATATATATACTTAACATTCACGCATACATGTATATATATATAAATATTAATATATTAACACATATATATACGTATATATATACTTAACATTCACGCATACATGTAAACATATAAATATTTATATGTTAACATATATATATATATATATATATATATATATATATATATATATATATATACTTAACATTCACGCATACATGTATATATATAAATATTTATATATTAACATAAATATAAATATATATATATATATATATATATATATATATATATATATAATAAACTGTGGCACGAAAAATAAACAAAATAAACAAAATAAACAAAAGCCTCTATAGTGTTTGTAAAATGAGTTAAAATAACACTTTTTTATATATAAATAAGATAACATAGAAATAGCGATAGGGAACAAAAGAAATAATACGATAAAACTAATGGATTAAGTATATCAAAATGTCTATGATATAAGAGGGGATTTAGCTTGTCTCGCCATGAGGTGCGATCCTGAATAAACTTTACACTCACTGAACCGTTACGCGCTGTAAATTTTTTTCTGTGGTGCTATCTAAAACATGATGCCTCAAACACAATTTCCAGACTATTCATGAAGTTAAAAGAGCTATCACAACAAAAACAAAGGCAGTGTCAAAGGAGGAGTGTGTCAGAGTTCAGAACTTTGCTTTATCGTGTCCAGGTGTGTTTAACATTGAACGGGGATTACAAAAAACTGTTGGACATTCACAGCTAGACTGAAGTGTTTTTGTATTATTGATTGATTGCAGAATGATTGTTGATTTTATTGACAATTCCAAGAGAAGCATTGTGGGGGTCACCCTGTAAAATACTTTCGTACATCTTGAATTATATTCTCAAAATAAAAACCTGTCTGCTAAAGTTGCCGGAAGTAGTCATTAATTGGACAACATTAGTTCTAAATTGCTGAAGAGATTTTATCATAATTAATCCGCACATAGGCGTGAACCCCAGATCACTCTGGCGGAGATTAAATTTCATAATTTATACTTTTTATTGATCAAAATTCTTTTTAGAAAGGAACCATGTTATATGTCAATTAGACTTATGTTACTTTGCTTAAAATTCATAATTAATACTTTTTTTGATCAAAATTCTTTTTAGAAAGAAACCATGTTAATTTGAATTAGACTTATGTCCCTTTGCTTAAAATTCATAATTTATACTTTTTTATTGATTAAAATTCTTTTTAGAAAGGAACTATGTTATATGTCAATTAGACTTATGTCCCTTTGCTTAAAATTACTAATTTATACTTTTTTATTGATCAAAATTCTCTTTAGAAAGAAACCATATTATATTTGAATTAGACTTATGTCCCTTTGCTTAAAATTCATAATTTATACTTTTTTATTGATCAAAATTCTCTTTAGAAAGAAACCATGTTATATTTGAATTAGACTTATGTCCCTTTGCTTAAAATTCATAATTTATACTTTTTTATTGATCAAAATTCTTTTTAGAAAGAAACCATATCATATTTCAATTAGACTTATGTCCCTTTGCTTAAAATTCAAAATTAAAACGGAGACCGCATGTGAGTCTTCTGTTTAATTAAGAAAAAATGTTTTCAAAAAGTATATCTGAATCAAAGACGAAATATTATCATCCGGTTTCATTAAAGTGGGCGATATAAAATAGAACTCTAAAATTATGTTTGTTTATTTAAAACACTATCTACGCTCGACGAATTATGTAATGTATAATACACTAATTTTGGTAAAAATATTTAAACTCCATGTTTTCAATATCCTGAAATTAATTTACATTTTAAACAGTAGGATTAGAGTTAGGGTTAGGGTTCTACTTGCAAAGTTCAACATTTCGAAAATGCCTTTGTGAAAAAAAACTTATATTTTGTTAAAACCGGTTTATTTTAAACTAATGATCAATTATTACTAGTCTAGTCTCTGTATTTCGGATATACGTAACTTTTTAATAGTTCTTCGTGGCGTCTGCTTAAACCTGTAATTTGTTATAGAATGTATTGCGTACCACCAGATAAGGTTTCGTGTCATACTCAAGATTGATGCTGTTCAACTCATACATGGGATATTGACAGATACTCATAATCCGGGTCAGAGTGGACCTGAGAGTAATGGTAAAAAGGACTCAGCACTCATGAAAAATCCCAAACTACTTGGCTTTTTGGCTAAGATCAAAGTGTAGTATCTGTTCCGATGGATACTGCACCCCATACTGGTATTGTCTTGTCCTTCGGGGCTTGACTTACGCCGGTCAATGGGTCTGTCCAGTGCAGTTCTAAGAGGGCCACCCTCCCAGGCTTTGCCTCCCCTCTTTGGGGAGGAGTAAGTTTATTGCTTACTGTCTGAGGCGCCCCTACTGGGGAATGCCGACGGGACTGCCCAGGCAATTTTTAAATGGCCAGAGTGCTCACCTCTCGGGCGCTGGCTTTTCAAACCCCACTTCCCCGACCTTGGGTCACATCTTACTTGTGGGAGTAGGATAAAAACTGGCCTTGTGCCTAACTCCTGGAGAGGAGTAAATCCATACTAGATTTTTTTTCGTATCATACACAGGAAATGACTCGTTTATAACATAAGACACTGGAACACTTGCGAACCGACGACTGGATGATAGTCAATAATAATAGTCTGCACTTAATCACCTTCCGCGAATGCCTATTTCGTGAGAAAAAGATGTGTACGTTTTGACAATATCAGTAAAGACGTGAACAAGTCGGCAAAGGTTTTATGGTTTTAACTGTTTGCTGAAAGACTCTTCTCGTTTTAAACTCACGCGCTCATGATAAAACAAAAAAAAACAAGAGACCTGACAAAAGAGCATGTCGATAGATTGTGCAGATGGGTGTACACAGCTCCGCGGGCGACCTCAAAGCTCAAATTTTCTGCCAGAAGATGAAATCGGTTTCTGTTCTTCACAGTTGGAAAGGTTTCTTTCTTTTAAAAAAATAAAACTTCAATGTCTGAGATTTACACATCGTAGTCGACAGGAGTAATAAACCATACACACGCACACACACAATATATATATATATATATATATATATATATATATATATATATATATATATATATATATATATATATAAGATAGAAGTATTGCTGTATCTCGTATATTGAGCTTAACCTTTTCACTATAGGGCCTATTTACTAAAAGTTTACTTTTGGTTTATATTTGATTATATATATATATATATATATATATATATATATATATATATATATATATATATTGATTTATTTATTTGAGGTTGACGACAACGGGGAGATGGACAACAAAGAAGGAGGAGGAGGAGCAGGAGGGACTAAAGGTATATATATGTACGTGTGTGTATGTGTGCATATGTATATATATATATATATATATATATATATATATATATATGTATATATATATCCATATTTATTTATTATTTATTATTTTTTATTTTTTGATGTGTTGATATTTTTTATATTTATAATATAAAACTAAAAATAATACATTAATCACCTAAATAATAGTGTAATGGATTCGTCCAAACACTTTAAAATGCAGCAACATTTTTGTAAGTAACGGATAAATTTTATTAGATAGACGAACAGCACAGGTAAAGAAATTTTTTTTTTTTTTAAATAACTAATATAAGTTAGCAAAACATTTATATGGAACAAAACGTAGATTTAGTATAAGGAACGTTTATGTTTTTGTCTTTTAAGGGAAGTGGGGTCTGATCAACTCTGCTGGAAAGCCATGAAATTGAATAGTGTCTTGTTTTTAAATTCCCGAAACAGTTTTTCATGGTAAACAACTGATGATCCCTTAAAATAGTGTTAGAAACAAACTAATATAATAACTGTTAAAAATAAATTGACTTACATGAGTGATTTTCCACTGAAAGACTTGGGACTATAAGTTGTTTTTTTTAAATATAGTTTTAATGGTTGAGAAACTTCCGAGACTATATATATATATATATATATATATATATACATATATATATATAATAGAGAATGGTAGTTTGCTTGAAGCATTGCTGGGAATAATAGTAATATGTTAAGAAGGCTGAGGGCAATGCAGAGTGCCGGATAGGTTGTAAGCTGGAAAGAACAAAAATAGTAAATCTAAGTGAGAGCTCTTACTATTTATTTTTCTTTTATATCTTACATAACAGAAAGTGTGGTGTCGGCTGTCTGTGTGTTGTCCGGATGATTATTAAGAATCATATTTAATATTTCGAGAAACTCTTCTCTTTGTCAAAAATAATAAACCCTAGTGTGTGTGTATGTGTGTGTGTGTGTGTGTGTGTGTGTGTGTGTATGAGAAAGACTAATGGAAAAAAACAAATGATCATAGAAACGAGAGAGGTTACCGGTTCCGTTCGTAACAACAAACCCCTTCAGAAAAAGTGAAGATTTAAAAAATGTATTCGATAACGATCGAAACATAGGAAAAAGAAGAACGCACAGAGAGATGTCATTGGCGCGCGTTTAACTATTTGAAATAGGAAAGAATAATAAAACGCGCGTGCCGAGAGACGTCAAAAAAAAAATAACTGAAACACTTTCACAATATATTGCGCCATTGCGACACTGGTTAAAGAAACTATTTCTTTTTTTACGACACTTCATCCATATTTTCTCCCTATTTATTAATCTATTCATTTTGAACGTCTTTGAGCACCTTCAGCCTCACATATACAGCTAACTCTCCAGCCTCGCTCTGATGTTTTTTTTCTGTTTTGTTTTTTCGATCGGTCACGTAACTCTGAAAATTCTTTTTAACATATTTGTTAAATCGGCATACATCAAAATACAAGCAATAATAAAATGTTTATATTTTACTTTTCGTCTTAACCTTGCAATCATCACAACATTCATAGTCGCATACCAAACACGACATTTACCCACATCCTGACCTAGATCTCTTTATTCTAATAATGATTATTATTTGCTATCCTGTTTTTCGATCACTATATTCTCGTTACATCATATTTCCCTGTAGTTTCGATATTTAAAGACGAATTTTAGCCTAAATCTGTTATTTATAAGACGACAATATGGAAATATTTCTTCCCTTTTAATATACACGCACACAATTTTGATGTTTTTTTTTTAAATGAAAGTAATAGTAGTAACAATAGTAGTGTCGTTTTATAACGTACCCGCAATCTCAAGGATGCTTCATACAAAAATCAGTACAATTCTGTGGAGTATGTTCATGGCTCATGAGAGACTAACAGACAAGTACAATATCATTAATTGGTCCCCCGATTTATAAAATCGGGGGACTTATGTTTTGAGGCATTTCCCTCCGTCCGTTCGGATTTTTCCCCGCAACCATCCATTGAATTTCTCGTAAATTTTGCATGAAGTTGTAACTTTGGTCAGGTTAGAAAGTGAGATTCTCCGATTTTTGAAAAAAAATCTGGTTAGCCCCCCAGGGGATCAAAACGCCCCGAAATGGCACAAAATGACATTTTTTGCCCTATAACTTTTCATCCATTCATTCAATTTCTCTGAAACTTGGTTAAAATGTGGAGGCAATTGTTCCTAATAGAAAATAAGTATCGCTGACCTTGGAAAACATCTTGTTCGCGCCCCCAGAGGGTCAAAAGCCCCCAAAATTGCAAAAAATGACCCTTTTCTCCCATAACGTTTGATCCATCCATTCAATTTTTCTGAAACTTGGCCAAAATGTAGAGACAATTGTTCTGGATATAAAATGAGCATACTTGACCGCAGAAAAATTCTGGTTCGCGCCCCCAGGGGGTCAAAGGGGGGTCAAAAATGCTCCAAATTGCCCAAATTTATTGCATTTTACACTCGCCACATCGAGTCACATACAGAGGGGGACCATGCACGCGCGGCTTGTTATAATATAAACCTTCCCACGTAAATGAAAAAAGAAATGAAGTTCAAATTAAAAAACCCTTCAACTTTAAATTCACGCTTAGCTGTTTTAATTTGTAGTTCATTTGTGTCATTTTGCAGATTGGATTTATTTTTAGTTCGAAGTTGATATTTCGTCTATTTAAATTTGGATTCGAAGGTAAATAGTGTAAATGATTGGACATTGATTTATAAAAGACACAGAGTCTTCATGTACGTTCTCAGTCAACACACAGTAAAGTATTAGTAAGTATTTATTTCATCAATGTTTCCACCGTGTAATCGATTGAATTCTATATATTTATATTCTCTTTTTTTTGTTTCATTTTACTTCAGTCGAGGTTCTCAGAAATCGAGGTACCCCTTCCTGGAGCTAACACTTGATCTCTATATGAGATACATAGATATTCGAATGTTCCATTAAAATTCCTTTTTACCTGTCAAACATTGTATATTTAGTTTGTTTCATTTTACTTCAGTCGAAGTTCTCAGAAATCAAGGTTCCTCTCTCTGAGACTAAAACTTTATATCTATATGAGATACATAAATATTCCATTAAATTCTCCTTTACCTGTAAAATGTTGAGTTTGTAAAGAAGTTAAGAACATTAATTTTCCTCTCCCAGATTGACCAGTTAATTATGTTGTAGTATATCTTTCTTGTGGTCTCTTGGTCTTATCGGATTCCAGAACAAGAATTCATCTAGTCTGGTGGAGTATACAGCTAAATGTTGTTACTTGAAGAAACATTACTTCGAGAAAGGGCACCATTCCCCGTATGAGCCAGTGTATAACCGTCTCAAGGGAATCTTATTTGGACTTCGAATACTATGTTATTTTGAATATTTTGTCAGGGTTTACTTGTAGCGTGAAGTATCCTCATGTCAGGTTGTCCTGACAAACCCTTGTACAGAGAGACCAAAGATATTTGAGGATGGTGTCTAGTAGGTAATTCAAACTCCCCAGTAGGTAATTCAAACTTATAAGTGTGCACTTGTGTGTTAAGTTGCATGAACTGATTTTCCCCATTCAGCATATTTGTCTACATGGGTATAGATTGGTTACTATGCCTATTTATATAGCTATTCAATTTTTGTAATGTTAGGGTTAGAGTTAGGGTTGGGGTTAGGGTTATGGTTATCTATTCAATTTTTTTAATGTTCACATTTGTATTTACAAAGCTCAAAGAATTATGAGATTATGCAAACCTTTCAGTTTTCTGTCGGCTTATGGCAAAGAGAATTATTCATTTTTAAAACATTTTTTTCTTATTCAATACAGAGACTTATTGCGATGTCACGCTGTCTCTTTGCTTCCGACATGATGAAGATTCCTCATCGTTGTTCAAAGACGAATAGATTTAGCATTTTAGGATAGACCTTATATATAATTTATAGTAAGAAAATTGACAACATCTTTGAGGAACGCATGAAAATGTATCTAAGTGAAATATTTTGAAAATCAACACATCGTACAATTTAAATGAAAAATTTATTAATTTTTTTTTGCAAGCTTTCGTTGTAGAACAACTTTGTCAGGCGAAACTGTCTTATAGTTCTTTTTTCTGTACGTATCGGCTCCCCAAATAGAGTATTACATTGATGCTGAAAAGACAAAGCTACTTTCGTTTAACCATTATAAGAAACTTTAACAACCATCAATTGGCATAGCACCGTCAGCCTAACATTCACATGTAATATGAATTGGAATAAATACAAAGAAGATAGCGCCATGTCTACTGCAAAGAAGATGGATTCATCTATATGGATAGAAAACTTCTCACACCCGCCAGTATCCTATATTATTACCAATTCAACCATTCGCCTATGCTTTCTGTTTTGAGAGTATTAATCTCGTGCCCAAAACACAAAAGTCTGAGAGAAAAAAGTTCTATTATATAGAGATATATGTTTCTAAATAAAATGATTTTAAAAAAAACTCAAGTTTGAACGAAGGAAGACAAAAAGAAAGAAACTGAATATTAACGATATTCTTATTCTGCACTGGATTCACAAGGCATAACTGAAACTGATTTATGTGTCGTCCGAGTCAATTCCCATCGGAGTCAACTAACTTCCATTGTCATATCTGGACTCATCACCGTCGGAGTGTCCTCGTTTACTTTCAGTTTCTGTTTCATGTGACTGAGATTCGAATTGGCGCGTGTCTCTGTTCACACTCAGAAAAGAGGTCGGTCATTTGTCGTTTTCAAAAGAAGAAAGACATTGTCGTCGTGCGGCTGAGAACATTGTGCCGATAATGCGGGGAGGAAAATATCGCGTGTCTTCATTTTTCCTGTTATCGTTGCCAACAAACGCAGAAGCAATTCGTCAAATGCCGAAAATGTCAATGCACAAAATGGCGACAGGTTTACGCTACGAAACTGAATGTTACTTTATTACTTTTTTCTTTGATATTCACTAACTATGAGCAGTGCAAATAAACACGACTGTACGTAATATACGTTATAAATATATCTAATATATAAAGTAGAGATGATTGTTCCGCTGTACCTTCTCGGAGTATAGGAAAATAACCACATGCATAACAGGCTACTAAACTCACCACTATACTGCACTTATTCACTCGAGCGTGTTTTAGTAAATTTGTTATTATTTTTTTCTACCTAACACTAAACATTACATTTGGCCCACCATCAACGTCTCTCCGAAAAACCAACTCCATATAGGTGGTAGTAAAAACTTTTCTCCCTAACAATTATGTACTGTCACTCTACTCATCGACACCGGGAACTAATACACACAGTTTATTTTTCACAAAACACCGGTTGTTATTTATTATTTGCTTGGTATTAATTTAACACGCATGGCAATAATCAAGCTTAGGTTAATTCGCCTATTTTCACATGCATTTTTAACCCGGAAGCGTTGCGCAGTCGGTAAGAAAGCAGGTTTCCTGATCGCAAGTTTTAGCGTTCGATCCCATTCTACTCTACCAATTTTTTCTTTTATTTAAAATTTAAAACATTCGCCAACACGGTAGACGGGGGAGAAAAACAATAGGCCGTATCTTTTTTTTATTCGACGTCATGCAATAGGTAGTACTTTCTCCCGTGCAATGCCGGGCGACGGGTTCCGCTAGTATATATATATATATATATATATATATATATATATATATATATATATATATATATATATATATTATATGAAGCAATCCAACAAAAGATATAAGCGTCAACTAATATCTTATAATTAGTGAAACATCCGGATAAAAACTGAAGCTCAATATACTGGATAGAGCATTAATATTATAATATAAAATAAAGTAATAAAATAAGGTGTCAATCAAATTTTATTAGAATTCAAAGTCCAAGCAAAGTATCTTAAAGTCCTTAACTCATGAGTTTTCAACGATAATTCTTCTCTTCAGAGGACCATTACCGCAGTTATACTACTACAGGTAATAAAATTACACTTTGAAAATATATAAAATTATATACACAAATACATAAAAATACATAACATCAAATATATCAACCCAAAAACATACTTTTTGTTGAATCTTTACAATCCATCCAGGTCATACAAATTGAAAAACATAATGAGGAAAGACATTCAGAGGGTTAACCGAGGATTACTCCAAGTTATAAATAGCAGTCCATATACGTGCAATTGAAGGAGCTGACAAAGTTATCCAGTCGCGAAATGTGTCAATAATCGATGAAGTGAAAAGTGTTCAATGTGTGTGTGTGAACTAGAAAAATGTAACCCGTTAGGTCACCCATTGAGCTCGTGTAACATTGTTTAATTTCAGAAAAGTGAGTTTGCAAAACCAGTCACATCTAAGAAATAAAAAGAGAAAAGCCCAATTTAGCCCATTTCCGGTTAGTTCATGATGCTCTACATCTCCCTTTACCTCCAAATTTATTGAACGAGATAATATTCCGTTAGTTTATAACGAAATATTAAAAGCATGTCATTTTTTTAGGATTCTAGACTGTTAATACGCTAAGAAAGAGAGAGAGAGAGAGAGAGAAACTAAGAGGGAGAGAGACAGATAGAAAGACAGAAAATATTGACAGAAGAAAGAAAAAATAAACGACGTTTAAAAGAAGAACGGAAAGAGCGACTGTAATAAGTACAAACAAACTTAATTGCAAATTAGACCTAATTAGACAATTTAAAATAAATCTTTGTAAAAATCAAGTAAATTTCATCTAGGGAATAGTTGAAGGTGCATTTTGCGTGATTAAAATATATATGAAAAAAGCTTTAAGGAAATACACGTTGATTAAATCAGCTTTTGTATAACATTAATAATACTTATATACATGCTCTGCTATAACAAGTTGATAAACATCGAGCTTTCATTTGGAAATGGTTGGTATACATAAACGAAAAAAAGGTATATGCTAAATAATATTCGCAGTACTATATATATATATATATATATATATATATATATATATGATTATTTTTATTTATACATACATGTACATAATCTGAGACACTGACATGTCGATGTTAATGATCAACAGCTGTTAAAAGAATCTTTCCAAATATGACCTAAGAGAAGGATCAGATTATTATTCGTCCTAATGATATATTAGTTTTTATAAGCCGTTGACCGATAACATCGACATGCCAGTGTCGCAGATTATGTACATGTATGTATAAATAAAAATAGTCATATATATAAAAGCTCTATTTGATATTCAGCACTTTTTATAAGCCCTGTTAATTTTTTTTAATTGTTATAATGTTGACGTTTACCAAACATAGATTTATATATATATATATATATATATATATATATATATATATATATATATATATATATATACATATATAATTATTAATGACAATATATGTATTAGAATATCCTATCAGTGTCTTTTTTACCTTGCAGTCTCTTTAAAAGATTCAGCTTTTTTCTGATAATTTTGTTGTGTGGCAGAGATGAAATTGACATAAAAATGTTCTTTTGCTCACGACAAATGAAACGGACAGTAAGAAAATATCTCACAGAAATGTTATGTTTCTTTGGAAATGGGAAAAAAGAAAAAGAAAAATAACTAAAAAAACAAAAAAAGATGGTTATTGGAATATAAAATGAACCTTACTTTGTATATATATATATATATATATATATATATATATATATATATATATATATATATATATGGGGGGGTGCGTGTGTCATTACAATAAGAAAATAGACGTTTTCAATAAGACAGTTGATAGGATTATAATCGGCAATTTTTCCACTTTAAATAAAACATATTGACTATGTATCACTGTCATGTTGTTAAGTATATAAATTTTTGTTTGTGTAACTATGTTTATACTTTTTGCATATACATAAAAGAAGGTTACAATATGTATGTATATATATATATATATATATATATATATATATATATATATATATATATATATATATATATATATCTTTTTACACGAACTTTTTTTCACCCGTCATTTTCTTAATATTTTTTCAAATGTTGAATTTTGGCTTTTATATTGCCAACTTATCTATCTGTATAATTCCTCTGATGATAAGATCTCGATCTTTGAAAAGCCTTGGTTTAAGGAAAGAATAATAAACATAATTTTATTACAGAATATACCTTGCATTGAACAATCGAAGTTTGAAATAAATTTGGACATTCGTGCATGTTTATCACTCTTCGTTCATCTATCTTTATATATATATATATATATATATATATATATATATATATTTGTATACATATGCATACACATATATGTCTGTATCTGATGACTAAATAGAAGCGAATGGTTCCAGCAAGACGGATTGCATAGCAAGTACCAATTCGTTACAGAATACGGGTGAAGTGATGGAATCGAAAACCGGTTAATGTCAAAATCAACTACAGAATAAATAAACGAAAATGAGAATACTGGCATTGAAAAGCGGTATTAACTCGAAAGGAGACATTGAAACATTGAAAGCCTGATAAATCGGTCGTTGGAAACGTTCTGATCTGAGAGGCATCGTTGTAGACTGTTGAAGTGTAAAAGATTGATTGACAAAAACATACATTGGTGAATAAACAGACGAAGTGATTTACAGCGAGGCGGTGATAAGAACAACCAAAAAAACGTACAGAAAAAAAACTATAATACAGTTTCGCCTGACAAAGTTGTTCTCACAACGAAATTTGCAAAAAATTAAATTAATTAATTTTTCATGTAAATTGCACGATGTGTGGTTTTTCAAAATATTTCACTGAAAAAAAAAATGGGGAGATAAGAAAAAAGGGTTTAGGGTTAGGTTAAAAAAAAGGAATTGATATGCAGAAAGGGGTTTTGTATATAAACACTTATACATCAGAAAAAGATAGTAAATGACCTATACATAAACATATCCGCAGATGTGTACAATATATATATATATATATATATATATATATATATATATATATATATCGGTAGTGACGTTGGATTGGGGTTGAAAAATACTTGTAATCCAGGGTTTCGAATCGTGTGACCGGTGGTGAATAGTCGTACTTCTATGCTGATGAGTCTTGATTGAAAAGTGACGAAACGTATACGTCCATAGATAAATAAACAATAACACACACATATATATATATATATATATATATATATATATATATATATTCACAGTACGGATGTTATACATACAGAAAATTCCTCCTAGAAAAAATACATGTTTCATAATAAATATGTATGGCTACACTGGCTCATACGAGGAATGGTGCACCTTCTCTAAGTGATGTTGCCTTTATTAACAACACTAAGCGGAATACTCCACCAGACGCGATGAATTCTTGTTCTGGAATCCGGTAAGACCAATAGACCACATGAAAGGTATGCTATAAAATATAAATAAAATTGAACTGGTCAATTGGGGAGAGGAAGATCAATGTTCTTCACTTTTTTATTAACTCAATTTTTTTAGTAATAAGGGAAATCTATAGTTGAATACTCGGATAGTTGTGTATCTCATATAGAGATCAAGTGTTAGCCCAAGGAAGGAGCCTCTTGATTTCTGAGAACTTCCACCGAAGTAAAGTGGAAACAACGTGAACACTTTGACTTCGGAACGTTCCAGTCGAACTTGGGAACCTTAATTTAATTCACTGACTTGGATGATCAGGTATTTTTATGGGTCAGCATGGTCCGGCCTCGTGCGGTGATTTTTCAATTTCCACCTTCTGATCTTCTGCCACATTTTCTCGCGGTCTAATGAAAGTAAACAACTCATTAACTTTCTACTAGGGGCAAAGTGTAGTATCTGTTTTGATACTACGCTGCTTATTTTTTCTCTTCAGACAGTGAAGAATAAATTATTCTAGACTGAAACAATTTTAATTTTTGTTCTAATCCACAGATTCACAGATCCCCGTTTTAAGGAACTGGATTTTTTTATTTGCATATTAAAACTGGCAAAGTCGCTGTCTTTTGTTGCGTTTTCGTAATTGTACTAAGATCCACGCTCAATATTAAATTGTAATCAAATTTTGGCAAATTGTTAAAACAAATACAATATGATATTTCTGAATTTTTGAAATGGGGGATTGATAATTTGTAAAATTTTGGTTATTCGAAATACATGAATGTTATCATCGCAACGTTTAAGCCGCTGTAACCTCCGGCCTTCTCTAGTGTATCTCTTCGAACTCGGGAATATTTCTGTCAAACCCTTTATTTAATCCACAGGAGTAGCATGCCCTTGTTCCGCCAGCCATGACTGGGAGAAGTCTTCAGTAATTCGCAATTTTTCATATCGCCCGCACCGAGAATTGAACCTTCAACCTTCATATGACTATCACTTAGAACTGCATTTAACTTAGTACTATATCCACTGTACTATATCCACAGTGAATATAGTACTAACTATTAGTTCTAAGTGATAGTCATCTGAAGGTTGAAAGTTCAATTATACAGAAAATTATAAATACTAATAAAAAGCGATGTAACATATTTAACCAACAAAATATACTAATATTTTTAAATACAAAATTGCAATTAGTGAAATGTTTGTTAGTAAATGTTCATTTGAAATGTTGAGTTCTCGTATTGTAACAAGTTCAATGAGAAATAGAATAAATGTGTTTATGCCTGTTTTTATGAGTGCGACAGTGTAGGTATTTGTGTGTGTATGTGTGTGTGTGTTGATTTTTGTCAGGGGGTCATTAGTGTATGATTTTGTGGTGTGCGTGAGTTGAGAAATCAATATACGCTTCCAAAGACCAAAAGGGGCGAGGGAAGCGGAAACGTAACGCAGATGTTAACACTCTGCTGATTTTGACTCAACTGTTTTCTCGACGTCAAATCTGGTCTTAAAAAATTAAGTGTCGCTTCCAAATTACGCATTTTTTTTAATTTACGTACCAAAAGTGATTTCGAGAACAAAAAGTGGTCGGACGTGCGGCAGAGGTAGTTGAAATCTAAATCACGTGATCGCTAATTTGGATTTTTGTAAATATTTATCTGGGAGCCAGTTTTTTTTACGAAAAATGTAGTTTCTGTTTTCATATATAATTTTTGGCGAGTTTTAGTGCTTTATACGCCTACGTCGTTAGTCAATTAATATGATAGGATCTGGATATATATATATATATATATATATATATATATATATATATATATATATATATATATATATTTATATAGATTTAGATTTTTCACTTATAAAATAGATCATTCAGTGAAGACCGGGGTTGTTCTAATGAAAACAAGCTCGATGATACTCGATTACAGAGTACAGAGCATTTATATGTGATTTTATGAAGGCTTACCAAAGCATTCCTTTCAGGACACCAATGATCACCATTAAAGATATTTTTTCTTACAAATATTATTTATTCAAATTAAATGTTTTTTTTTTTACACGTGTTTCACTGCCAAGCAGTTACTTGCTTGGCAGATCATCAGGGAAATTAAATTCCAGACAATTAATTTCCCTGATGATCTGCTAAGCAAGTAACTGCTTGGTAGTGAAACACGTGTAGGAAAAAACATTTAATTTGAATAAATAATATTTGTAAGAAAAAATATCTTTAATGGTGATCATTGGTGTCCTGAAATGAATGCTTTGGTAAGCCTTCATAAAATCACATATATATTTATATATATATATACATATGCATATATATGTACATTCATATACATGCATATATATATGTACATTTATATATATATATACATATATATACATATATATACATATATATATATACATATATATATACATACATACACATATATATATATACATACATACATATATATATATATATATATATATATATATATATATATATATATATATATATATATATATATATATCAATCCTATAATGTCTTCTTTTGCCGCAGTGAGAAATGGGTGTAGAATCAAAATATCAATTATCGGCGTAAGACATCCAACAATCATCAAGTTGACAAAAAAATATGATCAAATCGAGCAATCATTATATAATAGCGTATAAATTCATGTAATAGCAACAAATCAGAACCCACAAAATAGACTTTCTCATCTAAGCATAATGGAGCATCCCAGCCTGCTTATGACTCTAGCTTCTGAGCTCTATTTAGTTCAAGCTCAACTTGTAGAAGAGCTGAACACAATCTGCTATTGAATTCAATAGAATATAAAGTTTGAACTTATTATCGGCTATTTCTAAACAAATACTAACGTTGTTTCCTAAGTATTGCCAGGAAAACACTGTATTTTTAAACTTCGCAAAAAACGCAACATAAAATTAAATTTAGGTTTCAGCAAAACCGTTAGCGACAATTTTCTTTTGTAGCATTCTACTTTTGAAGTCACGGTTCGGCTATTGTTACGTCTAATAGGGAAACACTTTCGACAACTTTCTCTGACGGTAGCTGATAACATTTGGGAGCGGGGTCACAGATTAAATAGCGCTGGTCAATGTATTTATTA
>OY744531.1:104465119-104470119 GCA_963556195.1 Sepiola atlantica
TAATGAATTTTAGGTGAATTCGAATTCGTAGAAAAGTTTATCACATATTACTTGCCTCCCGACTAGTGCACAGTTGGACTAATTTTTTTTGTAATATGGAGAAAATCAAGCTCTCCAAAAAGGATCACTCTATAGAAATGACGAAATGTAGTATTAGAACAGATACTACACTTTGCTCCTTAAAAAAAGCCGACAAAACATGACATTAATTAGACCAATGTGTATTCTATAAATAATATTCATACGCAGTGGAGGTTCAGATAATCGAAAGTTACACCTCTTGAACAAGAGTTCTTTACTTTGACCTAAAATGTAACAATCGGAGAGCTAGTAACAAGTTTCAGCCTTAGTAGTAAATCAACAACGATGATTCTAGCCTTATTAAGTGCATCCGTAGTATTAGTACAATCGGGCCGTTCTCCGTACACATTACACACCAGTTACCAACTTGCAACTGTCTATTGCCCTGTTTACTTACAAAAATAACCTTTTTTATATTTGTATGTTAGCCGTGCGTGTTATTATTTATAAATTCGGATAACATTCAAAATACCTTCAATTTCTATTTAACCGATAGATGAAGCCCGACAGTTACGACGTACGTAAATCCGATAATCTGATAATGATAACGCTTATTTCTAAATCAATAACTCTGAATTCATGACGTTACATAAGTGGTATGGTGCCGTATAACGAACATTTCACTCTTCCATTCACCATAAATACTGTAAGCATCGAATTGGACAACCCCAACCCGTTCGGTCTCTCATTAACTTCGGTCTTTTGATGGGATAGGTATTACCAGTCGAGGATTCGTTCTCGACAATCACTCCGGCATTTCGGTGGGCTTTTATCAGTCGAGCTGAGGTATACAGTCCTGGGTTGTCCTCGGGGGTGCACCCTCCCAGGCCTTGCCTCCCCTCTTTGGAGTTGAGTAAGTTTATTGCTTTCTGCCTGAGGCGCTCTGATCGGGGAATGCCGACGGGGCTGCCCAGGCCATTGTTGATAGGCCAGAGTGCTCCTTCTTTAGGAGCGCTGGCTTGATCGTTCCCCACCTTCCGACCTCGTGTCACATCTTCCTGCGGTGGGAAGCAATTACATAGCTGAACGACCCCAGTCTACACGTAAACCTCGTGTTCGTGTTTTCTTTTTGATCCTTAAACAGGGCCACAACAATAAGTAGTCACCGGAGCGTGGCATACGCAATCATCGAAACGTGACATGTGAGATAAACGTCTAAGGCAACAGGTCATCTACTCGAAGTACGTACAAACCAGCATCGCACACATGTAATCAACAATGATCGTATTTGAATACAGGGTAAATATCACCGTACACACGGTAGCAACGCACATCAAAGATCAACACGTATGAAGGCACATCGGCATAAACATTGTAGTAATATAAATACGAATGTTGATTAAACGAATAGTTCGAAGAATAACAATGTGATAAGTAAAAGTCCATATTAAATTAATTAAATACGCCATGTTTTTCTTTCATACGGAATAAAATAAATTTCTATTTAGTTACAAAATTATTCAAACAACGAAGAGAGAGATCAATTCACCACTTTCATCGTAGTTAATTCCTAGCTATCTATGGTCCATTAAGTCCTTAGCCATTCGAGGAGGGGGGGGCATTTCATCACACATGTATTCTCTTAGGGAAATAAATTCCCCTTTTCATTTGCGTGCTACATGGAGAAATACGTCCGTTCAGCTTGCTTCCAAAAACCAGACTCAAAACTCCATTTCCCACACATGAGACCGTGACGTCACAGAACCCCTATGCACAGGTGCACCTTGACCCTTGACCTGAGGTCTCGTCAACGTGCTGGCCCTGTCTACGCTTGTGAGCTCCGACTGTGAGAACAGCCCTATTTTGCACTCGGTTGTATGAGTTCACCCGCACTAAATCGCGCAAGCCAAACCAAACGATCCCCCACACATACGTCCACTCAACATGCGTCCGGCCTCACAAAGCCATTATCCAGCAACTATTCTAAGAAATGTATTTCTTACCAAGAATTAACGCAGGCTTTATTCAACTTCTACTAGAAGACCTGATCGCTTTGTAATACCAGTAGCGGTCTGCTTCGATAGAATACGATTAAGAAGGTGTTATAAACGTACGTAAAACAAGGATTCCGTAACATGTATAATTTGACTATAGTGTTTCATTCCACTTTTATTTTAATTCCGTATTTATGGTTGCAATCAAATTGACACTGATCGACATTAGAGCTCTATGATAGATTATCCACTCATAGACCAGCAGAAGCCAAAAAATTGACTTGCCTATCTTATTTAGTCATAAATCCGATTTCTGGATGTCCGTGTCAGTTTATTTAGTTGAGCTCAACTGTCAACCACCTGAGCAACGACTACTAAATTCAATAATAATTTGGTTCTCAAAAGAATGCATAACCTCCATTCAGAATGCTTTTTCTTATAACTGGATCTCGCACACGTTATAATTATACTACTGCCGTACTAATAAGCGATGTCTATCTTCCCTGGGGAGTTTTTTTTTATATCTGCACTACTAGTAATAAGTCGACGTTAGACTGTTTCTTCCACTTTTTGAATAATAACTTCAATCGTATGAAAGGTAACTAGAATCCATTGAAAATCTTTGTATATCCAATTCAACACTTCAGATATTCAATTATCACACTGCAAACTTCTTGAAAAAAAAAAGCCTTTATGTTAGTTATTTTCACAAGCTCAGCACATGCCAGACGGAATCTAGATGTTTGCTCAAATACGTAACCCTCGTCCAAATAATCGATGTTTGTGCGTGCACATGATGATTCGAAGAGACTAAAAAATCGATAATATGAATAGAATTAAATTCCAAACTGAAATTCTTATGATTCTTGATTCGTATATTGGAATGTGTTCAAAACGTCTCCCTGTTGAATTGCAGAGATCAGCGTTGCCTCACATCTCATGCATAGGATATTCAAAATGAGTTACTAGCATCAACTTAAGTGTTATATATTCCAATATGCTTCCTTAAATAACATCTCTAAGGTGCCTCGTCACATTTATCTCTCCAATTATATAAAAGTAGATATGTATATGTTTATATTGCATATTCATGTTGCATAGGATTTACTCCTAAACTAATAATTTTGGAACGCAGCTACTAAGAGGAATGATATATTTAATTTACTTCATTTCCATGAAATGGTGGCAAAGAAGGATTCAAGCCCCATTCGTGAAAATCTAGAAACCTCAGATTGTTGTTACATTTTAACAATAAACAGTACATATAAATGAATATTACTCATATTTCAATTCTTTTTAAGCATTTTGTAGGGGTTTTATTTACTCCTCCCCATGAGTTAGGCACAAGGCCAGTTTTATCTTACTCCCACAAGTAACATGTGACCCAAGATCGGGTCGGGAAAGTGGGGTTTGAAAAGCCAGCGCCCGAGAAAGTGAGCACTCTGGCCATTAAAAAAATATATATAGATATACATATATATACATAATCATATATATATATATATATATATATATATATATACATAATCATATATATATATATTATATATACATAATCATATATATATATATATATCCATATATGTACTTTATATACATAATCATACATATATATATACATATATATATATGCATATATGAACTTTATATACATAATCATATATATATACATACGTATATGCACATTATATTATTACTTTATATATATGCTTTATATACATATTTATATATATATATATATTTATATATACTTTATATATATATACATGCTTTTTATATATATTTGATATATATTTATATACTTTATATACATATATATATAGTTTATATATACATGATTTATATATTTATATAGTTAATGTATATATATACATGCTTTATATATATAGTGCATGTATATATACATGCTTTATATATATATACTTTATATATATACTTAACGTATATATACATGTTTTATATATATACTTTATATATATACTTTATGTATATATATACATGCTTTGTATATACTTTATCTATATATATATATACATACTTAATATATATACATACTTTATATATATATCCCTTTACTTTATATTTATTATATATATACTTGATATATATATATATATATACCTTATATATATACTTTATATATATACCTTATATATATATATATATTATATATATATATATACTTCAAATATATGTACTTTATATATATATATATATATATATATATGTATATATGTACTTTATATTCTTTATATATATAATATTTATAAATATATATGTATATAATTTATATATATAATTTATATATATACACTTCATATATGTACACATCATATATATATATACTTCATATAAATATATATATATAATTTATATATATATCATTTATATATATATACTTCATATAAATATATATATAATCCATATATATATATAATTTATATATATATACTTTATATATATATACTTTCTATAAATATATATATATAATTTATATATATATATGCTTATATATATATATAATTTATATATATATATATATATAATTTATATATATATATATATATATATATAATATACATAATTTAATATATTAAAAATTATATACAAAAGCATGTACATTACTGTTGTTATTATACTTTTTAATGTAAATATTTTGCTCGGTTTTCTGCCCTACATCTAAAATGTTTTTTCGATAAAAATTAAATATGCAACTCGTTAAAAACGTGATAGGTTTATGTTATATATGAAGAGATGGAACGTAATTTCCGACTGAACGAAAAATGTCAGATACAACATGGAATTACATTCAAAAGAATGTAGTATTTATTTGTTTTTTTAGAATTCTGAGAATTCAAAAGAATTATTAAATCTTATGTTATACTAAATACTGAGTTAGGCGCAAGGCCAGTTTTTATCTTACTCCCACAAGTAAGATGTTACCCAAGGTCTGGTCGGGAAAGTGGAGTTTAAAAATGTCCTGGG
>OY744531.1:104477619-104482619 GCA_963556195.1 Sepiola atlantica
TTTCATATTTTCTTTTGGTTTCGCCATTTGAGTCTTTATATTATGCGTTGTGTTCTTCGTTAGTTTCGTTTGATCGCGCTTAGAACACGACATTTGCTTTGTTCTGTTTCCACCTGCAACCCTAAAGCTTTTTTTGCAATTATATTATTTCGTAGTGCATTTGTTTCCACGGTAACAGGTATAAACACACACCCATGCACAGACAAACATGTAGCTACATATACCGTGTCTTTAAAGAGTAACTAAATAATTTTATTGCCACATGATAAGTGTAACATATAAGGAATATGCATTTTCAATTTAAATACTAACAAAGTGGACACTACTTGTTGCATACTTTAGCTTTCTCCTTCGCTTGTTAAGGGCGGTCGGGTCGTTCAGTGAGTGGTCGTCTAGTGGATGAATTCTTTCTTTTATGCCGTCGTCTGTTGTCTGCAATAAAAGCCATGTTCTGCACTCCGGAGACAAACTCTTCTGTTGAATTTAATTAATTAGTTCAAGCGCTGTTATTTCATCTGCGGGAAAGTCACCACGCCGAGAGAGAGGAAAAGAGCAAATCCTACTTTATCATAGTTAGTTATTAATGTTTTCTTAACTATTCCTGGAGAGGGGGGAGGATTCTCGCGCTTGTCGCCTCTGAAGGGAAATATTCCGTATCTTTACATTGTGAATCGCACGTCCTCTCAGTTCGCTTTCCGAAACAGACTGACTAAAAACTCGCTTCTCACGAGAACGAGTGACGTCACAGATCCCTTTGTTTCCCACGCCAAGCCCGCGAAGTCACAGAGCCTCTCGCATGTGTTGACTGACCCTTGATCTGGGGTCTCGTCACCGGTAACCTTGTCACGTCTGCCAGCCCCGACTGTGAGAACAAGCCCTGTTCTGCACTCGACTGCTCCGCGTTAATTCGCGCAAGTCAAATCAACGATTCCCAACAGATACGTCCATTCCCCTAGGGCCATTATCCAACACACTTCGCAACATAAACCATGATGTTTATTAAAACATTTATTAAAGCTTCGTGTACTGTCTATGTGTTTGGCCAATCTTTCAGGGACTGAGCAGCATATTTTGTTGCGCAGCTCCAAGGGCACTTGAGAAATGTCAGCTCGAATGTTTCTATAAGTTTAAGAATAGTATAAAAATATACGACTTCCGCTTCCGAATGATATATGAAATAAAAGAAAGTACTAAAAAAATACAAACTAAAGAAAATATATATTTACTAATCTCGGACTTTGTATATATACACATAAAAAGTCGTCGCTGGTAACGACAATTTATCCGCGCCACAGTACAGCAAAGTTAGACATGGAGTCAATTAAACATGGGTGGGGAAAAACATCTCCCCTGAGGTGGCAATGAGCAAGGATACAAAAATAACCGATAAGGGACCCAGCGGCATTCTCCGAGAAAGACGCTTCAGGTAAACTACAATAAATTAACTCCATTCACGAAGGCGGGTGTAATGCTTAGGAGTGTGCTCTGCCTATTGAATTGTTCTCTTTCGTTTATTTTAGTAATAATCAGGAAAAACGTAGCAACCCTATTACCAATTATGGTTAAAATACATGGTTGTGTTAAATAAATCGTTTATCATAGACTAGCATGGCTATCCGGCGTTGCCCAGAAATATGTATAACACAATAACAGATTTTAAAAGTGTAATACGTTTCTTTTAAAACCGCTCACGCTCTACGTCTCTTTTTTCTGGCTCTCTCTTTCTCTATCTATCTATTTTTATCTATCTATCTCTCTATCTATCTATCTATCAATCTATCTATCTATCTATGTCTTTTTATCTATCCATCTAGCTATCTATCTATGTATTTTTATCTATCTATCTACCTATGTCTTTTTATCTATCTATCTATCTATCTATCTATCTATGTCTTTTTATCTATCCATCTACCTATGTCTTTTTATCTATCTATCTATCTATCTATCTATGTCTTTTTATCTATCCATCTACCTATGTCTTTTTATCTATCTATCTATCTATCTATCTATCTATCTATCTATCTATCTATCTATCTATGTCTTTTTATCTATCTATCTATCTATCTATCAATCTATCTATCTATGTCTTTTTATCTATCTATATATCTATGTCTTTTTATCTATCTATCTATGTCTTTTTATCTATCTATCTATCTATCTATCTATCTATCTATCTATCTATCTATCTATCTATCTATCTATCTATCTATGTCTTTTTATCTATCTATCTATCTATGTCTTTTTATCTATCTATATATCTATGTCTTTTTATCTATCTATCTATGTCTTTTTATCTATCTATCTATCTATGTCTTTTTATCTATCTATCTATCTATCTATCTATCTATGTCTTTTTATCTATCTATCTATCTATGCCCTTTTATCTACCTATCTATCTATGTCTTTTTATCTATCTATCTATCTATCTATGTTTTTTATCTACCTATCTATCTATGTCTTTTTATCTATCTATCTATCTATCTATCTATCTATCTATCTATCAATCTATGTCTTTTTATCTATCTATCTATATATCTATTTATGTCTTTTATCTACCTATCTATCTATGTATTTTTATCTATCTATCTATCTATGTCTTTTTATCTATCTATCTATGTCTTTTTATCTATCTATCTATGTCTTTTTATCTATCTATCTATCTATGTCTTTTTATCTATCTATCTATCTATCTATGTCTTTTTATCTATCTATCTATGTCTTTTTATTTATCTATCTATCTATCTATCTATTTATATATGCCTTTTTATCTACCTATCTATCTATGTCTTTTTATCTATCTATCTATCTATCTATCTATGTCTTTTTATCTATCTATCTATGTCTTTTTATCTATCTATCTATCTATCTATCTATCTCTCCCTTTCTCTACTAATCTATCTATCTATCTATCTATCTATCTATCTATCTATCTCTATCCTTCTTTCTCTATCCTTGCTTCATCTCTCCTTCCTCCTCTTTCTCTTTATTCTACTCTCTATTTCTCCTTCTCCCTCTCCTTTCCCCCCTTTCCACAGTCAAGAAAGATTTTCCATCATCCGATCGAGTACAGAACAGATACTACACTTTTATCTTTGCACAAATGCTAAGAAAGTGTAGTTTATTTCGTATTTCACACCAAAAGTCGATGAAAATGAACCGCTTTTAATGTCAACTTCCCCCGGTGAATAATGTTTTATTTCTGGATACCTCTAAAAGAAATGAACATTACAAGCAAAATCTGTCCCTATTTTGTCCAAGGCAATGCTGAAAAAGAGTATCTCAATTGATGAGTGTGTCTTGTGAAGTTTTAGAATATTAGGTGAATACATGCACACACAAAAATAGACAGCACATACAATATTTATTTCACTCAAAAGATTATGTTGTTTATATGCCGTTAATCGGACAGTCTATTTTTCTTTAAAAGTGTGAAAGGTGATAACGTACGTACGAACAGGAAGTGGATTAACGTATTATCATATAGATATTCAGATAAGGAAATCGAGGTTATGATTAATTGGCGTATGATCAGGTATAAAATGTATTATTGCATGGCTCAGGTGATAATAGTAGAGGAAGACATTGCGATAAAATATATCTTAGATAAATGCATAGGCAGAAGTCTATTGACAGACATGAAATAAATAAATACACTCCCATATAAACTTAGATGTTTATTTAAAATATTTAGTAAAATATTAGAATAATGAGTATTTATTTACCTTCTCCCCAGGAGTAAGGCACAAGGCCAGTTTTATCTTACTCCCACAAGTAAGATGTGACCCAAGGATGGGTCGGGAAAGTGGGACTTGAAAAGCCAGCGCCCGAGAGGTGAGAACTCTGGCCATTAAAAATTGCCTGCGCAGCCCCGTCGGCATTCCCCGGTAGGGGCGCCTCAGACAGTAAGCAATAAACTTACTCCTCCCCAAAGAGGGGAGGCGAAGCCTGGGAGGGTGGACCTCCTAGAACTGCAGAAGACAGACCCATAGACCGGCGTAAATCAAGCCCCGAAGGCCAAGACAATACCAGTCTATGGGGTGCAGTATCCATCGGAACAGATACTACACTTGGATCTTAACCAAAAGGCCAAGTAATGAGTAATTATGATCGTACTTCTGTAAAATATTTTCATATTGCAAAAAAGAAACCTTTTTTTATATCCTAAAGTAATAAAAAAAATAAAACATGAGTACTTTTTAAATTACGATAAGAGTACCTTGTCACATTGCTAGAACAGGCAATATTGATTACAGTAACTTCATCATGTTGAACACTGCCGTGATATATCCGGCTAATATAAACGCAATGCAAAGCCATTTGTAAATAAACAAATAGAGCAATGTCTAGTAGTTGACAATGTTTATATAAAAGCATGGAGATATAACTTGTCAAAAGCGCCCGCCCCGTAGCCAAGTGGTATGAATCAGCGGATATCTACTCGATGGTTGTAGGTTTGATTCTAGCTTGATGACGTGTGCTGGTCTGACACTAATAATAAGCTGTGATACAGCGAAACAGTATGTGTATGACTATATATGTACATATATATACATATCTCATTCTCTCTCTCTACTATATATATATATATATATATCTATATATATATATATATATATATAAATAAATATATATATATATATATGTTTGCGAGATCAAACACGATTTGTTGTTGTTGTTGATCACTCTCCGCCGCTTGCTGTGAATACTCGCCGCCTTTGTATTTACAAAGTTAAATTCCTCCTGAATCCCAAGCTAATTTCTGGTAACTCTCTTGACTGCGAATCAGTGGCGATTTGTGATCGGAGTTCGCGCCCGTCAACCGTCGGGAATTAGCTTCCTGCACCGAAGATTGCGTAAGCATGAAACATCGATGTCTGCAGGTAATAAATAATGATTATCTATTGATAAATATATATATATATATATATATATATATATATAGAGAGAGAGAGAGAGAGAGAGAGAGATAGATAGATAGATAGATAGAGAGAGAGAGAGAG
>OY744531.1:104485119-104490119 GCA_963556195.1 Sepiola atlantica
TTCTGTTCACGACTTCCTGGAACAATGCAAAAAACGTTCTCTGCGCGTTTCTCCGACGTCTTTTTAAAAATTCTCTTATTTGTCCAGCTTTTTTGGTCATTTGCTTTTGACACCTGAGGACGATTCGACGAAGAATCGAAAACGTTCGTGAAACCTATGAAGCCGTTATTAATTTCTTTTTTTTTTAATGCCAAAAAGACCATTAGAAAAACAGAAAAATAAAAGAAACTGTAATTGAACAGACGACTTCTGTTATTTTCACCATGTTTGTATAAATGAGAAAATGCTGCCTGAATACACTCAATTCATTTATATATATATATATATATATATATATATATATATATATATATATATATAAAATTATTAATGACAATATATGTATTAGCATATACTATCAGTTCCTTTTACTTTGCAGTCTCCTTAAAAGATTCAGCTCGATGATTGTCAATTAGTGATAACAGAGCAACTATAAGTCATTTTAAAATTCTCTTCTTTCTCCAGCTTTTTTGTTTGTTTAATTGAACAGACGAATTCTGTTATTTTTACAATGTTTGTATAAATGAGAAAATGCTGCCTAAGTACACCCAATTCATACATATATATATATATATATATATATATATATATATATGTATATATATATATATATATATATATATAATCATTAATGACAATATATGGATTAGCATATACTATCAGTTCCTTTCATTTTGCAGTCTCCTTAAAAGATTCAGCTCGATGATTGTCAATTAGTGATAACAGAGCAACTATAAGTCATTCATATTATATTCCAATAACCATGTTTTTTTTAAATTCAAAATGGCGTATTCGTGGGTTACCCCACGTGTGAGTTTGCTCTTTTTCTTTGTTTTTTGTTTGCTTTCACCCAAAAATGAACGACTGTATAGTGTAGGTTTTTTCAAGACACTTCAACCCAAGAACTTTTTACTCTTTGTGAAGTTTTTCTGATGATTTTGTAATGTTGCAGAGAAGATATTGACATAAAAATGAAATGGACCGTAAAAAATATATCTCACAGAAATGTTATGTTTTTTTGGAAATGTGAAAAAATAAAAATAATAAAATAAAACCATGGTTATTGGAATATAATATGAACTGACTTATATATGTGCGTGTGTGTGTGTGCGGGTATATATATATATATATATATATATGTATATATATATATGTATATATGTATGTATATATATGTATGCATATATATATGTATATATATATGTATATATATGTATATATATGTATGTATATATATATGTATATATACAGTATCTACAATAAGTGAGTACACCCAACGAATTTTTTACTTTTTACTTGCTACAACTTTTATTTTTCGTAGGATTTAAATGAAACTCGATGTGAACATAGCCATGTAGTGGTTTAATAGCTTTATGAACTATGAAGGAACAAATATCTTTTCAATGCAAAAAAAATGAACAAAAACATTTGGAGCAAGTAACAAAAAGTGAGTACACATGAGCATTTTAAACAAATAATCTTATTTTTAATACTTTGTATGGCCTCCATTGTTATCAATAACAGCAGACAACCTCCTAGGCATTGATTCGACTAGTTTATGACATGTGTCCGCCGGAATTGCGTTCCATTCACACTTGATGACCTCCTTCAGTTCGTTATTATTTCTCGGATTTTTCCCTTCAATTTTCCGTTTCAGATGCTCCCACAAATGCTCTATTGGGTTCAAATCAGGTGACATACTCGGCCATGGTAAGGTATTCACCCATTTACTGTCTAAGAACGCCTTCGTAGCCCGAGACGTGTGCTTAGGGTCGTTATCTTGCTGGAAAACTCCACGTCTGCCAACACTTGTTAGACTTGGTAACATTTTTCCTCCAATATCTGGCAATAGAGTTTGGAATCCATTTTTCCTTCGATGAAAGCAAGTCGTCCAACTTCTTTGGCACTCATACACCCCCAAATCATTAAGCTCCCACCCCCATGCTTTACAGTTGGCACGACACATTTATCTTTGTAAGCTTCCCCTTTTCGTCGCCACACACGCTTAACGCCATCTGATCCGAATAGATTTATTTTTGTCTCATCAGACCAAAGGATTTTGTCCCAAAACTGCATGTCTTTGTCTTTATGTTCATTAGCAAATTCATAGCGCTTCTTTTTGTGAGAAGTTTTAAGCAGAGGCTTCCTCCGGGGCATGCAGCCTTTAAACCCATCTTCATGGAGAATGTTACGCACTGTCTGAGCACTCACAGTTACGTTTAAACTGTGTGAAATTTCTTCTGCGATGCTAGCAGCACTCCGACGTCTGTTTCCCTCTATTAGTTGTTTGATGTGCCTCTTAGTTCGATCAGAAAACTTATTTGGTCGACCGGGACGGCGGCCATTTTTGACGGTTCCAACTTTTTTGTACCGTTGAACAACTTTGCTACCGTATTTCGGCTAATATTTACATGATCACTAATTTTCTTTATATGAATGACCACTCTTGAATAAATTAACAATAGTTTCACGAGTTTTTTCATCTAATTCATTGTCATGAGGAGCCATTTCCAAGAATAATATGAAAAAAACTTTGGTAGCAATAGATCCAAGCAATAGCAGCGGAATGTAAGCAAAAAGCCGGTAAAATGCTTTAGGTTATCTATTAGGGTACAATAAAAAGGTGTCAACAGAAAGTTCTACTATTTATAGCTAATTGAGTACATATTTATTCATGATAAGTGACTTTCATAACTGTGTACTCATTTATTTTACTGTGACTTTATTTTACTGTAACTGTTTTTGATCAATTTTTTTGCATTGAAAAGATATTTGTTCCTTCATTGTTTATAAAGCTATTAAACCACTACATGGCTATGTTCACATCGAGTTTCATTTAAATCCTACGAAAAATTAAACTTCTATGAAGTAAAAAGTAAAAAATTCGTTGGGTGTACTCACTTATTGTAGATACTGTATATGTATGTATGTATATATATATGTATATATATGTATGTATATATATGTATATATATAAATGTACATATATATACAGGGTGCGTCAGGTATATGAGAACATCGCGTAATGTCGTTATTGTTACGTTATATTAATTATTTTTGTTCTTTTTTGCAGATAATGAAAAATGGCAGATAATAATGTAACGGAACAAATGAAAAGACAGGCTATAATTGTCGCAATAAAGGCAGATCATAGCGATTTACAAATCGCACAATTTCTTAAAGTCGCCCGTTCTTTTGTTTATAAAGTTCGTAGGGAGTTAGAAGAAAATGATGGTGATTGTAAGCAGGTTGCTAAACGTAAAAAGCACGACCAACGGTCAGACACGATTAGAACACCTGAATTTATTCATCAAGTTCAGAATATTATTGATATGAGCCCCCAAAAGTCAATGAGGTCCATCGCAAAAGACCTGAATGTTTCAGAAGCCACAATTCGAAGGACTGTTCATGAAAATCTTCGTTACAAGTCTTATGTGATGAGGAGAGGCCAGTTTATGTCCGAGACCACCAAAGAGAATCGTTTGATAAGATCCAAGAGGCTGTTAAAAAAAACTGAAACATCCTGTTGAGCAAGGCATGCTTTGGTTTTTCTCAGATGAGAAAAACTTTGATCAAGATCAAAAGGTAAACAGAAGGAATGACAGATGGCTGTGTAATGACCCTTCCGAAGTTCCAACAGTCATGCATACAAAATTTCCTGCAACTGTTATGGTTTTGGGGGTTGTTAGCAACGAAGGACATGTGATGCCACCACACTTCTTTCGGCAAGGACTAAGAGTCACTTCTGCTGCTTACATTGAAGTCTTGGATACTGTTGTTAAGCCCTGGATCGATAGAGTAACAAATGGAAGGCCCTACATCTTTCAACAAGACTCTGCACCAGCACATAAGGCTCAAAACACTCAGGAATGGTTGGCGGATCATTTTTATGATCACATCACTCCAAACTTGTGGCCTCCAAACTCTCCAGACCTGAATCCATTGGATTATTATGTGTGGGGCGTCGTGGAGAGAGATGTTAATAAACACCCCCACAACACTAAAGATTCTCTAAAAGCATCCATTGTCAGAGTGATGGACAACATAGATGAGGACCATCTCAAGCGCGCTTGCAGTCGGTTTAGGTCTCGAATCGAAGCTGTCATTGAAGTAGAGGGGAATTTCATTGAATGAAATTATTAAACAATACCTTAGCTTACATGTTTATATAATTGTTTTTGATTAAGAATATTTTTGTTTGATTTTTTTTATCATTTAATAAAATGGAAAATATGTTCTCATATACCTGACGCACCCTGTATATATTTATATATATGAATGTACATATATATATATGCATATATATATATATATATATAAATATATATATATAAATATATATATATATAAATATATATATATATATATATATATATATATATATAAATATATATATATATAAATATATATATATATATATATAAATATATATATATATATATAAATATATATATATATATAAATATATATATATATATAAATATATATATATATAAATATATATAAATAATATTGTTATTGTCGTTTCACTTGCTGCCACTAATACATGCAGACACTTTTAAATTTCAAAAGTTAAGATTTAATTTTAAAAACAGTAAAATTGATTTCCCAAATAAAAAAATATTTCTCCGCAAGAGAGGGAATTTCTATGATTAAATAATGAATCCTTTAATCATAAATTGTCCGCCTTTTATCCAATTATTTTCTTCGATTTCAAAGCACAAACAAAACAACATTTGATCGCAGATGATGACGAGGAAAAGAAAGCGACATTTCTTTTCAATTAAAAGCACAGAAAAGCTTTTAGTTGTAAAGTGAATCATATATTTAGATTTCTCTTGAAAATAAATACACAATCATGTCCAACGTTTTGGTAGAAAAAAACGTAACATTGAATAGAATATGACATTACTCACATACTGGTGTGAGATTTCTAAAGTTAAAATAGTATACATTAGAAA
>OY744531.1:104495119-104520119 GCA_963556195.1 Sepiola atlantica
ATTGATGTATAGATGCCTACTTCGTAATGATTTTGGTTGACTTACCTGCAAAATAAAAAAGAAAACAATCATTAATTTTATGATGACGTCATATAATGTTCACAAAATATACATATATATTTCTGTAGTTCACTTGGACAACAAATTTTAAAACCCTAGCTGGTGCTGATACCGTTTCGCTGTATTATGCAGTGTCTCGCTTGCTTTTATTGAGTTTTCTTTCTCCCAGCTTATTATTTATTCGTGTTTAATGTTGCCTGAAGATGATTTGTGCACGAATCGAAAGTACTCGCAATAACTTCGGAACTTGTATTGCTCATTTTGATTACTAAACAAAAACAAACAATATTACAAGAATTGAAAAGATATAGAAAGATACAGTGAAACACTGGAATCTTGTAGTATCCAAAAAATGTCTGCCTGAAAAATATACATTTGATGCAATTGAAATTTTTAATAATCAATATTATCGATTTGTTATATTTACTGTTCAGATAAGTAATATTATCGATTGACTGTTCAGATTTGTTTATCTATTTCAAATTTACGGAGCCGATGAATATTTTATTTTATTTTTATTCAACATTTTGTGATTAATCTTATATTCTGAGCTACCATGATTGAGCATCTGCAGAAACTTTGTCAGATTTAGGGTCGCCAAGTGTCATGTCGGTCGGAACTTGTATTAATCATTTTGATTACCAAATAAGAAAAAAACAAAACAATATTACAAGAATTGGAAAGATATACAAAGATACAGCGAAACACCGGAATCTTGTAGTATTCAAAAATGTCTGCCTGAAAAATATACATTTGATGCAATTAAAAATTTAAATATTTGTTACATTTATACATAAATAAAACTTAATGCAAAAAATGTTTAATACTAAAATTTAGAAACATACAATATGCACGCAGATGATTTAGATACATTCACAAATGCAAAGATAGGAAGTAGTTTTTAAAAAAAAGAACAAATAACGGAATTCTGACCGGCAAAATTTGTATGCAAGGAATAAAGTTTAAAATCGATCACATGTGATATATCGATCACATGTGATACAGCGATCACATGTGATACATCGATCACATGTGATACATCGATCACATGTGATATATCGATCACATGTGATACATCGATCACATGGGATATAGCGATCACATGTGATACAGCGATCACATGTGATACATCGATCACATGTGATATATCATTTTTAAGGGTAAAGAAACGTTTCTGAATAAGATAAATGAACGCCGGTTTCTAGTGAACGACGCACCTTAATCAAACTTGAATGATAAAAACTGCAATTTGTGCTGTTTTTTCTGTCGATCTTTTTTGTTGGCTGAAAGTGTGCGTGCAAAGAGGCCGCATGCAAAGCTCGGCCAAACGTTTGACATGCATGATCTGCAGTTTCAGGGGAAATCTTCAATCCACGAATCAATTACCTCCATTTTACCATATGTGTATTTAATGGAGAATGGGACGAAGTCTTTTTTACCAATTCCACTTCATGATGTCTGTATTTAATGAGACGAATATTCTACCAATTCCTACCAACTGGATTTACTAGTTGCAATTATTTGTTGCTTCACATAATCCTTGCGATGTATTGTCTTGTACTTTGTACATTATCAACTTATATTAAGTGAATAGAAATACATACATCTTATTACATTATACACTAAGTACGATATACATAATATATAATCGAAGTAATATACTATATACAGTATATTATCGAGATTATATTCTATATAAAGTATATATTATGGAGACTATATACTATATACAGTATACTATCGAAGCTATATACTATATACAGAATGGTATCGAGACTATATACTATATACAATATACTATTGAGGCTATATATATGTAGTATGCGATCGAGACTATATACTATAAAAGTATACTATCGAGACTATGTACTATATACACTATACTATCGAGACTTTATACAGTATACTATCAAGACTATATACTATATACAGTATAGTATCGAGACTATATACTATAAAAGTATACTATCGAGACTATATACTATATACAGTATGCTATTGAGACACCGTGAATATTTCACAATTCTTTCTACATCAATTTATATAATTTACTGTTTATAATTATATTTCTCTTTTAATAAAAAGGGAATGTGTTATTCGAATAGATAAACTTTATTGACGTTATGGTATTTATTTAAAGCAAAGTGTTGTAGAGGTGACCGAATTGAGGTAATCTTTTCGCCTAGTATTAAATTCATGAGACACATTTTTGTCGCTATTTTATTCAGTTGAATTTTGATTATGACGCGTTGTTAGTACGTTTGAACGAATGACTTCAAAAAGAAAGGGACAAAATCGATTTGGCAATAAAGTGAGAAATCATCTCTTTTGTTCTGTGCAGCCCCTTTTACATAGAAAAGAAATGACTCGTCTCCAAATACATTGAAATCAATGTTGCTATACGTCATCAATCTTTTGAACCATTGCAACCAGCTTCAGCTTATTAAGCCAAGCGACCAAATCACCTTCTCCTTTAAACATCATGAGGAGGCCACTGCTTAATTTCACTTGTTCGCCCATTTTCGCCGAAATAGCTTGTGATCTATCCGTGAGAGAAAGTTTATAATAAAAGTTTTACTGGCAATCCAATGTTTAACCGATTTTCACCTCTATCATTTTCTCTCTGCACTTCACTCTGTTGTCTGAAGAATTCAACTCATCAATCCAAAGAATACAGTTTTTATAGTAATGAAGTCACCACCTATGCAAATTGACTACCAACTAGAACCATCTAGCTTTTAGAGACTCCAAACAGCCAATCTGAAAAAAGGGGGATAACTCAATTGACGACTTAACCACAACTATTAGGTTTTGAAATGTGGACATTCGCAAAGATGCAAAATACAAATACCCACGCATAAGATGAAAAGACGAATCTGGCGGCAGTCACAGTCTGAATAATCCAAATAATCCAAATAATCCAAATAATCCTAATAATCCAAATGATCCAAATAATCCAAATAATCCAAATAATCTAAATAATCCAAATAATCCAAATAATCCAAATGATCCAAATAATCCAAATGATCCAAATAATCCAAATGATCCAAATAATCCAAATAATCCAAATAATCCTAATAATCCAAATAATCCAAATAATCCAAATAATCCAAATAATCCTAATAATCTAAATAATCCAAATAATCCAAATAATCCAAATAATCCAAATAATCCTAATAATCTAAATAATCTAAATAATCCAAATAATCCAAATAATCTAAATAATCCAAATTCAGTGACCGTGTTAGACGTGTAGCGGAAGTACAATCGACAGCAATAACAGAATGCAACACGGCTACAGCAGCCGCCATTACGATTTTGAACCTGAGCTTAATTTCTAATCTCGACGCTGATTAGGATAAGCATTTAACTTTCTTGCTTGCCAAAATCAGGGGCTATCTCTCAGGCACGATAAATACACTACGGAAGTTTATAAAAGGAAATGTCAACTAGACTATTTCTCTTTTTGGTCAGGAGAGCTCACAGCGAGCTGGATTATTCCACGGCGTTCCTACCAACCCGAAAACTTCTCTCTTAGGACGCCACGGAAATCCCCCCCCCCGGTCGACTGGCCCTGTGGTTCGACAAGAAGCTCAAGGTATTCAACATAACCACTTCTACCTCACACACATGTACTAGATCAAACACACACATACCTAGATACACACATGGACATGGATATACTTATACACCTATGTACTGTGAACAATCTTCATACATGAACTCTTTCTGGTTTATTACAAACAGAACATTGCCTGCCATCCACACCTACGTACGGACACATATCCTTCATAGATGAACTATTTTTCCTTTTCCTTACAACCAGGACATTCATCTCATCCTTCATAGATTAACTTTTCTCTCTTCCCTACTAACGGGGCATTTATTTAATACCACGCGTTTATTAGGTTCAGTACTATTAAGAAAAGAAAGACTCTTTATTTCTTCCGTAAAAAATATTTTTCATTGTCAACTAAATATACCTCTAAATGAGTAAAACGAATATGTTCTTATTTCTGTTTTGTTTAAAATTGTAGCAAGTTGATTCTTTTTAAAACAATAAATATTATCCATCTGCTTTTCGTAAAAATAATTGTCAGTAAAATATTTTTGAAATATGTTAAATGAATGTCACTTTTTGAAATGTATTTTTTTTAAAGTGTACTGTTTTAGTCGACGTGGTGAAATAATTTGATTTTGGAAACATTCATTTTTAAAATGGGTAAAGTCGCAATTGTTTCCATCAGCGATATCAGATTAATCACTAACTAGCGAGACCCGTGTAAATTACACGAAATGTTGTTTTCAATACTAATCATTTTGTTCCTAACCTATACATGTGTGAATAAAATATTATAAGATTTGACTTGTATAATATTTTTTTTTAAATGAATAATACATGAAACAATTTACAAAACTTTTAATATGTGTCTTCCAGGCCGTCCCCTCCCTACTTCCCTCCCCACTTCGATGCATAAAATTTTTTTTAGAGGTTTGTTGGGATCGAACTATAAACCAGTTCGGCCGACCTCAAAAACCGACGTAAAAACCGTTGCGCCAAAGGGAAATACTTTAAAATATTACGATAATTAGGTGACTTCAATGTTTTTCCAAGTCTATGTGCAGCACGCATGCTCAGAGATTTTGATGTAAGCGTGAAACGCGAACACACACGCTATCGTATTAATATATAGATAACCATCTTAGCTGATCGGACGATCTATTTTTTTTAATCTGTGAAAGGTGATAATTTATGCACGATCATAAAATGCCAAAGCGTATAATTATATAGATCCTTATTCCATCTGCAATTTTCTTTATTGAAGGAAACCGCATTAAACATGATTGAAAGAAAGGCTGATCAAAAAGATTCAAACAAATATTAACGTTGTATTTCGTTTCCGTTTCTACAAACACATCACACATTTTGAATTATAACGACTATGTTGCGTGCGAAAAAAAAACATAAACATTATTTACCCCATTCACCAATAAGATCTATTTGCAAGATACACCTGAAGAAGGTCGGAGGTTATATCGGCCGAAACGTTGTGAGAATAACCCCCTAGATGAGGATAATAGTACAAACAATCCGAATTATAACTTTGTCGACCATTTAGCCTTTACTGCTACATAATTATTCATCTGTTCCCGTCAATACTCAGGACAGCTGTAATGGTTGATTTCGCCGTGCTGTGTTGATTATTCGGCCATCACCTTCCTCGCATGATTGCTGTCAATTAATCCAGTAAAATCCAATGAATACAAATAACTCGAATCTGACAATCCGCCAAAATTGACAATGTCAGAAGCATTAAACGTTATTAACACTAAAAGTGTACGAGACTTTTAAAAAGGAATGTAAAACAGAACGAAGAACACAGACAGAGAAAGAAAAGAGAAAGAGGAAGAGAATAGAAAGGAAAGAGAAGGAGGAAGAGAATAGAAAGGATAGAGAAGGAGGAAGAGAAGAGAAAGGAAAGAGAAAGGGGAAGAGAATAGAAAGGAAAGAGAAGAAGGAAGAGAAGAGAAAGGAAAGAGAAGAAGGAAGAGAAGAGAAAGGAAAGAGAAGGGCGACAAGAATAGAAAGGAAAGAGAAGGAGGAAGAGAATAGAAAGGAAAGAGGAGGGGGAAGAGAATAGAAAGGAAAGAGAAGGGCGACAAGAATAGAAAGGAAAGAGAAGGAGGAAGAGAATAGAAAGGAAAGAGGAGGGGGAAGAGAATAGAAAGGAAAGAGAAGGGCGACAACAATAGAAAGGAAAGAGAAGGGGGAAGAGAATAGAAAAGAAAGAGAAGGAGGAAGAGAATAGAAAGGAAAGAGAAGGGCGACAAGAATAGAAAGGAAAGAGAAGGGGGAAGAGAATAGAAAGGAAAGAGAAGGGCGATAAGAATAGAAAAGAACGGGAAGGGCGACAAGAATAGAAAAGAAAGAGAAGGGGGAAGAGAATAGAAAGGAAAGAGAAGGGGGAAGAGAATAGAAAGGAAAGAGGAGGAAGAGAATAGAAAGGAAAGAGAAGGGCGACAAGAATAGAAAGGAAAGAGAAGGAGGAAGAGAATAGAAAGGAAAGAGAAGGAGGAAGAGAATAGAAAGGAAAGAGAAGGGCGACAAGAATAGAAAGGAAAGAGAAGGAGGAAGAGAATAGAAAGGAAAGAGAAGGAGGAAGAGAATAGAAAGGAAAGAGAAGGGCGACAACAATAGAAAGGAAAGAGAAGGGGGAAGAGAATAGAAAAGAAAGAGAAGGAGGAAGAGAATAGAAAGGAAAGAGAAGGGCGACAAGAATAGAAAGGAAAGAGAAGGAGGAAGAGAATAGAAAGGAAAGAGAAGGAGGAAGAGAATAGAAAGGAAAGAGAAGGGCGACAACAATAGAAAGGAAAGAGAAGGGGGAAGAGAATAGAAAAGAAAGAGAAGGAGGAAGAGAATAGAAAGGAAAGAGAAGGGCGACAAGAATAGAAAGGAAAGAGAAGGGGGAAGAGAATAGAAAGGAAAGAGAAGGGCGATAAGAATAGAAAAGAACGGGAAGGGCGACAAGAATAGAAAAGAAAGAGAAGGGGGAAGAGAATAGAAAGGAAAGAGAAGGGGGAAGAGAATAGAAAGGAAAGAGGAGGAAGAGAATAGAAAGGAAAGAGAAGGGCGACAAGAATAGAAAGGAAAGAGAAGGAGGAAGAGAATAGAAAGGAAAGAGAAGGAGGAAGAGAATAGAAAGGAAAGAGAAGGGCGACAAGAATAGAAAGGAAAGAGAAGGGGAAGAGAATAGAAAGGAAAAAGAAGGAGGAAGAGAATAGAAAGGAAAGAGAAGAGCGACAAGAATAGAAAGGAAAGAGAAGGAGGAAGAGAATAGAAAGGAAAGAGAAGAGCGACAAGAATAGAAAGGAAAGAGAAGGGGGAAGAGAATAGAAAGAAAAGTAGAGAAGGAGAAAAAGAAAGGAAGGAGAAGAAGGAAGAGAAAGGAAGAAGAAAGAGGGAGAGAAAGGAAGAATTACCAAAGTAAATAAGTGTTCAATCTCTTATAAAATTTTTTAATTCAATGCAAAGTTTTGCAAAAATCTGTCTTGAATCGAATATGACTATCTATATAGAAAGTAAGGCTTAATTATTGAATGTCCGAAATGTCGTCTCCTTTGAAAATTGTATTTAGTCTCCCTTTTTGAGTGCTGTTTAAATATTTATGCATGAACCAAACTAATACTTTACCATGTGAGGTTAGAGGTCAACGAAAGTCGATGCGCAGGGTCAGACAGAAGGTCAATGTCAGGTGTTTAGCTACTGTGAGAAAAATACAGCGTGAGAAACATTGCTGTTTGAGTTGGAACCTTTTGATGATGGGAAAATAGAACAGAATTGTCGGACCCGACAGACGTCTTAAAGGCGTTCTCCATTGAGGCTGAATTAAAAAAAAATGCCAATCAGCCCTCACCACTCACCACGTTGGGGCGATCTTTCTTTATAAACAAATATATCACTGTAATTTTTGGTTCTGCGTCAATAATACCCTATTCCAAAAAACATGACACAAAGAACTTTGATTCGGCGACAGTTGATAAAGAACATATATATATATATATATATATGTGTGTGTGTGTGTGTGTGTGTGTGTGTAAAAATAAAAATGGAATAAAGGATAAGCAATTCGACAACTAGCAAAAATAAACTCAAAAACTAGTTTTGTATAGTTCTCCGAAATATTTCAGTCGTCTAAATACGACCATTTTCAATCGGTTGGTGAACTTTAATTGTTTCTTTTTCCTCATATATATATATATATATATATATATATATATATATATATATATATATATATATATATATATATATATATATATAATCCAGGCAAGGTAAACATCCATCCACAGGATAGTAATCAAAATAATTTCAATCGGGCTTATAAAAAGTGCTCAATATTAAATAGAGCTTTTATATAAGATTATTTTTATTTACACAGACATGTACAAAATCTGCAAAACTGGCATGTCGATGTTATTTATCAACATAATCAATCAGAATTTCCAAATATGATCTACGGTTAAGATCGGATTTTAACTCTGTTTGATAAGATATCAGCTTATAACAGCTGTTGATCGATAACATCGACATGTCAATGTCGCATATTTTGCACATGCTTGTGTAAATAAAAATAATCATAAATATATATATATATACCTATATATATGTATATATATAACCTAATATATGTGTGTATATGTGTGTGTTTGTTATCTTTGTGTTTTCTCTATATAAAGAAAGGTTAGAGAATCTACATAGTATCTAAAAGTGTATTCTGATCTCAAATTTACCTGAGAAGACTAGAAGTATTCCTGAATTTCTACGTAGACTCTAAGGGGGCTATAGGAACATAACCCCTTAAAACTGTAAACTATATCTAATTTTTATGAAATTTAAATAATATGTATTAAATTCTTTGGGAAACAATGGTAGTAGTCTCTTATCTCTAAGTGCCTTCCTAACCTGAAAATATATTCTATTTGGATGACATTTATATCATATGAAATGGTACTGAATCACTACTTTATATGTTCCCAATACTTAAGTGCTGCGACTTCTGAGTAACCACTGAGAAAAAACTCTTTTAAAACTTCAAATAAATATATCCGATACTAATAAACTGTTAACCATATGTATCCGACACTAATTCAGAGAATTTTCCAAAATTTCAGCTTCTTCCGACTATATTACGAGGCGAAACGGAAATAGGGGACAAGTACAAAAAAAGTAATAACGTGTTATGAGCATAGTGAAAAAGTATATAGTTGTGATCCTCATTCAATCCCGAAAAACGTCGAGTCTTCCTGCTAGTTTTTATAAAGCTAAGAAACATGTTCTGTTTTAAAACGGTTGTCGTCTCTGTCTGTTGTTTTTTGTTTCAAAACTCTTTGCATTGTTTTTAGAATAGACCCTATAAATATTTTGAAATATGTTATGTTTTAAAACAGTTGTCGTCCCTGTCTGTTTTGGTTTGCTTCTTTCAAAACTCTTTGCATTGTTTTTATAATAGACCCTATAAATATTTTGAAATATTTTCTGGTTTAATATGGTTGTCGTCTCTGTCTGTTGTTTTTTGTTTCAAACTCTTTGCATTGTTTTGATAATAGACCCTATAAATATTTTGAAATATTTTCTGTTTTAATATGGTTGTCGTCTCTGCTTGGTTTTTTTTTCTTGTTTCAAAACTATTTGCATTGTTTTTAGAATAGACCCTATAAATATTTCGAAATATGTTCTGTTTTAATACGTTTGTCGTCCCTGCCTGTTTCAAAACTCTTTGCATTGTTTTTAGAATATAGTTTATATATATATATATATATATATATATATATATGTATATATATATATATATATATGTATATATATATATATATATGTATATATATATATATATATATGTATATATATATATATATATGTATATATATATATATATATACATATATATATATATATATATATATGTATATATATATATATATATGTATATATATATATATATATACATATATATATATATATATATATATATATATATATATGCATTATCTTTACATATAATACACATCTGAAATATACACAGTAGTTAATATAATGTATGGTTGGAAAGAAGTTTGTCACATCTGATTTTACCCGTGTAATTATTTATTCGCTCTGATGTAACATGTTGTAATGGAAGTCACTAATTACTCAGATAAAAGCGAATAAACTCACAAAAGGAATAATCGTTGTAAAGGCTGATTTACTGTATTCATCAGTTAATTGCAACCGTAAGAACTGCATCAACGCAACGCGTCTCATTTCTGTCATCATCACACTATGCCATTGTTAGAATTTCAACCAAACTTCGCCAAATATTCTTCAAAGAAAGTCGCACTGTAATTTTCTCATTTCTCATATACTTCAGTAACAGCTGAAAAATATTCAATTATTATTATTTGTAATATTATTAATAGAATTATTGTTATTATTATTATTATTATTATTATTATTATTATTATTATTATTATTATTATTATTGTTGTTGTTGTTGTTGTTCTTGTCAGTGTGAATCGCAGGTTTACTAATGACACGTATTCAACATTAAATACATTTGATAGTTTTGATGGGTTATAATTGATAAAATTATTTCCAGATTTTCCCAAATAATTACAATAATACTATCATTGATTTGAGTTGACGTAATACTTGTAATTAGAATGGGGTAATTGCGTAGTTGTTATTAAATAATAGATAAGTATTACTGAGGCTGATACAAGAAGGTAGACATTTACGAACGCATCTATATTGTTGTTTGACATTTCCTATGTGTGTGTGTGTGTGTGTGTGCGTATTAGTGAGAGAATTGTTTGATTACCCAGTAATAAAGAGAAGGATCAGCACGTGTACAATTTCTATCGCGGCTATTAAAGACATTTTCTATAATACACTTAATATAGATATAAACACAATACCCGCCTAGCAACGTGTGAAATAGTAGGGTATACAAGTCCCACTAGACAGTACAGGGTCACTAGTTCATGTGAAAGATATACTCCGAAATAACAGCTTTTACGAAAGAGATCTATGTCACGACATGCATTAGAGCATGGGCGGGCAACCTTTCCAGAGTGAGGGGCAGATGAGACTTTTAGAAGGAGATCAGGGGCCGGAGTAGAAAAACGAAATCTCAGATTTACTATATTTTGTTTACATGAATGAATTGTACAAAAATTGCATTAAACACTCTACGAATCAATGAGACTACTGGTGCTGTTTGCCATGAAAAAGTATTTCCATGTCTGGCTCGATGGTTGAGGTAGACAACAGAAGAATGTCATTGAGGTGGCGGTCCAAGAGTTGGGAGCGAAGGTGAGACTTCGTGTACTTCATTTTCAAAATGATATGAGTTTTACTGGGAGATCCGCGGGCCGGATTGCAATAATAAAGCCTAGCAGGGTGGCGGGCCGGACGCTAAGCCTTCGCGGGCCGGATGTGGCCCGCCCCTGCATTAGAGGAAGAATAGATTGTGTTCGCAACAATGCACGATCAACAAAAATTAAATCGATATTCTGAGGTCGTCTGGCATTTAGACGAATCCCCTTTTCAAGGGTAGTACTATGTGTGGCTTTTGCGAATGCGGGCGTAGGTTAGTCATATAGGAAGCGCGTTTTATGCAAAGCATCTGTTAGTTCCATAGAAGATTTCGGGAAGTGTCAGAGAGGATGAAAAGACAGAAGAGTGAGTACCATTAAAAATTCCATTGGAGGGGAACGGAGAGAGAAGGAGGTGATTGTCACTAAACTTTCAGATAAAGCTACCGACTCTTATCAACCATAAAAAAGGTAAACGGCAGATGCAATAATGCAAATGGATTCGTAACGGTGATCGAAACAGTGAAAATGGTCTGTGGATATGTAGAGACTTGTTGTAAATTAGACTCTAAGGAGCAGCACCTATTATCGCCAGTCGCCGATCTCTGGTAATGGCTCGTCATAGAAGTCCTAATGAGTATAGAAATAATAAGATACTCTTATAATGCTAACCACTATATTCTATATAAAACAAATATATGTTGCCTTCTCTCTTCTTCCACTATCTTTCCCCCTCTCTCTCTCTCTCTCTCTGCCCCTCTCTTTTTCTTTTATTTTCCCTTTCTTTCTTTCTTTAACTCTAATTCTCTGTCTTTTACTATATCTCTTTCCCTTTCTTTGTTTTTTTTTATTTTAATTTTCTGTTTTTCTTTCCCTTCTAATAATTTCCTGTTCTTTTTATTCTACTCCCCTCTCTCTCTCTGCCTCATATATATATATATATATATATATATATATTAGTTCCACGCGTCATTATGGCTATTAAAATCAGCTTATCTAATTGTTGTGTCTACATATTCAATATTATATTGTATTCCTTTATTTTCTCGTAGATTATATTGTATTCCTTTATTTTTCTCGTAGATTATATTGTATTCCTTTATTTTTCTCGTAGATTATATTGTATTCCTTTATTTTCTCGTAGATTATATTGTATTCCTTTATTTTTCTCGTGAATTATATTGTATTCCTTTATTTTTCTCGTAGATTATATTGTATTCCTTTATTTTCTCGTAGATTATATTGTATTCCTCTATTTTCTCGTAGATTATATTGTATTCCTCTATTTTCTCGTAGATTATATTGTATTCCTTTATTTTCTCGTAGATTATATTGTATTCCTTTATTTTCTCGTAGATTATATGGTATTCCTTTATTTTCTCGTAGATTATATTGTATTCCTTTATTTTCTCGTAGATTATATTGTATTCCTTTATTTTCTCGTAGATTATATTGTATTCCTTTATTTTCTCGTAGATTATATTGTATTCCTTTATTTTCTCGTAGATTATATTGTATTCCTTTATTTTCTCGTAGATTATATTGTATTCCTTTATTTTCTCGTAGATTATATTGTATTCCTTTATTTTCTCGTAGATTATATTGTATTCCTTTATTTTCTCGTAGATTATATTGTATTCCTTTATTTTCTCGTAGATTATATTGTATTCCTTTATTTTCTCGTAGATTATATTGTATTCCTTTATTTTCTCGTAGATTATATTGTATTCCTTTATTTTCTCGTAGATTATATTGTATTCCTTTATTTTCTCGTAGATTATATTGTATTCCTTTATTTTCTCGTAGATTATATTGTATTCCTTTATTTTCTCGTAGATTATATTGTATTCCTTTATTTTCTCGTAGATTATATTGTATTCCTTTATTTTCTCGTAGATTATATTGTATTCCTTTATTTTCTCGTAGATTATATTGTATTCCTTTATTTTCTCGTAGATTATATTGTATTCCTTTATTTTCTCGTAGATTATATTGTATTCCTTTATTTTCTCGTAGATTATATTGTATTCCTTTATTTTCTCGTAGATTATATTGTATTCCTTTATTTTCTCGTAGATTATATTGTATTCCTTTATTTTCTCGTAGATTATATTGTATTCCTTTATTTTCTCGTAGATTATATTGTATTCCTTTATTTTCTCGTAGATTATATTGTATTCCTTTATTTTCTCGTAGATTATATTGTATTCCTTTATTTTCTCGTAGATTATATTGTATTCCTTTATTTTCTCGTAGATTATATTGTATTCCTTTATTTTCTCGTAGATTATATTGTATTCCTTTATTTTCTCGTAGATTATATTGTATTCCTTTATTTTCTCGTAGATTATATTGTATTCCTTTATTTTCTCGTAGATTATATTGTATTCCTTTATTTTCTCGTAGATTATATTGTATTCCTTTATTTTCTCGTAGATTATATTGTATTCCTTTATTTTCTCGTAGATTATATTGTATTCCTTTATTTTCTCGTAGATTATATTGTATTCCTTTATTTTCTCGTAGATTATATTGTATTCCTTTATTTTCTCGTAGATTATATTGTATTCCTTTATTTTCTCGTAGATTATATTGTATTCCTTTATTTTCTCGTAGATTATATTGTATTCCTTTATTTTCTCGTAGATTATATTGTATTCCTTTATTTTCTCGTAGATTATATTGTATTCCTTTATTTTCTCGTAGATTATATTGTATTCCTTTATTTTCTCGTAGATTATATTGTATTCCTTTATTTTCTCGTAGATTATATTGTATTCCTTTATTTTCTCGTAGATTATATTGTATTCCTTTATTTTCTCGTAGATTATATTGTATTCCTTTATTTTCTCGTAGATTATATTGTATTCCTTTATTTTCTCGTAGATTATATTGTATTCCTTTATTTTCTCGTAGATTATATTGTATTCCTTTATTTTCTCGTAGATTATATTGTATTCCTTTATTTTCTCGTAGATTATATTGTATTCCTTTATTTCCTCGTAGATTATATTGTATTCCTTTATTTTCTCGTAGATTATATTGTATTCCTTTATTTTCTCGTAGATTATATTGTATTCCTTTATTTTCTCGTAGATTATATTGTATTCCTTTATTTTCTCGTAGATTATATTGTATTCCTTTATTTTCTCGTAGATTATATTGTATTCCTTTATTTTCTCGTAGATTATATTGTATTCCTTTATTTTCTCGTAGATTATATTGTATTCCTTTATTTTCTCGTAGATTATATTGTATTCCTTTATTTTCTCGTAGATTATATTGTATTCCTTTATTTTCTCGTAGATTGTATTGTATTCCTTTATTTTCTCGTAGATTATATTGTATTCCTTTATTTTCTCGTAGATTATATTGTATTCCTTTATTTTCTCGTAGATTATATTGTATTCCTTTATTTTCTCGTAGATTGTATTGTATTCCTTTATTTTCTCGTAGATTATATTGTATTCCTTTATTTTCTCGTAGATTATATTGTATTCCTTTATTTTACTCATAGATTATATTGTATTCCTTTATTTTCTCGTAGATTATATTGTATTCCTTTATTTTCTCGTAGATTATATTGTATTCCTTTATTTTCTCGTAGATTATATTGTATTCCTTTATTTTCTCGTAGATTATAATGTATTCCTTTATTTTCTCGTAGATTATATTGTATTCCTTTATTTTCTCGTAGATTATATTGTATTCCTTTATTTTCTCGTAGATTATATTGTATTCCTTTATTTTCTCGTAGATTATATTGTATTCCTTTATTTTCTCGTAGATTATATTGTATTCCTTTATTTTCTCGTAGATTATATTGTATTCCTTTATTTTACTCATAGATTATATTGTATTCCTTTATTTTCTCGTAGATTATATTGTATTCCTTTATTTTCTCGTAGATTATATTGTATTCCTTTATTTTCTCGTAGATTATATTGTATTCCTTTATTTTCTCGTAGATTATATTGTATTCCTTTATTTTCTCGTAGATTATAATGTATTCCTTTATTTTCTCGTAGATTATATTGTATTCCTTTATTTTCTCGTAGATTATATTGTATTCCTTTATTTTCTCGTAGATTATATTGTATTCCTTTATTTTCTCGTAGATTATATTGTATTTCTTTATTTTCTCGTAGATTATATTGTATTCCTTTATTTTCTCGTAGATTATATTGTATTCCTTTATTTTACTCATAGATTATATTGTATTCCTTTATTTTCTCGTAGATTATATTGTATTCCTTTATTTTCTCGTAGATTATATTGTATTCCTTTATTTTCTCGTAGATTATATTGTATTCCTTTATTTTCTCGTAGATTATATTGTATTCCTTTATTTTCTCGTAGATTATAATGTATTCCTTTATTTTCTCGTAGATTATATTGTATTCCTTTATTTTCTCGTAGATTATATTGTATTCCTTTATTTTCTCGTAGATTATATTGTATTCCTTTATTTTCTCGTAGATTATATTGTATTCCTTTATTTTCTCGTAGATTATATTGTATTCCTTTATTTTCTCGTAGATTATATTGTATTCCTTTATTTTCTCGTAGATTATATTGTATTCCTTTATTTTCTCGTAGATTATATTGTATTCCTTTATTTTCTCGTAGATTATATTGTATTCCTTTATTTTCTCGTAGATTATATTGTATTCCTTTATTTTCTCGTAGATTATATTGTATTCCTTTATTTTCTCGTAGATTATATTGTATTCCTTTATTTTCTCGTAGATTATATTGTATTCCTTTATTTTCTCGTAGATTATATTGTATTCCTTTATTTTCTCGTAGATTATATTGTATTCCTTTATTTTCTCGTAGATTATATTGTATTCCTTTATTTTCTCGTAGATTATATTGTATTCCTTTATTTTCTCGTAGATTATATTGTATTCCTTTATTTTCTCGTAGATTATATTGTATTCCTTTATTTTCTCGTAGATTATATTGTATTCCTTTATTTTCTCGTAGATTATATTGTATTCCTTTATTTTCTCGTAGATTATATTGTATTCCTTTATTTTCTCGTAGATTATATTGTATTCCTTTATTTTCTCGTAGATTATATTGTATTCCTTTATTTTACTCATAGATTATATTGTATTCCTTTATTTTCTCGTAGATTATATTGTATTCCTTTATTTTCTCGTAGATTATATTGTATTCCTTTATTTTCTCGTAGATTATATTGTATTCCTTTATTTTCTCGTAGATTATATTGTATTCCTTTATTTTCTCGTAGATTATAATGTATTCCTTTATTTTCTCGTAGATTATATTGTATTCCTTTATTTTCTCGTAGATTATATTGTATTCCTTTATTTTCTCGTAGATTATATTGTATTCCTTTATTTTCTCGTAGATTATATTGTATTCCTTTATTTTCTCGTAGATTATATTGTATTCCTTTATTTTCTCGTAGATTATATTGTATTCCTTTATTTTCTCGTAGATTATATTGTATTCCTTTATTTTCTCGTAGATTATATTGTATTCCTTTATTTTCTCGTAGATTATATTGTATTCCTTTATTTTCTCGTAGATTATATTGTATTCCTTTATTTTCTCGTAGATTATATTGTATTCCTTTATTTTCTCGTAGATTATATTGTATTCCTTTATTTTCTCGTAGATTATATTGTATTCCTTTATTTTACTCATAGATTATATTGTATTCCTTTATTTTCTCGTAGATTATATTGTATTCCTTTATTTTCTCGTAGATTATATTGTATTCCTTTATTTTCTCGTAGATTATATTGTATTCCTTTATTTTACTCATAGATTATATTGTATTCCTTTATTTTCTCGTAGATTATATTGTATTCCTTTATTTTCTCGTAGATTATATTGTATTCCTTTATTTTCTCGTAGATTATATTGTATTCCTTTATTTTACTCATAGATTATATTGTATTCCTTTATTTTCTCGTAGATTATATTGTATTCCTTTATTTTCTTGTAGATTATATTGTATTCCTTTATTTTCTCGTAGATTATATTGTATTCCTTTATTTTCTCGTAGATTATATTGTATTCCTTTATTTTACTCATAGATTATATTGTATTCCTTTATTTTCTCGTAGATTATATTGTATTCCTTTATTTTCTCGTAGATTATATTGTATTCCTTTATTTTCTCGTAGATTATATTGTATTCCTTTATTTTCTCGTAGATTATATTGTATTCCTTTATTTTCTCGTAGATTATAATGTATTCCTTTATTTTCTCGTAGATTATATTGTATTCCTTTATTTTCTCGTAGATTATATTGTATTCCTTTATTTTCTCGTAGATTATATTGTATTCCTTTATTTTCTCGTAGATTATATTGTATTCCTTTATTTTCTCGTAGATTATATTGTATTCCTTTATTTTCTCGTAGATTATATTGTATTCCTTTATTTTCTCGTAGATTATATTGTATTCCTTTATTTTCTCGTAGATTATATTGTATTCCTTTATTTTCTCGTAGATTATATTGTATTCCTTTATTTTCTCGTAGATTATATTGTATTCCTTTATTTTCTCGTAGATTATATTGTATTCCTTTATTTTCTCGTAGATTATATTGTATTCCTTTATTTTCTCGTAGATTATATTGTATTCCTCTATTTTCTCGTAGATTATATTGTATTTCTTTATTTTCTCGTAGATTATATTGTATTCCTCTATTTTCTCGTAGATTATATTGTATTCTATTATTTTCTCGTAGATTATATTGTATTCCTCTATTTTCTCGTAGATTATATTGTATTCCTTTATTTTCTCGTAGATTATATTGTATTCCTCTATTTTCTCGTAGATTATATTGTATTCCTTTATTTTCTCGTAGATTATATTGTATTCCTCTATTTTCTCGTAGATTATATTGTATTCCTTTATTTTCTCGTAGATTATATTGTATTTCTTTATTTTCTCGTAGATTATATTGTATTCCTTTATTTTCTCGTAGATTATATTGTATTTCTTTATTTTCTCGTAGATTATATTGTATTCCTTTATTTTCTCGTAGATTATATTGTATTTCTTTATTTTCTCGTAGATTATATTGTATTCCTTTATTTTCTCGTAGATTATATTGTATTTCTTTATTTTCTCGTAGATTATATTGTATTTCTTTATTTTCTCGTAGATTATATTGTATTCCTTTATTTTACTCATAGATTATATTGTATTCCTTTATTTTACTCATAGATTATATTGTATTCCTTTATTTTCTCGTAGATTATATTGTATTCCTTTATTTTACTCATAGATTATATTGTATTCCTTTATTTTCTCGTAGATTATATTGTATTCCTTTATTTTCTCGTAGATTATATTGTATACCTTCTTGATAGACACCACTAATAACACATGTGTTAACACATGAATTTAGAAACAAATACATTGAAGACATTGCCAAGGCTGCGGCAAAAAAGGTGGCCTGCCTCTACCATGCTAATAAACTTCTCACACCTGACATTATCCTGTATCTCTACAAAGCCACCATCCGCCCATGCATGGAATATTGTTGCCACATATGGGCTGGGGCATCATCAACTCGTCTCTCCCTCTTAGACAAGGTCAAAAAAAGAGTCGCCAACTTAATAAGTCCCTCACTATCAACCAAGCTCTAGGCCCTATCCCGTCGCCGCAATGTTGCATCCTTGTGCTTGTTTTACAAATACTTCAATGGATTGTGCTCCAATGAACTTGCTGCTCAAGTGCCCCCTCGACGTAAATACACTAGAACAACTCGACAATCAGCTGAATCCCATCCATTCACTGTGGAGGTCTCCATATGCCGGAGATACTTCTACTCCAATAGCTTCTTTCCTCGTGGTGCCGGACTCTGGAACTCCCTCCCTGTTTCCACGACAGTACCGACATGCAGAGGTTTAAAACTAATGTAAACAGACACCTCCCTACATTGCTCCCAATATAGGATAGCACCTAAAACATACTCCCAATTCTCCGTAGCCCTTACGTCTACAGTGGCGGCCTGCCTTGTTTGGGGTGAAATATTAAAAAAAATGGCGGCGATCCATATCAGAGCTTGCCGGTATTTCTTGACAATTGAACGGTCTTCAGCAATACAATGTTTACAATCCATGTAAAACGTCATCGTATACTAGTAATACGGTTTTAATTGTATAAGTTTGTTATTCGCTTTCAAATATCAAATCTCCGTAATTGTCTATGCCGTAAAGTGCGCACCATGAATGATTGGGCTGAACGGTTCTTTCATTTAAAATGTACTTGACAAAAAACACGAAACATATTTGAAAGCAAAACACAACAATCAAATGCAATTCTATGACCACGTTTCGTCGTCAGAGACCGTCTACATCGGTAGCGGTTTCCCCTGAGCATGGGTTGCAGAAGCAAATAAAAAACAACCCTCACATTGTATGTTCTGTTATGAACAATCCTCGAGCGAGTTACAAGTCAATACATTCGCAGGACCTATACTGATATTTTGGAGTATCCTTCTCTTAGACGTGTGGCCTCTATCAAGGTGTGAGAGGCTAATAGTCTACCCTTACGATTTAAACAATAGACGAAGCGATGTGAGCTGTCGAAAATACTGTAATACCAATAACAATTCTGAAACACTTACTTCTACTATTACTATTACCATTATTATACACCGATGATGATGATGATGATGATGATGATGATGATGATGATGATGATGATGATGATGATGATGATGATGATGATGATGATGATGATGATGATGATGATGCGAAAAAACTAAGCAAATAAATGGAGATTACCAGAGAGCTAGATACAATCAGAAAGAAGAAAACTGCTGTAATATTAGCAATTGTACGAATTATTCTAAATAACCAGAACAAACGACTAGGATTACAAAGAATCCAAGGGTTAGGGTTATGACTTAGGGTTAGAGTTAGGGTTAGGGCTTAAGGTTAGGGTTAGGATTTGGATTAGGATTAGAATTAGAATTAGGCTTAGGATTAGGATTAGGGTTAAGATTAGGGTTAGGGTAAGGTTAAGGATTAGGGTTAGGTTAAGGATTAGGATTAGGGTTAGGGTTAGGGTTAGGATTAGGATTAGGATTAGGATTAAGATTAAGATTAGGATTAGGATTAGGGTTAGGGTAATGGTTAGGGTTAGGGTTAGGGGTAGGGTTAGGGTTAGTCACTGATAAAAAACAGCAAAAATATTAAGAAAAATCCTTGAGTCGAAAAACATTGGGGTGAGAACACAATTCAGATCTTCACTGGGAGTTATTGTACCTCATGGGAAAGCTTATTGTTACTCACATTTCAAGAAAAATCAACGGCTGGAAAATGGACATTGCGACACCACAAAATGATTTGCAACGCTGACTAAAAGAAGCGGGATGTATTGGAAATCTCAAGTGACTTGCTGTTACTCAGATTCCATGGAACACCCCATGTTGTACCAGTGAGCGATCACTGGTAATGATTCGTGTGTAATGTTCTATTGAGAAAATAATAATAATAATAATAATAATAATAATAATAATAATAATAATAATAATAATAACAATAATTACGTTTATTATGTAAGAAGAATATCTCAACAGATTTTATCAAATAATCACTGTGCTTTCTTCAGGTTATCGGAATTAAGTGCTAATAACTTTAAATGTCTCATATTTGTACAAGGAGTGGTGTCGAAGACAGCTTCTGAAATTAGAAGGAGAGTCCTTATCGAACAAGAAAATGAGGCAGCTCTAACCCTAACCCTGACACTCCAGCGATTATCCGAGGACTGCCAACCGTTTATTAGAATGCATCAGGATTCAAAGGATATCGAACAGTCTGTAGTGTCCCACATCAGCAAAATCAGCAACAAGAAAAAAATGGCTTCACTAGTTAAATTTGATAGTTAAAAGAGAAGTAGTCTGTATCGTAAACAGTTGTCGATAGATGCATTGGCACAGAGATTGTCCATAGAAAACTAAGAAACGCTTTAAATGCGATTGCATATGGCATAAATGTACGCACTGCAAAACAAGAAAGAGTTTTATCAGAATCGCCTAGTGCAGCGACATTGAAAATATTAGGAATTTTGCTGAAGTTAAAATATTAAATACGAACATAAGAATGCAGTTAGACTCAGGGTCTGATTTATCAATTATTAATCTACAAACATAGAGAAAAATCGACAAGCCAACTTTATTGAACATTTTAAAAATTGCAAAAAGCATAACCGCAGAGCAAATCTAAGTCAAAGGCGAACTGATAACAACAGGAACACTTTAACGAAAAACATGTAAACCAAAACTATTTGTGATGAAAAACTCGAGAAATTTACTGGGCACAGATTTTATGGATAAATTTCAACTGTGGGATTTGCCGATAAATTAATTTGGCCAGAACGTAAAAATTTAAGATTTTGCAAATAATTGTTTTTTTTTGTTAATTGAAAGAGAATTTTATACAAGCTTTTTTTCTGGTGGATGTAATAAAGTGATGGCTAAGTTTGAGTTAAAACCGCGAATATAGGCAATTTAAAAAAACAAAAAAAACAAAATGTTATGTTCATGTCAGAAGAAAAAATAAACTTAGAATCAGATAGGCTCGAGAAAAAATGAGTGCTGTCAAGAGTTGAATATAATATATTTGCTTCATCGACAGTATACGTAATTAAAAAGGAGCAATTTGTTGATACTTCGAAAAAAAGAGCGTTAAAAAGGCGAGGGGTATTCACACGTAAATAGCTATACAATGTTGTATAGAAATGTATAGAAAGACCATTAATTATAACGTTCTATCTTGCTAGATACGCAACGAATTTCTAGACTAGTTTGGACAAGCTGCTACCGGATCATCAGAAACCGGAGCGAAAAATAAAATGTGAAAAAAGGACGTTTGCAAATCGGAGAAACGTTTTTTTCCCGAAGGTTTACGAAGAACAAGTCATTTTGGGAAATTGGGATTGCAGATAGAAGAATTGGGAATATATGGTTAAAGGAGCAGAATTTACCCAATTGAGACATTTAAACAAAATCAAGAACAAATATTCTGATACTGTAGAAGACAACACTACAGAAGAACCAATGGACGTCGTGTTTGACACGATTGAGTCACGAGTTCCACAAGTAATTTCTCAAATGATAATGTCGAAGAGGAAAAAAATGCCGACTGCATGGAAGTCACCCCAAAGAGAATAAGATATTGACTCCTTACAGAGCAAAAGCTTAAAAGGCGGTGTTATGGGATAAGCTGATCTACCTATTTTAGGAATAAATCATCCAGACAATAAATACAGTAACATATAAGCTTCATTGGGCAACCAAGTGTGGCAGTTCTGGCCCCAAACGCATGACGTGTACCCCGGTAAAATACTTCTGTTAATACCGTTTTGTAAATTATACTACTGTGTTTGTCTTCATTATTATCGGCCTGCAAGGCCACAACAGTTACCCTACCCGGTCTAAGTACCAACGATTTTATAATAACGTAGAACTAGTTATTCCCACGGATTTCCTAATGTTGTTTTGTCACTAACTTTCCGTTGGCGTTCATATAGTATGTCTTTCCTGCTCTATACATACAAAAGGTGTGATTGATACATTCGCCGTGCATTTCCATCATTAATTTAGCGATATGGGAGTATGATCAGGTCAAGAAATTTAGTATATATTATTCACTTGTAATTTTCACACGAACCGTTACAAGTGATCGCACACTAGGAACAAAAATGTCTAGCGTTCCCTAGAGACGAGGGAGACCAATCTCCTCAAATCTCCAGTGTAAAATATTGAACGCCGGTAATGTAGATTGTTCAGATGAATATTATTCTTCCTTTTTGTGACACATTGGTGTTATTTGAAGGAATTCAAAGACAGGCCAACTGAATACATGGCCATATGGGGTTGGGGGGAGACACGATTGGTCAGTAGGCGGATTTAGGCAGATGGTCAATAAAAGATTCTTCAGCGTGGCAGAATATGCAGCGTGGCAATTTGATTGGAGATATTGCGACGGCCGCAGTTAGAGAGAAAAGAACTGTCGACGCGAATATACATATCACACGTATTTTTCTTTGAAGCTGACAACACTTCCTGGCTGTCAGTTCCTCTCGTCAGCTTGTACGATATGACGTTCAAAGATAAATATCAAACTATTTCGTTCGCTAGTGTGTCAGGAATACTTTGCTCCAACTAAAAAGATCACAAATAAAGACAAACTTTGATTTCGAGTATTTTGGGGCAATAAAGAACGGCTATATCTCCATCTAGATAAAGATAGGTATGTGTATATGCTTATATGTTTGTATATACAACTAAATCAATGAACCGATCATTAGTGATTTTTGAAGAACGGCTATATCTCTATCTAGATAAAGATAGGTATGTGTATATGCTTATATGTTTGTATATACAACTAAATCAATGAACCGATCATTAGTGATTTTTGAAGAACGGCTATATCTCTATCTAGATAAAGATAGGTATGTGTATATGCTTATATGTTTGTATATACAACTAAATCAATGAACCGATCATTAGTGATTTTTGAAGAACGGCTATATCTCTATCTAGATAAAGATAGGTATGTGTATATGCTTATATGTTTGTATATACAACTAAATCAATGAACCGATCATTAGTGATTTTTGAAGAACGGCTATATCTCTATCTAGATAAAGATAGGTATGTGTATATGCTTATATGTTTGTATATACAACTAAATCAATGAACCGATCATTAGTGATTTTTGAAGAACGGCTATATCTCTATCTAGATAAAGATAGGTATGTGTATATGCTTATATGTTTGTATATACAACTAAATCAATGAACCGATCATTAGTGATTTTTGAAGAACGGCTATATCTCTATCTAGATAAAGATAGGTATGTGTATATGCTTATATGTTTGTATATACATTCTTAACTCTTAAATCAATTAACCGATTATTAGTGATTTTTAAACACAGCTACCAGGCGTAAGGGGTCTAATCGTGGACTATATTTCGTTTGATTTAACTTCATGCAAAATGGTCAACAGGGGGTAAAAGCCGTTCGTCCAAATTCAAATACCTCAATTTTTTGTAAAATTTTTAATATAGGTTATAAATAAATATCAATTAATAACTATTCTTCAAATTTCAGTTGCTTTGATGTATCTGAAAAGGGTTTCAGAAAGCATATTATGGGCACAATCTCCCATTTGAAAATTTAAATATATCAAATTTGTATTGATTTATTAGACACCTATCAAGTTCCCCGAATTTCAATTTATTCTAGAAGACCTTTTTAGAATCAATACTATATAACGGATTTTGATCACAATTGGAGTAATGGTTTTGAATATAAGGTCTGGTATTATTATATCTTGAGTTTAATATTTAATAAAAAGACATAAAAGTCGTGCCAAAATGTTCTGTTCGGGCTATTAATTGTACTCGTCTTGGGACCGGTAATCTTGTATTTAATAAAGCTGTGTTGAACGTGTTTTTTCTTGTCAAAAGCTTAACAATATCACACCAGTCTATTTGGCTTTTTTTGATTACCATTGCTAATCACTTTGCGCTCTCGCACAAGCCGTTTACGACTGAATTATTGCACTTTTATAATCATACTGTAACATTGAAGTTATATGACAATGTGTGCAACCAGAAAAAATGTACCCAATTAAAGAAGCATTCATTGAAACAATTTGAAAAAAGCATTAAAATTAATGGACAAGACGTTCAATTGTTGATTGTTTGTAAAGGGTGAAGTGAGTTCTTTCAACAATTTGAAAAAAGCATTAAAATTAATGGGCAAGACGTTCAATTGTTGATTGTTTGTAAAGGGTAAAGTGAGTTCTTTCAACAATTTGAAAAAAGCATTAAAATTAATGGGCAAGACGTTCAATTGTTGATTGTTTGTAAAGGGTGAAGTGAGTTCTTTCAACAATTTGAAAAAAGCATTAAAATTAATGGGCAAGACGTTCAATTGTGGATTGTTTGTAAAGGGTGAAGTGAGTTCTTTCAACAATTGACAATACTATGTAAAGAAAACAATATCGCCTTTTCAAAACGTGAGAAAATACTTGATTTGGGGCTAATTAAGAAAAGAGAGCGAAAGAAAAACA
>OY744531.1:104532619-104542619 GCA_963556195.1 Sepiola atlantica
TGGACAGAGGGTCGAGGAGGGAAAGCGCAAACCAGACCTCCACTGGAAGAGCGCGGACAGCTCTGGGACCTTGGGGAGGCTTGTTGCCACCCGGGTCCCAGAGGGGACCAATGGCCCTTATCACCGTGAAATCGGTGGTAGGTGGCTGGTGCGATACCGCAAGGTCATCAGCGGTGATGAACGAAAAGAGGTGGAGCATACTGGAAGTCTGAGGAGACTTGTTGTCACTCAGACTCCAGGGAATACCACAGGTTGTTGGCAGTGGGCGATCACTGACGATGACCAGTGTGATAACTCCTAGCGAGTAAATAATAATAATAATAATATAATAATACTAATACTAATAATAACACTACTACTAACAATAATACTAATACTAATATTACTACTACTATTACTAATAATAATAACAATTCGATGTATATTTATCAATATTCCGCTGACGCAATAAGTAATTTAATTAATAAAGATGCTTGAACATGAAATAAACAAAAAGTGTTTATTTGCCCTAAAAATGGCAAACGAAATAAAATAACAAAAATCGTTAACAAAAAGTGTTGTGCTCTCGACATCAAATAAGTATTGTGCTTCGACATTAAATAAGAATTGTGATTCAACAGTAAATACGTATTGTGATTCAACATCAAATAAGTATTGTGCTTCGACATTAAATAAGAATTGTGATTCAACATCAAATAAGTATTGTGCTTCGACATTAAATAAGAATTGTGATTCAACATTAAATAAGTATTGTGCTTCGACATTTAATAAGTATTGTAATTCGACATTAAATAAGTATTGTGATTCAACATTAAATAAGTATTGTGATTCAACATTAAATAAATATTGTGATTCAACATTAAATAAGTATTGTGCTTCGACATTAAATAGATATTGCGATTCAACATTAAATAAATATTGTGATTCAACATTAAATAAATATTGTGATTCAACATTAAATAAGTATTGTGATTCAACATTAAATAAGTATTGTGCTTCAACATTAAATAAGTATTGTGATTCAACATTAAATAAATATTGTGATTCAACATTAAATAAGTATTGTGATTCAACATTAAATAAGTATTGTGCTTCAACATTAAATAAGTATTGTGATTCAACATTAAATAAGTATTGTGCTTCAACATTAAATAAGTATTGTGATTCAACATTAAAAAAGTATTGTGCTTCAACATTAAATAAGTATTGTGATTCAACATTAAATAAATATTGTGATTCAACATTAAATAAGTATTGTGATTCAACATTAAATAAGTATTGTGCTTCAACATTAAATAAGTATTGTGCTTCAACATTAAATAAGTATTGTGATTCAACATTAAATAAATATTGTGATTCAACATTAAATAAGTATTGTGATTCAACATTAAATAAGTATTGTGCTTCAACATTAAATAAGTATTGTGATTCAACATTAAATAAATATTGTGATTCAACATTGAATAAGTATTGTGATTCAACATTAAATAAATATTGTGATTCAACATTAAATAAGTATTGTGATTCAACATTAAATAAGTATTGTGCTTCAACATTAAATAAGTATTGTGATTCAACATTAAATAAATATTGTGATTCAACATTAAATAAGTATTGTGATTCAACATTAAATAAGTATTGTGCTTCAACATTAAATAAGTATTGTGCTTCAACATTAAATAAGTATTGTGATTCAACATTAAATAAATATTGTGATTCAACATTAAATAAGTATTGTGATTCAACATTAAATAAGTATTGTGCTTCAACATTAAATAAGTATTGTGATTCAACATTAAATAAGTATTGTGCTTCAACATTAAATAAGTATTGTGATTCAACATTAAATAAATATTGTGATTCAACATTAAATAAGTATTGTGATTCAACATTAAATAAGTATTGTGATTCAACATTAAATAAGTATTGTGCTTCAACATTAAATAAGTATTGTGATTCAACATTAAATAAGTATTGTGATTCAACATTAAATAAGTATTGTGATTCAACATTAAATAAGTATTGTGATTCAACATTAAATAAGTATTGTGCTTCAACATTAAATAAGTATTGTGATTCAACATTAAATAAGTATTGTGCTTCAACATTAAATAAGTATTGTGATTCAACATTAAATAAGTATTGTGCTTCAACATTAAATAAGTATTGTGATTCAACATTAAATAAATATTGTGATTCAACATTAAATAAGTATTGTGATTCAACATTAAATAAATATTGTGATTCAACATTAAATAAGTATTGTGATTCAACATTAAATAAGTATTGTGCTTCAACATTAAATAAGTATTGTGCTTCAACATTAAATAAGTATTGTGATTCAACATTAAATAAATATTGTGATTCAACATTAAATAAGTATTGTGATTCAACATTAAATAAGTATTGTGATTCAACATTAAATAAGTATTGTGATTCAACATTAAATAAGTATTGTGATTCAACATTAAATAAGTATTGTGCTTCGACATTAAATAAGTATTGCGATTCAACATTAAATAAGTATTGTGCTTCAACATTAAATAAGTATTGTGATTCAACATTAAATAAGTATTGTGCTTCGACATTAAATAAGTATTGCGATTCAACATCAAATAAGGATTGTGATTCAACATTAAATAAGTATTGTGATTCAACATTAAATAAGTATTGTGATTCAACATTAAATAAGTATTGTGATTCAACATGAAATAAGTATTGTGATTCAACATTAAATAAGTATTGTGCTTCGACATTAAATAAGTATTGTGATTCAACATTAAATAAGTATTGTGATTCAACATCAAATAAGTATTGTGATTCAACATTAAATAAGTATTGTGATTCAACATGAAATAAGTATTGTGATTCAACATTAAATAAGTATTGTGCTTCAACATTAAATAAGTATTGTGATTCAACATTAAATAAGTATTGTGCTTCGACATTAAATAAGTATTGCGATTCAACATCAAATAAGGATTGTGATTCAACATTAAATAAGTATTGTGATTCAACATTAAATAAGTATTGTGATTCAACATTAAATAAGTATTGTGCTTCAACATTAAATAAGTATTGTGATTCAACATGAAATAAGTATTGTGCTTCGACATTAAATAAGTATTGTGCTTCAACATTAAATAAGTATTGTGATTCAACATTAAATAAGTATTGTGCTTCGACATTAAATAAGTATTGCGATTCAACATCAAATAAGGATTGTGATTCAACATTAAATAAGTATTCTGATTCAACATTAAATAAGTATTGTGATTCAACATTAAATAAGTATTGTGCTTCAACATTAAATAAGTATTGTGATTCAACATGAAATAAGTATTGTGATTCGACATTAAATAAGTATTGTGATTCAACATTAAATAAGTATTGTGATTCAACATTAAATAAGTATTGTGATTCAACATTAAATAAGTATTGTGATTCGACATCAAATAAGTATTGTGATTCAACATGAAATAAGTATTGTGATTCAACATTAAATAAGTATTGTGATTCAACATTAAATAAGTATTGTGATTCAAGATTAAATAAGTATTGTGATTCAACATTAAATAAGTATTGTGATTCAACATTAAATAAGTATTGTGATTCGACATCAAATAAGTATTGTGATTCAACATTAAATAAGTATTGTGCTTCAACATTAAATAAGTATTGTGATTCAACATTAAATAAGTATTGTGATTCAACATTAAATAAGTATTGTGATTCAACATTAAATAAATATTGTGATTCAACATTAAATCACCCCAAAATAATTGACACGCAATAAAACAGACAAACCAAATATGTATAGCTTTTCTAATCATTTAAAATGTCAAAGATTTCTATGTTCGCCATTTTAATTCTTTTAGACTACAGCGTTTGTAATTAGTGTGTTTTGTTTCTGTTTTTACATCGATTCTTATAAACTATTTCCGTACCCGATTCGCATCTGCTATCGATCTCCTGTTCTTAATACTGATGTCAACCATATTTTTTTTAAATTTGTGCAAACAATAAAGCAGGCAGTAATCAATAGTCGTAGGAGAATGACAGATCGATATATATTATCCATTGACCGGTATTATATACGTTTCTGTTGTGTTTTTTTTATTGAGTGACGTTGGAAACAGATGTAACTGTCAAGCAGAGAGATATTAAATGGCGAAAACGTCGAAAAGAGTAAAAGCGGATAATAAACTTTTATCTCTTTTTTAAACTAAAGATACATTTCACTGTAGGCAATCAGATTGATTCTCCGACGTTTCTAGAAAACAACTTGCGTATTTACATGACACATGCCTACTAAAACCTATCCTCGAGTGTCTTTTGTCTCTGTGTACAGGACTTCTTTTTTTCAGAGACCTTGGCATGAAACTACTTCTCCTTTAAAGTAAACCCTGACCAAATATTTTGAAATAATGGGGTGCTGTTTCATCAAGCCATCCAGCACGTGCCCCGCGTTGCAAACTGGGACACCCTATTTATTCATAGAGGGTGGCTTTAAATAAGAAGTCGTTGAAAATGAGGAACTGATAAAAATATGAATAAAAACAGAACTAAATACTGTCAGGTGGACACCCAGGATGAAAAGGGCTCCTCAACCCGTTTATACACCGGGCGTGAAAACGTAAACAATGGTGTAAACATTCCTTCCTCTGGAAGTGGCACTCCTGTCATGACAGAGACCGACCCCCCACTGAAAACTGTTTTTCCTTTGATTCAAATTAAATTTTAACCACAGGTAAATGACCAAAAATTATGTCTATTCCGAAATTTTCAGCAAATCTTGATAATATTAAATGTCCCCCGAGAACACAGCACTTCAACTGAATACTGTTTTCCCATTTGATTCAAATGATATATATATATATATATATATATATATATATATATATATATATATATATATATATATATATATATATATATATATATATATATAATTAACTTGTTACCAATATCCAGGGGGTATGAATCCGAAGGAAGTTGAAACCAGGTTTATGAGAGTGCTCAATGAAAATTCAGAGCAAAATATTTTTTTGTTGATGATTTTATTTCATTAATTGCGACAAAACATATTCTGTTTCGTTAACACTTGCGAATAGCGTCAACATCGTGATTCCATTTGTCGCCTGACGATGTTGACGCTATTTGCAAGTGTTAACGAAACAGAATATGTTTTGTAGCAATTAATGGAATAAAATCATCAACAACAAAAAAAATATATATATATATATATCAAGGAGAACACCTCTCTGCCTGTGCATGTCTGTCTCTAAAAACGAAGACATACTAGGAAGTGTACTTTCAATATAATTGTATTCACATGCATAATTTGCATGTTAACATAATGGAATTATTTTTGCATCTCTGGCTGCCCCGTAAAGAAGCTAATGACAATTTTCAAACATGTTACACAATAAAATTAATCTATTTATGAGCGTTAGTTTAAGAGTATTAACATATGTTTGAATAGCTCGGTGAGTAAGATATCTAGTTAACAGCATAAAAGTTGCTGTTGAGGTAAACTCCCCCTATAATTATGTTGCATATGATGCTATCCCAGGTAGTTGAGCTAATATATATATATATATATATATATATATATATATATATATATATATATATATATATATATATATATATATATATATATATGTTAGTAAGACCCTAATATATATTATTTATCATACAATTATATATGCATCAGCCATGTATAAAAGTGGTTGCGGATATTATTGGGAAATTAAACCACTGTCTTCATTATCTGGACTAACTTATTTTCGATAGAAAACAGTTCCAAAAACGCAAAGCTATTGATCTGTTTATTAGACTTTTCACTTCTTTTGACAAGTTTATTAGTATCTGAGTCACATTATGCGATGAGGGGGGTCAGAATACACTCACAAATAAAGCAATTCCATAACAGTTTTTCCAGACATGAAAGTGTTCTTTACTTATTCGCATATATATTTATGCACGCGTGAGTATGTGAGAAATTATCCCATTAATTCGCGTTCTGTTATCAGAGAGATCAGATAATGCGAGATAATTATATTGTCATTTCTTACTATAAATATTAGATAACACGAACGGTAATACAATTAAATTGTGTGTTCCCAATGTTTTCTGCTTAACAAGATTTGACTTCATATATATATATATATATATATATATATATATATATATATATATATATATATATATATCATCAACATATATTTGGAATATAAATAGTATGTAATGGAATAAATCAAATAAAGAGGCATCTCATACAGAGAAACATTAAATAGATGAATCCTTTGTCTTAATGAGAAATTAGCAATGATAACATTTTGAGTACAAGACAAGTTGTTCAACAGTAGCGATAAACTGTTATAAAACATCGAGATTAAATAGTGGCTGGTTGAATTTACACTGTAGTCTATTTACATTTCAGAAATGAGAAAAAACATTATATTTATATGCTTTTCTTTTTTTAAACTATGCCGTTTTTATATATAATTGTGTTCTAATAATGTGTATGCGATTGACGTCGTATGATTAGAAAATTTACATATTGCTTTGCAAAAATACCTCTCATTAATGTTTACTGTTTTCTAATTCAATGAGTGTGTTCGTATACTATAACACATAGTTCTATTTACGAACATTTTTTTATATCTCGCTTAGCCCTTATGGACTAAAAGTGTCTTTTCAGTCAATTTAATGCTGCGTGTTGCGATTTTTGGTTTCCTGCTAGTTTCTCAGGCAATGCTGGGAAACAGGTCTTGCTAGTTTCTAATAAATGATTTAATCACAAGCTAGAAGTATCCGTGACCCGTTGAGTCAGAACTACCACCATTTATTCTTCTTTGATTTCATTGGAAAATTGATAAACTGTAATATATCTGTAGAAGACATCCCTCTTGCAGAAAGAGAGAGGAGGGAGTAAGAGAAAAGAGGAGTAAGATAGATATATAGGGAGAGGGCAGTCACCCTCTCTCTCTCTCTCTCTTAACTCTCCCTACTACCCTTATGCCTCGTCAGTATATCTGTCTCTTTAGCTAGCTAAGATATATTAGGTTTGATTTAATTACCCTTCTTAAAAAATAATGAACAAAATATTTTAAGAAAGGTTTTGGTAATTTATCTTTTTTTCATTAGATCACTTTAATTAATTACTGTATATATTGACAACACTATATATAGGATAATAGGAGAATAAAATTACAAATAAATAACACAAAACATTGATTTATAATGAACTGTTAAAAATATAGTTATACAATTTAGCCATAGAAATAGATGTGTTTGTGTCTTTGTTTTCTACTATATATACAGTATTTAGTATAGTATATTATTCAAGAAGAGTTGATAGTAAACCTTGGGTTTACTGTCGGCAGCCTCGTATCCCTTGTTTTCCTTTCTTTCGTCCTTTAGCCGTCACATTCCAAGAGCGATAATTCTGAAAAAGGGGGAACAATTGCTGTTCTCTTGGTCAGAATCTATCCATCTAACAAAGGAGAGTAGAAAGTAGACCTGGGTTTACTTTCGGCAGCCTCGTAACTCTCGCTTCCCTTATTTTGTCCTTTAGTCCTTACATTCCATGAGCAATATTTCTGACAAAGGGGGAAGAATTGTTGTTGTCTTGGTCGAAATCTATCCATCTAACAATGGAGAGTAGAAAGTGGACATTGGGTTTACTTTCGGCAGCCTCGTAACTCTCGCTTCTCTTATTTTGTCCTTTAGTCCTCACATTCCATGAACGATGTTTTTGACAAAGGGGGAAGTATTGCTGTTCTCTTGGTCTAAATCTATCCCTCTAACACATATCGTTGGCTAGTTTTTGACTTGTGAGTAGTATTTTATTAGCTCATTACACCAAGTGGCTTCATGCCTTGTCTGGATTGATTTCCTCACGATGGCTCAAATAATAGGATAACCTGTCAATTTCAGTATTCGTAGAATGCTGACACTAAATAAACTACGTCTTCAATTTCTTCTTTGTCACTGGAAAGTAGAGGTTGGTATTGCACAATCCTTGTCTTACTCTCGACTCATCATGGCACAAGAACTCTTCTAGAGCATATCCACTGTCTATTTTAAGAGAGATGTAGGCAAACAGTGTGCATGTGTGTGTAGGCAAACAATGTGCATGTGTGTGTAGCTAGCCGCGTTTTTGCCTGTATCCGTGGTTATCTGTGTCCGCTTTTACGTCTTCGTTAATCTGCTTCGAATTAATCCTCACACAATCATTTGCTCGAGATAAAGTAACAACTTTCGAAATAATACAACACGTCTTTTTTTAGAAGATTTACTTAAAGTTGAGCTGGTTGCAACATTTTTATAATTTCTCTTTTCTCTTTTCCCTCAAAATACTTTATTTTTAAACAAAATTCAAAGCGCTATAATTGATACCCGAAAATTACGAAGATTATTTTCTTATCTCGTAAGTTTTCGAAAGATAGTTTTCTGCTCCCCCTATTTTAACTTTCTTCATTCCCCACTCATATAATTATAAGCACACGAGCGTTACCTCCTCTTTCATCTTTCGCATCCGCCCATCTCTCTATCAATCTCTTTGTGTGTCTCAATTTCTCAACCTAAATTTCACATTCTCTTATAGCCTCTCTCTCTCCCTCTCTCTCTTTGTGTGTTTCAATTTCTCAACCTAAATTTCACATTCTCTTATAGCCTCTCTCTCTCTCCCTCTCTCTCTTTTTGTGTTTCAATTTCTCAACCTAAATTTCACATTCTCTTATAGCCTCTCTCTCTCATTCCCTCTCTCTCTTTGTATGTTTACATTTCTCAACCTAAATTATACATTCTCTTATAGCCTCTCTCTCTCTCCGTTTCTCTCTTTTTTTGTTTCAATTTCTCAACCTAAATTTCACATTCTCTTATAGCCTCTCTCTCTCTCTCCCTCTCTCTCTTTGTGCGTTTCAATTTCTCAACCTAAATGTCACATTCTCTTATAGCCTCTCTCTCTCTATCTTTGTGCGTTTCAATTTCTCAACCAAAATTTCACATTCTCTTATAACCTCTCTCTCTTTGTGTGTCTCAATTTCTCAACCTAAATTTCACATTCTCTTATAGCCTCTCTCTCTCTCCCTCTCTCTCTTTGTGCGTTTCAATTTCTCAACCTAAATGTCACATTCTCTTATAGCCTCTCTCTCTCTCAATCTTTGTGCGTTTCAATTTCTCAACCTAAATTTCACATTCTCTTATAATCTCTCTCTCTTTGTGTGTCTCAATTTCTCAACCTAAATTTCACATTCTCTTATAGCCTCTCTCTCTCTCTCCCTCTCTCTCTTTGTGCGTTTCAATTTCTCAACCTAAATGTCAGATTCTCTTATAGCCTCTCTCTCTCTCTCTTTGTGCGTTTCAATTTCTCAACCTAAATTTCACATTCTCTTATAGCCTCTCTCTCTCTCCCTCTCTCTCTTTGTGCGTTTCAATTTCTCAACCTAAATGTCACATTCTCTTATAGCCTCTCTCTCTCTCTCTCTTTGTGCGTTTCAATTTCTCAACCTAAATTTCACATTCTCTTATAGCCTCTCTCTCTCTCCCTCTCTCTCTCTTTGTGCGTTTCAATTTCTCAACCTAAATGTCACATTCTCTTATAGCCTCTCTCTCTCTCTCTTTGTGCGTTTCAATTTCTCAACCTAAATTTCACATTCTCTTATAGCCTCTCTCTCTCTCCCTCTCTCTCTTTGTGCGTTTCAATTTCTCAACCTAAATGTCACATTCTCTTATAGCCTCTCTCTCTCTCTCTCTCTTTGTGCGTTTCAATTTCTCAACCTAAATTTCACATTCTCTTATAATCTCTCTCTCTCTCTTTGTGTGTGTCAATTTCTCAACCTAAATTTCACATTCTCTTATAGCCTCTCTCTCTCTCTATCTATCTATCTATCTCTATCTATGTAAAAATATAGGCTTTGTTTCGTCTCATTTGAGGCAATATGCATTCCATAGATAAACTAGCAGCAACACCCTGCGTTGCCCCGTT
>OY744531.1:104547619-104552619 GCA_963556195.1 Sepiola atlantica
GCCAGCACTTTTACTACAGGGTAAAAATATCATCCATTAATGTACACACACTCAGCTCAATCAACCAACTTCCAGAGCTGACTGTCTCTTCTGCAGAGAACAACGCTGACTTGGTTTGCATCCAGGAGCATCGCCTTTTCCACGATGAACTCGACGCAGGAAACGGGTGGGGTTTCATATATGCATCCTCCTGGAACCCCCCCCCCCCAACAATTCAACAATTATCGGTGTAGGAATGCTACTAAGCCATATACATTGAAGGCACTAGAAAGCATCGAAAATATTCAGCCCAGAAGGATAGTTGCTACCTTCAATAGAAACCCCGAAGTAACAGCGATCTCTTGCTACAGCTCCTGGAAATATGGCCAATGAAGATCATGTCATCATGTTCTATCGAGATCTATCTTCATTCATAAAACAGGTGGCAAAACACAACATCTTATTCTAGGAAGAGACATAACTGCTTAAATAGCTAAAGACGGTTTTCACATGCAAAGCTATCATGATGTTCCAAACAGAAATGGTAAGCTCTTTCATAAAACTAGTTATCAAAAATGACCTGGTAAGCTTTGGACATTTACATATCCAAACGATGCAAAGGCCCAATTTGATTATATATTAATACAAAAGAAAATGGGCCAACAGTTCCCTCGACTGTGCAGCATATGATACATTTGACACTGTCTCTTCAGAGCATAGGATAGTATCTGCTAAGATCCGTCTTAGTCTTGGGAAAAAAGAGAAAAAAGTACCTTAAAATGATAAGAATGGTCAGGATTGTCAGACCTAAATATCTGCAACCAATATGTGATCACACTGCGAAACAGATTCAGTGTAGTTAAAGAAAATAAATTGTATCCTCTGCAAACAACAAATCTGAGCAACTTGTCATCGCTTACAAAGAAGCCATGGATAAACACATCCCATTTGAGCCGAAAATAAAATACCTTGGGAAACAGTCAGAGTTGAAGAAAAGAGAGAAGTCCTAAAACAGACCTCCAAACTGTAGTAGAGCAATCTAACTGCATTTAATCGATTCAAATCGTCAAAAAGCCCAAAAGACCTTACGAACACCTATCAAAAAAAAGCAAGAGGTATATGTTCAAAATCAAGATTGATTTGATCCGATCTACACTTGAAAATAGACAATCGACACTGGCATGGAAAACGGTAAAGGAAGTGAGCGGAAGCAAAAGCCCTAGAAAATCGAAACGTAAAGCCTCAAGTGAAAAAGAAAGGCTTACACTATGAAAAAATCACTTTTAGACTTTCATCAAAAGAAGAAAATTGATTTTGTATACGCACAAATTCTAAGAGCTGCTCTTAACGTCTCCTGGAGACAGCACCCCACGAGAGACAGATACTCTATGGACACCTCCCACAGATTTCAGTCCTGGTTAGAGAGAGAAGAACCAGATTTGATGGACATTGCTGCGGAGATAAAGATGAAATAATTAGCGATGTTCTTTTGTGGATGCCAAAAAAGGGATGTGGCTCAGTGGGTACACCGAACATATGTAGACCTACCAGATGTGATGGAGCATGAAGCGAGATTGCGTTAGAGAGTTATGAGGATACGTGACACCACCACTTCTAGATGATGATGATGATATTGTATTATAGAAAATCCAGCAAACATATACAGAGGCTGAAGAGGGTCTTGTATAGAGGCGTTTATAGGTCCCTTTATGAATATTTGAAACTGACTGTACAATGGTCTTCTGATCTTCTGTAATGCAATCATTAATATATATATATATATATATATATATATATATATATATATATATATATATATATATATATATATATGTATGTATATATATGTACGCTTGAAATTGAGTTGAGCATGGTTCTGAAGAAGATGAGAGTTCCCGAAATATTATATCATACGGAGTTTCCACAAGACCATCTTGATACAGGTATTACATAACATTGTAACATTGTGTAGATAAACAGATATATGTGTGTTTGTGAAATATATATATATATATATATATATATATATATATATGTGTGTGTGTGTGTGTGCGTGTGTGTATGTATACATTGTATTAAGGGTGAAACTATTTAATTTGTTCCACCATTATATGTCTTATTTGCTCCAACTTGTGTATATCCGTCACACCTCTGCATTGTATTGTCTTCTAAGTATCACATTTCTATATACTAATAAACAATACTTCAAGCAAACTATATATATATATATATATATATATATATGTATGTATACCTTCCACGTTCATTTGTACCAATAATGTGAAACAGACCACAACCAGCCAAACATATTAATTTCAGTTCGTCGTTTTTGAGAACTGTGTTCACACTTTTTCAAAGGCTTGTTCACACTTGAAGAAATGAATGGTTCCCTAAATGTTTCTACAGTATATTCTAACAAAGAAGAAAAACCAAAAAAATAGGATTTACTTCTAAAATCGTCCAATATAATAATTAATAGCTAATCTCATTTCGCTTCTGCTGGGTATATGAGTCTACATGTGGGCATACTTCTTAAATTGGGTTAGTGGTTTTTCAAAGTAAATAAGGTTGGGGGGGGGGGCAATTCGTTGGTCAATTTTATGTCTGGTTGCTAAGTTCATAGTTTCTTCATTATGCGTATGATCTGATGCTAATTAGTATTTTTTGGTGATGTTTATTATCTTAATTAACTATATAAATCTTTCTTGCCTTATGTGTCAAGATCACGTGTTATCATTATCTTTATTAACTATATAAATCTTTCTTGCCTTATGTGTCAAGATCACGTGTTATCATTATTTTTATTAACTATATAAATCTTTCTTGCCTTATGTGTCAAGATCACGTGTTATCATTATCTTTATTAACTATATAAATCTTTCTTGCCTTATGTGTCAAGATCACGTGTTATCATTATCTGTATTAACTATATAAATCTTTCTTGCCTTATGTGTCAAGATCACGTGTTATCATTATCTTTATTAACTATATAAATCTTTCTTGCCTTATGTGTCAAGATCACGTGTTATCATTTGATTGAAAGTCTTTTAGTCAGTGGATAGTTTTTTTCTGAAAGGTCTTATTGTGTCTTGTGATATGTCCTGTCAAGTAAAACAGTATTTTTTGAAAAATTAATTCGTGTTATTGATTTGATGAATATTTAGCTTACAATTATTTTTACAGTAAGAAGACCGAGAATATCTATTGTTTTGAAAAGAATGAAATTGCTACAATGTTTTTAAAGAAGAAACATGAAGATTTTATTCATCAAAAGAATATTTAGTTAAAAATTATTTTTACGGAAGAAGAAAGAGCATTGACCCTGACAAACATTTATTATTTCAAAATAAATATTATAATTAAGAGTAGATTATACAGATTGATGTAGATGACACAGTGGAACGTGAAATCATTTTTTTATGTCTGTTATCACCATTATTCGTATATTTTACGCTATTTGGTATGTTTTATGTTGAAACACGATGCATCTCAGCAACTATTGATGAAAACGATTCATTGAACACAAGTTGTCATTTTAGCCATAGATGGGAACTCGTCTCCACACCTTACCAAATCGTCTTACAATGTAAGCGATTTTATATAATGTTCCTTTCTTCTCCTTTATGCCTAAAACCCAACGGAATTTCCATGAACAGAGTTTATTTCCAAGAACTTCCTATCTGTGGAACACATTGGTACGAGACTGCTTCTTTCTAGACAACAAATGTCGACAAATACTCATCGATCTGTTTTGTTAAGTAATCAAATCTTGTCCATTTGATCCGTCGTTTTCAATCATCTCATATAATTGTTTATCATTTTACTGACACTCTCATTATCGTTTGAACTCGAGTGGCTTCTGGCCTTGTTAAGTGGTGACTCATAAGTATAAAAGGCCGATTCAGTATTCGGTATACAACTTGTACACCATCCGCAAGTTTTGGTTGTTTTGGTGAATCGGATGTTTTGTGGTTGAACGCACTCACTTGTTATGATCGCAATTCAAAAACCGGACACGACTCAATTATAAAACAATAATAGTTTATGTATACAAAGTGGTCAGAGTAAGCTATCACAATGCAATAAGTTAAAATATGCTTCTTACATTTTGTTAGCTTTCTATGACCACTTTGTAAACATAAACTATTATTGTTTTATAATTGAGTTGTGTCCGTTTCGGATGCTTTGTTTGTCTTTTGGCTAAGATCAAAGTGTAGTATCTGTTCCGACTGCCCTGTGCAGTTCTGGGAGGTTAACCCCCTCCCAGGCTTTGCCTCCCCTCTTTGGGGAGGAGTAAGTTTATTGCTTACTGTCTGAGGCGCCCTGCCCAGGCAATTTTTTGAGATTCACCTCACTCTTCCTCTAGAGTGAAATTCCCACCTTCCGACCTTGTGTCACATTCTACTTTGTGGGACGTAGATAAATAGGAGCTTTCTATGACCGCTCTATATTATATTACACACAATGCTTCAAGCAAACTTATCACTAATCACTTCACTAATTATAGTTTAATTCGTAGTTTATTACATATTACCAAATCATATTACAGTGAGAGTGAGTGAAATAGTTTTGACTCCGTTTCAACTTGTTTAAGCCGATTCTATAGTCCGTCACCAGTAGCCATTTAAATACTGGTGCATCCATATCTCGGGGAACATATACAACACAAATGAAATGTCTGATGCTAAACACTTGCATGTGGTGTTTAGAGTTAGTGCAATAATACCGAATAATAATAAATCGATTCTTTTATTTTATTACACCACAAATGTTCCTTTTTTTTATTCTTTTGCTTTGTAATGGACAGAATTAAAATTTTATTCAGGAAGTTGTTCGCCTGTAACTTATATAATAAAATGGAGAATGGAATCGAATCGTGTTATCGTCTGGCGATAAATATTTAACATTCGAGCTAATTATTAATTAAACTGTTTTTTTTTATATACAATTGCTTATGCAAAGCTGTAACAGATTTCATTTTATTTTAGGTTTTAAATCTCGAATTATTTCCATCGTAAACC
>OY744531.1:104557619-104560119 GCA_963556195.1 Sepiola atlantica
TATTTGAAGTTTTTTAACTAGGTTATTCGAAAAACTTTAAATAGGTTAAATATTTAGTTTAATAACTGTAAACCTTTTTTTAGGCCACCCTGCATATACATATCAATATATATATATATATATATATATATATATATATATATATATATATATATATATATATATTGATATATATCTATACATATATATACATATATATATCAATATATATTGATATATATATACATGTCTATATATATATTCATATATATACATATATATACATATATATACATATGTATATACATATATATACATATACATAGCAATATATATATATTCATATATATACACATCTATATATATATATTCATATATATACATATACATATCAATATATATATATACGTATATATAGATATATACATATCAATATATATATATATATTCATATATATATACATATATATATATATATTTCAAAATAAATATGTATTCATATATATATATATATGTATATATATCTATATATCTATATATATATATATATATATATATATATATATATATATATACATATTCATACAAATATGTATTCATTATAACTCAAATATATATATATGTGTGTGTGTATGTGTGTGTAACTCACTATTTTAAACCTGTTCGCATATGTATATCACGTTACTAATCAGTGTAACGGAGTGTTTCTGCTTGATAAGACTTCTTTTTTTTTATTCTCTGACTTTTTCGAATAGTCCAGTTAGTGTTTCGGTCAAATAATGTATGTAAGTTCCTTCGGTTTTTTGTTCCATTTTATTTCTTTTTACGTGGCTGCCGAAAGTACTCGCAAAAAAGTAAAGTAAATGGATTTTTAAAAATACGGAACTTACATACAGAAATTTTTCCGAATAGTCTATTTAGAACTATTCGGAAAAATGAAAACATAAAAAGTCTATTATCAAGAAAAAACATTCCATGTCATGTAATAATGTTTGCATGAATGAAAAAATGCTGCCTAAATACACACAATGTATATATATATATATATATATATATATATATATATATATATATATATATGTTTTCTTCAGATCAGAGTTAGACAATATTTGGTGATCGGATTCTCATACCGAGCATTCATATTGAGTATTGATTTACTCCTCTCCAGGAGTTAGGCACAAGGCCAGTTTTTATCTTACTCCCACAAGTAAGATGTGACCCAAGGTCGGGTCGGGAAAGTGGGGTTTAAAAATTGCCTGGGCAGCCCGTCGGCATTCCCCGGTAAGGGCGCCTCAGGCAGTAAGCAATAAACTTACTCCTCCCCAAAGAGGGGAGGCGAAGCCTGGGAGGGTGGACCTCATAGAACTGCACAGGACAGACCCATAGACCGGCGTAAATCAAGCCCCGAAGGCCAAGAAATACCAGTCTATGGGGTGCAGCATTCATATTGAGTATGCAAGTAAAAGTCGCCGAGCCTACTTCAAAACATGTACCCTTAAATCGTATGGTGATATGATGTGGGCTCGACGTCTCTTAATTGTATACTGCCTTTTTAACCTTGCGTATGACCATCCAATTTCTCAAACTTGTAGAATTCTCAAATCAACTTAATATTACATGCTCTTATTAATTTAATTAAGTGCTTCATATCTTAATACACTAAACTATCTCGTACAAAACGAAATCGATTTTAACCGGCCTTTTCTGTACTTTTGTTCTGATCCGCTCAGGGACGGGCAACCTTTTCTAGAGTGAGGGCCAGATGAGACTTTTGGAAGGAGATCGCGGGCCGGAGTGAAAAACGAAATCTCAGAATTACTATATTTTGTTTACATCAAAAAATTGTACAAAAAAATTGCATTGAACACTCTACAAATCTGATATATTTTCTCAAGAGACTTCTGTATGTGATGTCATAACAGGCGCCGACGAAGAGCCATTTAGGAATCATAAAACACTAATGACGGGGGAAGTAGCAAGTTTATCCAGCATTCGTTTTGACACACCTCACATAGATGCTATGTGTCATGCCCTTTCCTCGTCTCATGTTTCCTCTTTGCATCTCTCTTTCTCTTTTTCTATTTTTAACTGTTAATAGTTAAAGAAAAATGAAATATACATGCATCATCGCTCGCTGATATTCATACATATTTATGTCAGAAAATGATATGATTTTTTTCTGGGAGGTCCGGATGTGGCCCGCGGGCCGGAGGTTGCTCGCCCCTGAAAACAGTTCAACACCTTAAACTCCTCCGCAACATTCTGTGTTGTGATACAAAACTGTATTCATGTATCCATGTTTACGATCTTAATGAATATAGAGTCACGGCTTGTTACCGCTACACTCAGGTCGCTTACGTTCTTAATCTTTTTTTTCATTGAAAAACATTCTAAGCAAAAACTCGTCTACCTACAACCACTGTAAATAATTTTTCTTTTCATTTCTCTTTGTACCTAAACTCCCATAATCAAAGTTTATTTCCAAGAATTAACCGTCTGTGGAATACAACCGGCTGCTACC
>OY744531.1:104565119-104575119 GCA_963556195.1 Sepiola atlantica
CAGCTTCATGTTTCACAGCTTCATGTTTCACAGCTTCATGTTTAACGGCTTTATATTTCACAGCGTTATGTTTCACAGTTTTATGTTTAACAGCTTTATGTTTTATAGCTTCATGTTTCACAGCTTCATGTTTAAAAGTGTTATGTTTAACAGCTTTATGTTTCACAGCTTTATGTTTCACAGCTTTATACTTAACAGCTTCATGTTTCACAGCTTCATGTTTCACAGCTTCAAGTTAAACAGCTTTATATTTAACAGCTTTATGTTTTACAGCTTTATGTTTCAAAGCTTCATGTTTTACAGCTTTAAGTTTCACAGCTTTATGTTTTACAGCTTTATGTTTAACAGCTTTATGTTTAACAGCTTTATGTGTTACAGCTTTATGTTTCACAGCTTTATGCTTAACAGCTTCATGTTTAACAGCTTCATGTTTCACAGCTTCATGTCTAACAGCTTTATGTTTAACAGCTTTATGTTAAACAGCTTTATGTTTTACAGCTTTATGTTTCACAGCTTCATGTTTAACAGCTTCATGTTTACAATTTATTACCAGTAAAATTTCGGCATGTTCTTAACACACTCCAACTTTGAGTAACAACCAATTCCCCAACCCTATTCTGGAGGGAGGGGCGGAACGTCTTCTCACTTTGATCTTCAAGTCAGTTCTCCGTTTTATCAGAGTCTTCTCTCGATCGGTGATGCAACGCTGCAATTGTTTTTAATTGCCCAGTCAGCATATTTTAAAATAGAAACAGTACAACGTTTACAATTTCCATTTCAGTCTCAACCTTCTAATTATCAAAATAACCACAGTCGCATCTCGTACGCGACGTCTACCAACACCCTGACTTATATCTTGTCATCGTCTAGGGTAGTATTACTATTCACTATTTTGCCTTTGTTCGATCACCCCGGTGGAATCTTGTTACACTAGTAGAAGATAACAAAGCAGACGAGAGGTGACTTGACTACTTTAGTTTCTTTTAAGATGTCTTTGGGTTAATTGTGAAGAGAAATAAGCTGGCGTTAAATTTGACAAGAGAAGAACACCCTGCCTGAGAGTTCATCATTCAAACTCCTCGGCCTAACCTTCACAGGTAACATGAATTAGAACAAATACATTAGTAACATTGCCAAGGCTGCTGCAAAGAAGGTTGGCTCCCCCTACCGTGCTAGTAAACTCCTCGCACCTGACATTATCCTGTATCTCCACAAAGCCACCATCCGCCCATGCATGGAGTATTGTTGACACATCTGGGCTGGTGCATCATCTACTAGTCTCTCCCTCCTTGACAAGGTCCAAAAAAGAGTCACCAACCTAATAGCTCCCTCACTTTTAACCAAGTTCCAGTCCCTGTCCCATCGCCGCAATGTAGCATCCTTGTGCTTGTTTTACAAATACTTCAATGGATTATGCTCCGATGAATTGGATACTCTGGTGCCCCCTCGACGTAAATTCACTAGATCAACTCGACAATCAAGTAAATCCCATCCATTCACGGTGGAGGTCCCCAGATGCCGGAGAGCTTTCTACTCAAATAGCTTCTTTCCTCGTGCTGCTGGCTTCTGGAACTCCCTGCCCCCTGTTTCCACGACAGTACTGACATGCAGAAATTTAAAATTAATGTAAACAGACATCTCTTTGCGCATATCCCAGTTTAGGTTGACCCCCCCATCATCCTTCTCCCCTTTTCTTTCTTCCCAGTAGCCCCTTACATCTACAGTGGCGGCCTGCCTTGTTTGGGGTGAACTTCGTTAAAAAAAAAAAAAAAAGAAAAAAAAACAGAACGTCCACTACAACGACACCCCGTTTTTATTTGTTTCAGTTAATATAAAAAGCAGCACGGCTCTCTCAATATTATGAACCCTGCCTGGGACGGGTAATTCAGCAAGTTTTTAGATGCATTTCTTATCTCCGATGATTATTTTGTTCTCTTGTTTGCTCGCGTTACTTTTGCTTATGATGTTGGATCGCGGCTATGTACTCTTTCATGTTTGTCTTTATTTGGCTAGCACAATATTTCAAGGGAAGTTGTGGGAAAGACGGCCATTTGGCTAGAAGGACAGTTGATTACATTTTGAAGCAGTTCAAAGAATTATTTGCTTTGAGAGCAACTTGTGTAGATTAAGAAAGTAGTCCGAACATATAAAAATGGCGAATCAAAGTAACGACATTTCTCTGATTGTTATGGGTTGGTTTATTAGGATTTCTTTTTTTTTTCGTACGTTTTTTATTTATTTATTATTTCATTTTGTTTTTCTATTTCTTTTCGTTCGTACGTTTTTTTGTTTTTTTTATTTTTGTATTTATTTTTTTCTCCTATTTCTTTTCGTTTGTACGTTTTTAAAAGTTTTTTTTTAATATTCATTTCTTTTTTTACCCATATTTCTTTTGGTCCGTACGTTCTTTTTATTATTTTTTACTTTCTTCTCATATTTCTTTTCGTTTGTACGTTTTTCTTTATTTTTTTCTCTTATTTCTTTTCGTTCTTACGTCTTTTTATTTTTCTTATATATTTTTCTCCTATTTCTTTTCGTTTGTACGTTTTTTAAAGTTTTTTTTTAATATTCATTTCTTTTTTTACCCATATTTCTTTTCGTCCGTCCGTTCTTTTTATTATTTTTTCTTTTTTTCTTCTATTTCTTTTCGTTCGTACGTCTTTTTCTTTTTCTTTTTCTTTTTTTACTCCTATTTCTTTTCGTTCGTACGTTTTTATTTATTTATTTTATTTATCTTTCTCATTTTTCTTTTCGTTCGTACGTCTTTGTATTTTTCTAATTTTTTGTGCTCCTATTTATTATCGTTCGTACGTTTTTATTTTTTTTCTCCTATTTCTTTTCGTTTGTACGTTTTTATTAATATTTTTATTTGTTTCGTTTTTTTTCTCTCATATTTCTTTTCGTTTGTACGTACTTCTTATTTTTTAAATATTTATTTCGTATATTCTTTTTATATTCTTTCTTTCTGTTTTTTCTTTGTTTTTCAAGTTTATTTTATTTATTTTTATTTATTTTTTTTTTGCCTTCCGATATTCTGCGAAGTGTTGCCAATCTATTGTAGTTACAAACTTTAGTCCGATACAAAACTCCATAACATTTTTTACATTTATTTTTGTTTCCTTTCTATTTATTTTGTTTTTTTTCATTTTTTTTTAATTTTCTTTCTTTGTTCCATTGAATTCTTTCTTTTATTCTTGTTTCATTTTAAAACTTTTTTGTTTACTTTATTTCATTTTGTAATTCTTTTTTTCGTTATATTTATAATTTTGATCTTTGTTTTTATTTCTCCATGTTTTTCTTTTGTTTTTCTAAATTATTTCATATTCATGTCGTTTTGTCTTTTAATTCTTTCTGTTGAACTATTCATTTTTTTCTGATTTTATTTCTGCTTTCCTTTCAGTTCCTGTTTTATCCGTCTCGTCCTTTCAATCTTATTTCATATTGTATTTCCCTTTTTCTTCTCATTTGTGTTCTTCTTTTATTTATGCATTTATTTATTTATTGTAAGTTTTTTCTTTTGAAAAAAAAAACGACAAAATAACTGTATCTTCATAACACCAGAAGATCAATCTTCGGCCAAGCCGTAAGACTTCCACCATGAAAAAAAAGAACAAAAAGGAAAATATTGTCAGTACTATGAATAAGGTTTTTTTACACCAGTAAATTTTGATTAAAAAAAAATGATTTAATAAATATTTCATTTGTTTTACAAAATTTTGAATCATGTTAAATGATTCTAAAATTTCAAAGTTATCGTTTCAACAGCGTTTCTAAGCTGTAGTAAAATCTAAATCTCATTATCGTACATACACGTTTCAGTGCGCAACACTACAGATCAGACACATAAAAAAACAGTATCTTCATAACACAAGAAGATCGATCTTCGGCACAGCCGCAAAATTTCGACTATGAAAAAATAGAAGAAAAGAGAAAAAAGGGAAAATATTGTTTGTACTATGAATAAGTTTTTTTTTAAACCGAAAATTTGGATTAAAAAAAAATGATTTAATAAATATTTCATTTGTTTAACAAAATCTCGCGTCATAACTATTTCTAAAATGTCAAAGTTATTTTTCTCTTTTATTTTATTCCGTCTTATTTTTTTCTGTCGTCCGATTTTTTGTTACTTCTTTCGTCAATTCTTTGTTTTAATTTATTAATTTACTTTATTTTGTATTTTCTTTTTACTTCTAACTCTTGAGTTTTACAAATGTCTGAACCTGACGTGGTTTAACATGATTTATTTTCACATTCTTTACACTTCAATCCTTCTTCGCTCACTCCCCTCTGCACCTCTTTCATTCATTCTTTCATTAATTCTAACATTAGTTCTTTCATTCATTCGTTCATTCATTCATGCTTTCATTCATTTTACTCATTTACTTAAAATATCCTTTAATTCTGCTCTTCTGTTTTCATCACATTCATTTTATCTCCCCTTACATATTCCTCCCTGTTTACTTACCATTTACAATTCTATCTTTTTTCTCAAAATGTTTTAATACAAAGAAATGACTATCAATAAAATAAATACGTTGTTCCTTGAGAACTCTGTATTGATTTTCATAACCTTCGATTATTTATATATGTAGACCGTTTAGAAGTGCGTGTTAAACATGAGATCGATATTTCCCATCAAACCATTACTCTAACCGCACACACACACACACACACACACACACACACACACACTACTATTACGACGCACTTCCATACATATATCTAAGTTATTTCTATATTCCACGGGCAGTCAAACAGATATTATCTTTAACACTTTAATAATGTATGTAGTTAACTTCTTTTTTTTTTTAAATCAACCATTCATAATCTTTCAAATGAGTACAAATCCAATGACGCCTTTTTCACAATGGCAACACCTCTTCATATTAATTAACAAATTTTAAAAAAAACATAGACGGATATTACGTCATAGAACCGGATATTACGTCCCACAACCAGAATCTAAACAGATATCAGCTAAGTTTAAAAAATCGGAAACAAACTCTGGACATGCAGCAACGTCAGCAGAGAGCCTACAGCGGTCAAAATATACTAATCTTCTCGACAGATTTGTATTTTAACCGATCGCTGTGGAGACGAGTGGAGTGATTGGCTCTGCCACGCGCGACGTCCTCCGCATTCTTGGTCTCTTATGGTTGTCAAGATTCTAGGTATTCCCCGGATGTTTGAAAGCGTCTCTATTTGTTTTTTTTATATGAAATAAACAAATTTAGGAAATATTATTTTCACGCGAGCTATTTATAAATTGTCTGTCTTTTAAACGACATTCTGTGAACTTTTTGAATATCATTAGAACCGATCAAAGAATACAAAAATCATAATAAACATTCCCAAATCGTATGAATTAGTTCCAAACAAGTTTTAAATGCCACTAACTTTTCAATTAGAATTGTTCCGCTTTATAGCAACACATGTTTGCAATTTGAAATATACATGCTTTTAAATTGATTCCAGGATAATGTATGCATCAGTTTATTACTCGATGGGCGTTATTTAATGTAGGTCATATTATAGCTTTAAAGTGGGTTACATTTATTCTACAGCAGATGATCTACACCAGGGGTTCTCAACCTTTTTTTTTACCTATGGACCCCTTTTCCCTTATTTTTCTTTTGGTGGACCCTCTCATAGCTATTCGACAAAAGAAAAGCTTATTCTATTTTTCACTAATAAAAAATAAAAAGATTATATCAATAATCAAAGAAATAGTAAATGATTATGATTCATTTTGAAGGAAAACTAATGTAATGTAAATAAATTATTTTACAATTAAATTCTATTAAGTATTTATGCACAAAACAATTCATAATAAGCTATTTTCACCTTCGTTTGTTCTTGCCATGGGTGAGTAGATAAATCAAAAGGAAATATTAAAGCAAGAATCATACATATATATTCTCTACTTATTTCAATATGGTGTAAATTACAGTAGAAATTTTATTTTTAGTAATAACCGTTCTGAAGAGGAATTGCTCCATGAACCACCAAAATATCACTGTTGACTCCCAATTTGTTATTTTTGCCTGTGGACCCTAAGGAATATTACGTGGACCCACAGGGTCCATGTGGACCCCGATTGAGAAACCCTGATCTAGACGGAGGCTCATAAAAAGCTAGACTTGTTGTGTAACTAACACGTAGCAGTAATACATTCTTCTCGTCTTCTTTTATGTTATTGTAAACAGCCGTCACACGTCCGTCGTGATTCGTGTTGATATTCGTCTTCTTTTTATAAGAATTAGTTGTAGAAGATATTAAAATCTGACAGCACACAATCATTTAAAGTTTAACAATTCTGTTCTTGTTTTCAATTGTTTGTTATAATATACATGTGTACCTTGATGTAGTAGTCTGACAACATTACCCAACCCATTAACTATAGATGGAGGGACAAACTGTACCAGACACAACCGTTTTCTTTCACAGTTTTAAGATAAAAGAACGATTTTAGTAACAACGTGTCTCTGGTGACTTCCTGTCTGTGGCGCTACATCCTGAACACGTCGTTTTACTTCCCTTATTTAACTTCTAATGAATTTTTTCGATTCCTTCTTCCTCTAGTCTTATGTGGAATATCTCGTTTTTTTTATATAACTTTTACAGACGGATATCGGATCTTGCTACTATACTATCTGTTAACATAGGATGGGGATAACAATCAATCGTTCTGTCTATGTTGTATAGTAGATAATTCTTGTGGGTTTTGGTGAAAATGTTAGAATCCACCAATAATGCAAAAAGTACCATATCGTATTCATCCGAAAAGCTGTTTGGCGAGCAGATTCGATTCCTAAAGGGTGGGTGTTTAGACTAACTGATACCGGCGTAGTCGATGGAATTTTGTATATCAGGGTCGGTTCAGTTATGCATTAATACCTAGAACAAGTTATGGAGACACACATTCCTCCCAACTATCGTAAACATAGCAACTTATGTTTAATTAACGGTATTAAAAATAATTTACAATATTACCGCGTTTAGGCAGTTGAAAAACAGCAAAATCATTGACATGCCGTAAAACAGAAAAAAAACATATCAAACCATCGCATAGCCAACGCCAAAATTAAAAAAGAAAAAGGTCAGAGTCGCTTAATTATAAGTTGTAGTAGTTTTCTTATTATTACACCGGCCGTTCTAACATAAGAGAAACTACACCGGTTCTCACTATAAATAGTGCGAGTAGACAATCACCAGGGAGAAAAAGGAACAGTATTGAAACTGTCTAGCCGAGTGCCAGTCAGTTTCCTTACCTTTGTACCTTTTATGTTAATACACTTGTTATCTTAACCCAACCTCGACTTGACTTCTTCTTTTTACTGTTGGACTACTTCACAATACTTATTTATTCGCAATATTAATATGCTATATAAAGTGAGGAAGAGATGCTCTGTATTAAATATTACTCGCAATAGTCTCTCCCACAAAAACTATGATATATGTTTGACTGATGAAAAGAAATAGTAATAGTTTTATGGTTTTAAGGCCTAAAAATTATATTTTCTACTAAAAAAATACGTATTTACATTGTATATAAAGCACCAAGTCCCCATCCGAAATACACAAACTGTCCGAAAGTTTATTTTTTGACTTCTCTTATTGATATTTTTCATTAATATCGTTGGGTCACTGTTCGCGCCGGACAACCATAAGAAGTCAATAATTCAATAGTTCACGGCTTGAGCTTGGAATCTTGTTAGTTAATTTACTTTGCCGAGCAACGCCAGGATACGGCTCAGCTAGTTCAAAAAATAATCGTTATGAGGATAAAACTTTAAAATCTATGAGGACGTTGTGAATAAATAGACAAGGACTAATGTATTATACAGATAGAATACTGTTCCTGCGTTGATCAAAATTAGGTATACTTATCAAAGTATCTGAGCAATGTACTTTCAGAATAGTTAGGTTTATGCGGGTCTATCTCCAAAACCCTAGAAGTAACCGGAAGTCAAAACAATGTTAGTGTTACACCGGCCGTTCTTACACAGGAGAAACTACACCGGTTGTCACTATAAATAGTGCGAGTCACCAGAGACACTGAAGACAAAGCACAGTCTTGTAACTGTCTAGCCAAGAGCTAGTCAGTTTCTTACTTTGTTAATACACTTGTTAAACCAACCCTCGACTTGACTTCCTTTATTTATTATCTACTGTGGAACAACTTCACAACAGTTAGTTTATAACATTTTTAGTTAATCATTATCAAAAACGATATTTGAGAGATGTCAAGTTTTTGTGAAGTTCGTCTTGTTGATTTGCGCGGACTATAAACTAAATCAGCTTCAACCAACTGACTTTTTTTTTTCAAAGTTACAAACAGACGTTGTGTATTTCCGGTCTTAGAAGCTCTACACACGAACCTGTTGATTCAAAACACTGAATAAGACGAGCTACAGTATCTCTTTTAACTAGTCAGTATAATTCCTCGCGAAGTTGGCGGCACGACCGACTTTTGTTGTCCGCTTTTTATAATGGTTTACGCCAGGGGCGGGCAACCTACGGCCTGCGGGCCACATCCGGCCCGCGGAAGCTTAGCGTCCGGCCCGCCACCCTGCTATGCTTTATTATGCAATCCGGCCCGCAGCCCTCCCAGTAAACTTCATCATTTTGTGACATAGACGTAAAATACTTTTAATAAAGATTTATAGTGGGATAAAAATGTATAAATATTAGCCCGCGATGATGCATGTATATTTCATTTTTCTTTAACTATTTCAAATCCTTGAAAAGTGTGAGAGAGAGAGATGCAAAGAGGAAACTAGAGACGGGGAAAGGGCATGAAACTTAGAACTTATGTGAGGTGTCTCAAAACGAATGATGGATCAACTTGCTACTTCCCCCATCATTATTTTTTATGATTCCAAAATGGCTCTTCGTCGGCGCCGTTTATAACATTACATACAGAAGTCTCTTGAGAAAAAAATATCAGATTTGTAGTGTTCAATGCAATTTTTGTACAATTTATTCATGTAAGCAAAATATAGTAATTCTGAGATTTCGTTTTTCACTCCGGACCGCGACCTCCTTTCAAAAGACTCATCTGGCCCTCACTCTGAAAAGGTTGCCCGCCCCTGGTTTACGCTAAAGACAAAAGGGTTGTCAGTCTTAGATTAATCGTCTCTGTCATTGCTGGGCACGGTTTTCAACTTAAAATAGACACAAACTACTTTAAGTTTCTAACAGGCTGGTGAATTCAACGTACGTTCGTATGATGTATTCACATGAACTGCTTTGGCTAATCATAATCTTGTATCAAGCTATCTTATAAGATGAAAGCATTGACTGCCCGGTTACTTCTAACTCATCTGTTATCGAATATTTATTTACTCCTGCCCAGGAGTTAGGCACAAGGCCAGTTTTATCTTACTCCCACAAGTAAGATGTGACCCAAGGTCGGGTTTGGAAAGTGGGGTTTGAAAAGCCAGCGCCCGAGAGGTGAGCACTGGCAATTAAAAATTGCCTGGGCAGCCCCGTCGGCATTCCCCGGTAGGGGCGCCTCAGACAGTAAGCAATAAACTTACTCCTCCCCAAAGAGGGGAGGCGAAACCTGGGAGGGTGGACCCCCTAGAACTACACAGGACAGACCCATAGACCGGCGTAAATCAAGCCCCGAAGGCCAAGACAATACCAATCTATGGAGTGCAGTATCAATCGGAACAGATACTACACTTTGATCTTAGCCAAAAGGCCAAGAACTGTTATCGAATATTTATTTACCCATCTCCAGGAGTTAGGCACAAGGCCAGTTTAATCTTACTCACACAAGTAAGATGTGACTCACGGTCGGGTCGGGAAAGTGGGGTTTGAAAAGCCAGCGCCCGAGAGGTGAGCACTCTGGCTATTTATATATCAAACATTGCATTTTATCACAATTGGACGAGAAGGGTGGATCTTACCGCTGGCGTTCGCCGTGTTCATCGCTAGACGTGATAGAGATTGAAGAAGCAACCCACCTCCGTATTTCCCGCTGCCCGACTGA
>OY744531.1:104580119-104600119 GCA_963556195.1 Sepiola atlantica
AAAAACGTTAACTAAAATAACTGGATTCGGCATTAAATAAGTTGAAAAGAGTTGATATGTCGTATGTAGAATCAAATTGACACTTACCGGCATAGAGTGATCTAAGGGTTGATATGTAAATATGGTTTAATTCAAGCAAGAATGTTTTATAGAAGATTATCCACTCATGAACTAGCAGCCAAACAGAAACCGGCTGTTTAATGTTCTTTGCAGTGTATTAGTTTGTAGCTCAACCGGTTAGCGAGTTGCAGACTGGCTACTAAATACAAAATATTCCTTATTAATGATGCTTATATTTCGATAGATGTGTTTTCGTCGTATCTTCTTAAAGTATATGGTTCCTAGCAGGCAGACACGTCGATACTTGGAAATGACTGAGGACTCTAGAGTACGCGTTTCTAGCTCTGACCACCATATTAATATTTTTTTTATTCTAATTTCTCATTTATTTAATGAAATGAAATTAAGTAAAATGTCGTATCTTATGTTTAATGATATCCAGTGTGAACGCAAACCCAACGATATTATTGGAAAAGACTCTAATACAAAACAAATACTACCATAGTATTCCTCGTAAACATTTACTCGACAAAAGTTACGTTTAATCTTAGTATATGGCTTTGTTTTCTATCGTTTCTTGACCTTGTGATTGACAAAGAGAAATAAATACCACAAATATAGTGTAAATTTCTATTGGAAATTACGAATAACTACATACTAACAGGGCTACCCGGGATGTCCCGGGTCATAAACAACAAAATAGAAAAGGTTAGAAAGTGTGTAATATCTTTCTTTTAGAAGTTGTGTCCCACTCTCTCTCTCTCTCTCTCTCTCTCTCTCTCTCTCTCTTTCTCTCTATTTCTCTCTCTCTTTCACTATCTCTCTCTCTTTCTCTTTCCTTTTCTCTCTTTCTCTCTCTCTCGCTCTCTTTTTTTCTCTTTCTCTCTCTCTCTCTCTTTCTTTCTTTCTTCTTTCTCGCTCTCTCTTTCTCTTTCTCTCTCTCTTTCTCTCTCTCTCTTTCTTTCTTTCTCTCTCTTTCTCTTTTTCTCTCTCTCTCTCTTTCTCTTTCTCGCTCTCTCTCTCTCTGTTTCTCTCTTTCACTCTCCCTTTCTCTCTTTCACTCTCCCTTTCTCTCTCTCTCTCTCTCTTTCTCTCTCTCCCTCTTTTTCTCTCTCTCCCTCTCACTCACTCTTTTTCTCTCTCTCACTCACTCTCTTTCTCTTTCTCTCTCTCTCTTTCTCTCTCTCTCTCTATCTATCTTTCTCTGTCCTTCTCTCTCTCTCTCTCTCTCTCTCTCTATCTACCTACCGATTTTTCTCTTTATATCTACTATTTTCTTCCGTCACTCTTTCCATTCTGTTTTCTCTTCTCATTATCCATAATCCTCTCTGATCTTAATGTATACAAAATAATTTTTTAAATTTAAGAAATTCATCCGAGCTTCAAGTTGTATAGTTATTGCTCCCAGGTAACGCCGAGTTACTCGTATCCTTTCCCCATCCGCCCCTAAATCATATAATGAAACACATGTTTGTGTGTATGTATTAAAACTGATATACAAATGTAAGAAATTAACCCGAGCTCTCAGTTTTAAAGTTAAATCGCTCCCTCGCCACGCAAAGTGTACCTATCTACATGATAATAATACGCTTCTACTTTCCACACCGATTAAAAAAATTAAGATTGTTCGATTGACAAAGCTACAAGTAATTGTTAATTATCTGATGTCGCTTTTGCCAAAAAAGTAATTTTAACCATGACCAAATTAATAAGACAGAATAACAAGAATTTAGTTGCCGTCGTCGACCTCAAAGTGACATTTGTATTAGTTATTTAAAGAATATTTAGGTGACGAATGTGTTGGTTTCGTCAAAAGAGAAACTATTTGTTATAAAAAGAGTTAAATTGTTACAATGAATACATTAAAACGTTAAAACATTGGTGTTATATATTCAAACATCTGTTGCTGAGAAGTAATTTACGGTAAGTCGAAATAGAAGACGGTCGGTTAGAAACCGTGGGATTTTCACTGCGTCGTCCTCGTGAGTTTCGAATTACGATTAACAGATGGTTTTTACTTCAGTTGAATTCATCAACATTGTAGCATGAACATTGATACAACAGTAAATACGCTACGTTCATGTGACGCCAAACGTGATTTCTTATGTTAAGCCATCTTCATGTGACACTTCACCTGATTGCTTATGTTACGCTATTTTCATGTGACATTTAACATGATTGCTTATGATACGCTATGATCATATGACGTTTAACGCGATTGCTTATGATACGCTATGATCATATGACGTTTCACGCGATTGCTTATGATACGCTATGATCATATGACGTTTCACGCGATTGCTTATGATACGCTATGATCATATGACGTTTCACGCGATTGCTTATGATACGCTATGATCATATGACGTTTAACGCGATTGCTTATGATACGCTATGATCATATGACGTTTCACGCGATTGCTTATGATACGCTATGATCATATGACGTTTAACGCGATTGCTTATTTTACGCTATGTTTATGTAAAGCTCCACGTGATTGCTTATGATACGCTATGGTCACATGACACTTCACCTGATTGCTTATGTTACGCTATGTTCATATTACACTTTACATGATTGCTTATGATATGCTATGATCATATGACATTTCACGTGATGGCTTATGTTACGCTAGGTTTATGTTAGTCTCCACGTGATTGCTTATATTACGCTATGTTCACGTGACTCGCCAGGTGATTGTTTACGTTACGCTCTGTTCATCTATTACTCCTGATTATTGTGTATTACGCTAAGTTCATGTGACGCTACGCATGATTGCTTTTCTTCTGCTATGTTTACGTGACGCTACGCATGATTCCATATCTCTATCTATGCATGAATGTTAATGAAATCAAAAATCAAGTTCGGAGATTAGATCGGCCAATACTTTATTAAACTCAGAATAAAGATGTTGATAATAATCTAAATAATTCAAATGGTACAAACTATGAATTCCTTATCTAAATAATTTCGAAACAATCCCATAGTTCTCGACTATATCCATCCCGTCCTCTATTCGAAGTTCAGAAATTCGACAATTATGAAAGCCGAAAGTTATTTTATTCGTTATGTATAACGTAATTCCTGTTTTTTTTTTACTTGTCTTCAAATCGAAAATATATTGAAGAAGAAATAAAAAATTGAAACAAGAAGATTTATTAAATTTATATAGTTTACAATTTATTTATTAGAATGTCGAGATTCCTTTTTGCACACTTCGCTTCATAGTTTCATTTAACTCACAAAATTCAATCTGGGGGAGAAAAAACAGAACCTCTGTTCACTTCTATTTCTTAGTGAGTTCGATCCTGCTTTTTTCTGATATTTTCACGATCAGTGACGTAGTCCGAAATTGTATCTGATACATTCCTCAATCGGCATACTTCAAAGAAAAAACAATAAAATGTTTACAATTTAAATATTATTCCGCAACTCGAAATTATCAAAACAATCGCAGTCCCATTCCAAACTTGAAACCTGCCCACACCTGAGCTACATCACGTTAGAATCCAGGTCATCATACTTAATCCCTATTCTGATATTTTCGATCACCCCAGGATAATCTCGTTGCATATGGATCGCCACAATCAACTTTTCATAAATCTGTTGGTGCGTGTTAACAGCTAACCTAAATTAACCCTATTTTAACCCTAACCTAAATTAACCCTATTATTAACCCTAACCATAACCTAAATTAACCCTATTATTAACCCTAACCCTAATCTAAACTAATATCCAATCAACGCTCTAAAATAATTGAATTGCACACAATCTTTCAACAGATTCAATTCATACAACCCATTTACAACGCTAGATATTATTTTGCTTTCCATCAGAAATATCAAAAGATAGCATCCATTTTAAACATTAAAGCGGAGACGCCCTCTAGCGACAATATTATTGTAGAGTAAGAGCCGGCAAAAGAACCCTTTGATCTTAGCAACGCACGGAATCTTTGAGGTTTTAAGAGTGTTTATATAAACGTTTGCCAAACTTATTTTTTTATTGGCAACGCACTTTAAGACAAGTGAACATCATTTACATTCTTTGAACATAAATTCGATAGATTCAGTAAAACGAAAAATGTCTACATCTTAGTCAAAAGATTACGTATGTTTGTAATCGAAACTACGTCATAAATCTACGTCACAATTGGCCGAAGTTTTAGCTCTTACTTTAGAGTATATTTTTTTTACTCCTCTGCGGGAGTTAGGCACAAGGCCAGTTTTATCTTACTCCCACAAGTAAGATGTGACCATAGCTTGGGTCGAGTAAGTGGGGTTTGAAAAGCCAGCGCCCGAGAAAGTGAGCACTCTGGCCATTAAAAATTGCCTGGGTAGCCCCGTCGGCATTCCCCGGTAGGGGCGCCTCAGGCAGTAAGCAATAAACCTACTCCTCCCCAAAGAGGGGAGGCGAAGCCTGAGAGGGTAGATCTCCTAGAACTGCACAGAACAAACCCACAGACAGGTGGAATCAAGCCCCGAAGGACAAGACGACACCCGTCTATAGGGTGCAGTATGCATCGGAACAGATACTACACTTACTTCCTAGCTTACTTTAGAGTATATTACTTTAAAAATCCATTCTATCAAGAAATGATACTTTCTATTGTCTACACCGTTCATCAATCAATTTTACTTGAACTCTTTCATGCATGATTTTTTACTGACATTCTACGTAGCTAATCTAACTTGTTCTTGAACAACATGCCTTCAAGTTGAGCTGACTTGTTCTTGTACCACGTGCCTTCAAGTTGAGGTGACTTGTTTTTGAACCACGTGCCATCAAGTGTTACTGACTTGTTTTTGAACCAAGTGCCTTAAAGTTGAGCTGACTTGTTGTTAGAACAACCTGCCTTCAAGTTGAGCTGACTCGTTCTTGAACCGCGTGGCTTAAAGTTGAGCTGACTTGTTCTTGTACCACGTGTCGTCAAGTTGCGGTGACTTGTTCTTGAACCACGTGCCTTCAAGCTGAGCTGACCTGTTCTTGTACCACGTGTCGTCAAGTTGCGGTGACTTGTTCTTGAACCACGTGCCTTCAAGCTGAGCTGACCTGTTCTTGTACCACGTGTCGTCAAGTTGCGGTGACTTGTTCTTGAACCACGTGCCTTCAAGCTGAGCTGACCTGTTCTTGTACCACGTGTCGTCAAGTTGAGGTGACTTGTTTTGAACCACGGGCCTTCAAGTTGAGGGACTTGTTGTTGAACAACTTGCCTTCAAGTTGAGCGACTTGTTGTTGAACAACCTAGCTTCAAGTTGAGCTGACTTGTTCTTGAACCACGTGGCTTCAAGTTGAGATGACTTGTTCTTGAACCACGTGCATGCAAGTTGAGCTGACTTGTTCTTGAACCACGTGCTTTCAAGTTGGGCTGACTTGCTCTTAATCACGTGCCTTCAAGTTGAGCTGACTTGCTCTTGAACCACGTGCCTTCAAGTAAAGCTGACTTCCGAAAAGACACGTCACGATTAGTAATAGAGGCAAAACGCATTCATCGATGTTCCTGACTCTTACAAAAAAAAAAACAATGGTGAAATCCAAATTTATGATAATTTGTGACAACTTTTGTATTTGTTGTTGTGTAAAAACAGTATGCATTAAAGGCGGTAATAATATGTGCAAGTCATGCATACAAAACACTGTTGTTAAGAGTAAATGGTTTGGTCAATTAAGATAGAACGTCTTTTGAAACTCACTTTAATAAATGAATTGCTAGCATTTAATGTTTTCTAAACGTTTGTTTTGATGTAATAGCTATTATAAATATTTTCCTTGATTAATCTTTAAAAACAAAATAAAATAAATGGATCGACCGCAGTCGAGGGCGACCCTAACGATTCATTTTTTACAGACAATACACCGAGATGTAGAACGCTCTATTCCCTGGCTTGCTTCATTTCTAATGCTGAGCTTTTTAACAAAGAGGCATCAAGTATCATCTTATTTGTCTTCGTTATAACTCGACCAAGGATTGAACCCCGGTCTCCATCCCAATAGCAAACACCTTAATTACTATGCAAAATGGCTTGTTAAATCTTAATAAGATCAATTCAACTATAGAAATAACTGTAATTTAATGATCTCTCTTCTGATCGTAAGGTCAAAAATTGATGAGGTCACCGCTTGCACCCTGACTTCAACTGGACCGCGAGCAAGACCCAGAAAACTTTAGAGCTTCAAGAACGGTATTTTAAAATTTCGCCAGAATATCGAGAGGAGAAATTTCGACGCAAAAGAAAAGGAATCTCCATTAACTAGCAGCAGACACAATTCGCAGAAAACAACGTTTTACCCGGAACTTTAACACACATCAACTGTAAAAGCACGTTCTATCTTTATTAACGGACTCAAGTCCATCAAGATAATAAGCAAAACAGTAAATTATTCCTCTTTTTATTGAATTTAAAAGAACACTTATTCAAATAATTCGATTTCTGATGCTTAAAATAGAGGAATTACACGTATTCGTTGCTTCGACTAGCGTTTGTGTCCGTTATCACTGGGGCAATGTTCTAATCATCTATTTTTTTCCGATGGATGATGTAAAACACACGCATTTTTAAAGGGCCGTTCACCGCGAGGTTCGTTACACTAGTATGCCAAAACTTCTAGTAGCTACCTCTTAGACAGGGTCCGACAAAGAACCTTTAATCTAATACGTACTGTCTATCAAGCTCCACTTTCTGTCCCATCGCCGCAATGTTGCGTTTCTGTGATTGTTCTGAAATTACTTCAATAGAATGTGCTCCGACGAACTTGCTGCACTTGTGCCCTATTAACGTAAATATGCCCGATGAAGCCGAAAATCAGCAAAATCCTACCCCTTCACTGTAGAAATTGAATTGTAACGTGAACAAACATCTCGCTGCTCAACGTCCCACATAACATTCCCCTGTCATTTCGGTGCTTAATTAACGGTTGCCTCTTACGTCTCAGTAATGATGTGCATTTTTGGGGTGAATAGAAGTAAAATGAACATAGTTCAATTCAGTAAATTTTGAACTGAAATAATAGAGTAAAAATAGAAGTAATAGTTTCGTTTTCTGTTGAAGCGAATTTTCTGAAATCCTTGATGCTATTTTTATTTCTGCATTTCAGGAAAACGAGGCATCAAAGTGGGGGTCTAATGCAACGCTGCTAAATCACACCCACTGCAAAATTAATGTACGAATACAAACAAGGTGTATGATTATATATATATATATATATATATATATATATATATATATATATATATATATATATATATTCGAATCGTACGACCGGTAGTGAATAGTTATATCTGTATGCTGATGAGTCCTGATTGAAAAGGGACGAAACGTATACGTACATAGATAACAAACAATAACAAATATTTTATATTTGTCGCTCCTTGTAAAATAAGTAGAGCACTCTAAATGGTAGTACAAACACAGCATGACGTCACTTGCTTTATATGCCTCATTCCTTCTTTAATAGAAGTAGAATGCCTGGATATCGTGCCGCTTTTTACTGTGTTAAAATTATCATTGTTTATCGGCTATTCAAATATTGGCCGCGCGGTTAACGACGTTGGATTAGAGTTAAAAAATACTTGTACTCCAGGGTTGCGAATCGTACGACCGGTAGTGAATAGTCATATCTCTATGCTGATGAGTCCTGATTGAAAAGGGACGAAACGTATACGAAACGTATACGTACATAGATAATAAACAATAACAAATATTTATATATATATATATATATATATATATATATATATACGTATTTTAACATTTATTTAAACCACTCTAAGGTTATAATATCGCTCTATCGAAACATAAGTTAAAAACTGAGAAACGAACGATGAACACTGAATAAAGAATACGACTGAAATGTTTACGCCATATGCACGTGTACGTGTATATTCTTCTTAATATAGATGACTAGCTGTCCCGATCCGACGTTACCCAGTAGTCTATTTACTTGCAATTTTTTCCCCCTCAATATACGCATTTCATTATAAATTTTTCAATTTTCCCCTCTCTCTCATATATGTATTAAATATGTTGTCGCTGTCTTTCCCCCTCATTATATGCATTCCGTTGTAATTCTCACAATTGTCCCCTCTCTCTATATGTGTGTTGACTAGTGAGTGTGAGTTTCTCTTTTTTCATTTTCAAACATGTAATCTCCTCATTTTGGGAATTTGAAAAGGCCGGAGGGTCGAAATAAATTATCACACCGGTGATTATGTGATTCCGTGTTATTATATATATATATATATATATATATATATATATATATATATATATATATATATATATATATATATATATATATATATATATATATATGTGAGTTGTTGTACGAGAGAAACATTGCATGTGTGCATATTTATGTATTTTTAATGGCGTTTCTAGTTGGGCCTATTTCTAGTTAATCCGAGAGGACATTCTTTATGGCTAAATACGCATGGAAAGAGACTGGCGAACACGACCTTGATAAGATAAGGTACGGATGATTGACAGTGAGTAGCATTGATGAATTAAAACGCCACAGAAAGCTGCAAATATAATTTGGTCAGGTGATTCCATTAGCAAACAGAGCATCGATACAGAAGGGTATCTCAGTCTAATTTTTTTTTTTATTGCTTTCTCTATTTGTAATTCTTTAAAAACTATTTGACGTCTGCGTGACTGGCATTCGTTGTTGTCAAGGAAATAGGATAACGTTTGAATTTCAAAACGAAAACTATAAAAGACTCACCCAGAATATTCGAAGGGGAAAGTGATGTAATCGATATCGACACGGGTTATGGAATCAGCTAAGTTGATTTCGAACCCAATTGAATATATCTTAGTTTTTTTTTACATTGTCGTATCTTTACGGAAGATATGAAGAAACCCTTTCAAATATTGCGATATATTAATTGCGTGTACGTTAGATAGTATATAGTAGGTTATCCTCGTTTGGTTGTAATTGTAAAGTAGATAACTGTCTGGCGCAGTCGGAAATCAAAATCAGACAGACGTGGGAATAAATATATAGCAAACAGAAACCGGATGAAGAATTACGTCATCAAAGAAGGAAAATAGGATTTGTAAAATTGTAAGTGAGTTGTTAATAGAAAAGAAGCCGAAGAGACACTAATTACTATGAACTAATAGATCACAAACAACACGGTTGCCTTTATTCGAATACGGTGCATATTCGTGAGACATAAAATAAAATTATATCTGTTAAAGTACTATAAGAATTGAGTTGTGTTTATTCATTTTAATCGGCTAGAAATAGTTTCAATTCAGCTGTTCCCGCAGTCCGCCACCCCCATCATCAGTCGAAACGACATCTAGGCATCGAGCCTCGAATAGATTAATACTTCCATGCATAAAACTATCTACAGGGTAGATTCAACGTAAAAATTACCTTGTGGCAGCGACGTTTTATGTGCTGTAATTTGATCCAACGCTTTAATAGACTGATAAATTGTATCTATCTAAGCAGGGACATTTAGGGATATCCTTACCGAAACGTCATATATGTCATAAAAATATGATCTTCTTCTAATAATAATAATAATATTATTATTATTAGTAGTAGTATTATTATTATTATTATTATTAGTATTATTATTATCATTATTATTATTAGTAGTAGTAGTATTAGTAGTATTATTATTAGTAGTATTATTATTATTGGTATTATTATTAGTAGTAGTAGTAGTAGTAGTATTATTATTATTATTATTATTATTATTATTATTAGTATTATTATTATTATTATTAGTAGTATTATTATTATTAGTATTATTATTATTATTAGTAGTAGTAGTAGTAGTATTATTATTAGTATTATTATTATTATTATTAGTATTATTATTATTATTATTAGTATTATTGTTATTATTATTAGTATTATTATTATTATTAATAGTAGTAGTAGTATTATTATTAGTAGTATTATTATTATTATTATTAGTATTATTATTATTAGTAGTAGTAGTATTATTATTATTATTAGTAGTAGTATTATTATTATTATTAGTATTATTATTATTAGTATTATTATTATTAGTAGTAGTAGTAGTATTATTAGTATTAGTATTATTATTAGTAGTATTATTATTAGTAGTAGTAGTAGTAGTAGTATTATTATTAGTATTATTATTATTATTATTATTATTAGTATTATTATTATTGTTATTATTATTAGTAGTAGTAGTAGTATTATTATTACTAGTATTATTATTAGTAGTAGTATTATTATTAGTATTATTATTATTATTATTATTACGATTATTATTAGTATTATTATTAGTAGTATTATTATTATTAGTATTATTATTATTATTATTATTATTATTATTTTTATTATTATTATTATTTTTATTATTATCGCAGACCACCCGTGAATGGTTGGGTCAGTATTTGTAATTTAATATATCAGTAAATATTTGGAAATTTCAAAATGTTTTCATAAATAGATAGAGATTTACGGTTACGGCTGCTGTTGCTGCTTTAAAAGAAACATACACGTCCGTAAATTGTTAGTATTATATAGATCATAATCAGCAGCCAGCAGTTAAGTTTTTTTCTGCTTTAAACCAATGAGCGTATTACGGCTGCTGCAGCTATAAAAAAATAACTCTGCTGATGACATAATAGAAGCTCTCTCACTTTCATCTCCCGACCTTCACTTTCACTCTCTCACCCCGACTGTCTTCCCCTTCTCTCTCTCTCTCTCTCTCTCTCTCTCTCTCTCTCTCTCTCTCTCTCTCTCTCTCATTTATTTACTGATCTTACTAATTTCTGATCTTGTGTTTAACCATTGAACTCATTCGTCCCCTCCGTCTACTTCACTTGTATTTTCTTCTTCATTTACGTCGTTTCACACAACCTCCATTCTTCTAAAACATTCGTGTACACATGAAACCTGTGCAAGATTACAATATGACAACAACACACACGTATGTCTTTCGTTGGCGATAAAAAGATTTTTGACCAAAATTGTTCCGCTGTATAAACTCATCGACGCACCGACTTAATCGCTACAGACAATTTAAGAAACCCTCTCAGACTTTTCGGCGCCATCTCTTGGCTTGTTTTCTATAGCTGGTTCCTTGGAGATATATACTAGTATCAATTCTCTACCTCAATTCTACGTAGGGTCCTAACCATTGTCAAGATGCATGCCAGTGCACTCCCCAGGGTGCACGATCCCGTGGGCCCCAATCATTACGTCATATATTTTTTTCATTTTACTTCGATGGAAGTTCTCAGAAATCAAGAAGCCCCGTTCCTAGGGCTAACACTTGATCTCTATATGAGATACACAGATATTCGAATATTCCATTAAAGTTCTCCTTTATTCTCTAAAGTTGATTTCATAAAAAAAATTAAGAACATTAATTCTCTTCTCCCCAATTGACCAGTAAACTATTTTATAGTATATCTTTTATGTGGTCTATTGGTCTTACCGGATTCCAGGACAAGAATTCATCTAGTCTGGTGGAGTATCCAGCTTAGTGCTGTTACTAGAGACAACACCAGTTGGAGGAGATTCAACATTCCTAGTACGAGCGAGTGTAGCCATATTAATGTGGTCTTATTTGGGCTTCGAATACTATGTTATTTTGAATATTTGGTCAAGGTTTACTTGTAGGGGGAAGTATCTTCATGTTATGTTGTCCTGACAAACCCTTGTACAGAGATACCGAAGACACTCGAGGATAGTATATAGTAGGTAATTCAAACTCTGTCTGTCTGTTTGTGTTTTTTTAAGATCTGACTTTATTTTGGAAAGAGAGTGTTCGATATCGTGGATAGAACAAATATTAAATGAATCCATCAATCACGTATGTGTATAAATATAATATTGTCTGAGTATGTGTACATACATGTGTGTATGTATGTGCATGTGTGTATGTATGTGCATGTGTGTATGTATGTGCATGTGTGTATGTATGTGCATGGGTGTATGTATGTGCATGTGTGTATGTATGTGCATGGGTGTATGTATGTGCATGTGTGTATGTATGTGCATGTGTGTATGTGTGTGCATGTGTGTATGTATGTACATGTGTGTATGTATGTGCATGTGTGTATGTATGTGCATGTGTGTATGTATGTGCATGTGAATGTTGTGCATGTGTGTATGTGTGTGCATGTGTGTATGTATGTGCATGTGTGTATGTATGTACATGTGTGTATGTATGTGCATGTGTGTATGTATGTGCATGTGTGTATGTATGTGCATGGGTGTATGTATGTACATGTGTGTATGTATGTGCATGTGTGTATGTATGTGCATGCGAATGTTGTGCAGTTTAAGGAACTGCATTCTTTGACGTTACCAATTGCTTTGCAACTATGTCGCTTACCGTTTAGTTTACAGAGCCGAACCATTTTCAATTTTTTTTAACCGAGGACGTGTTCAATTTACCATTGTTTTACCAGAACATATAAAGTTATCTTGGCAGAGTTTAAAAGTTGGACCCAAACACCATTTAAGTTGGCATATTAAACTTTAATCATGACATGTAATTTGTTATTGTTGTACAATGTAATTGGCACTATAGTAACGTGCATCACCACAGTTTATTCAAAAGTAAATTATGTAGTCCAGCTGAGACAACTTGTAATATGGAAAGAAATACAGTTATGACTGAGAAATTCAAATCCACAGCAGCAATACCTCATATTGTAATTGAATGAATATAGACAGTGTTTTCGGTACAACTACAATTTTATTTTATTTTCTCTATAGTTTAAGTTGACATATTAAACTTTCATCATGACATGTAATTTGTTATTGTTATACAATGTTATTGGCACTATAGTAACGTACATCACCACAGTATAGTTTAGAAACTGTGCAAGGAAATAAAACCTTAAGTGCCTTCACTGCATCCCAAGCAACACCGTGGAGGCATAGCCAGTTGTAGATGAATCGATCCAAATGGCAGTATAAGACAAAATCAAGCATATCGTTACTCAAGCGGCAAAACAAATTACAAACGAAAGGTTTGGGATAATTGAATGATCGTCATTCAAAGATATCGATGCAAGAGAGTCTGACTTGTTCACGTGGATATCCGCGGATTTATCAAGATTACTCGGTGATATTAGTAGCAGCAGGGAAGTAAAGAAAATGACAAGAATAGATTATCTATTCGTCAAAGTCGGCGGCTTTCCTAAAAATATGCTAAAAAAACAACTGAATATTGTAGCAATAAATAGGATATTCTCTAAATATGTTGAGATGCCTATCAGCAAAAAATATATATATGTTATATATGTTATATAAAAGATATATATGTTATATATACTCGTATATAATTGTAGGTGTGAGACGGTTACTCATGAGATTGATATATTTCGTAGAAAGCATGGCGTTCATTTTGGATAACGGAAACAAGAATATCGAGTATCGATATTTTCTGTCAGTGCAGAAATGCTGAAATGCCATTTATACATTCGATATTGAACTTAAAAAATTAGGAAACCGAACTAGTCTTCATTAACTTTTAATATTTGTTTTGAAGTAGAATACATCCATCTCCCTCCCTCCATCTCTCTCTCTTTTCTCTCTCTCTTTCTCTCTCTCTCTTTCTCTCTCTCTCTCTTTCATATATACTCTTTTCTCTTTCTCTCTCTCTCTCTCTCCCTCTCTCTCTTTCATATATACTCTTTTCTCTTTCTCTCTCTCTCTCTCTCTTTCATATATACTCTTTTCTCTTTCTCTCTCTCTCTCTCTCTCTTACATATATACTCGCCTGCTAAAAGAATACAGAGAAATTATACCGCTTTTAGTTATTATAATCGGTAATCTTAGAAGGTTCATTCTTTCTAATCGAAGAATCTTGCGTGTTGCTAAGTGAAAACAGTCATTTCCTACATCAGAGTGTATTCTTAGAGAAGTGAATTTTATATATATATATATATATATATATATTTTAATGCAACTTTAATTCCTATATAACTTTATTTCTAGCTACCATATTGCAGAATGGTTATTGGGTGTAGTGTTTAGATAGTAGTATTATTTTTTTAATTATTATTATTGTTATAATTTATGTTATTTGATATGCAAATTATCATATCATACGGTAGTCTTAAGGTTATTATTATATTATTATTATTATTATTATTATTATTATTATTATTATTTATTTATTTATTTATTTATTTATTTATGTATATATTAGTAAAATTTTAAGCTGAATTATTTCGACACTTGATTATTGGGGAAATGGTAGTTTAATCAGTACCATTGGAGAGCCATGAATATTATAACTGTCCTGTTTTTAAATCTCCGAAACAGTTACATGGTAAATAGCTGATGCCTCTTCGCCATCTTTACTTGTCGTAAAGGGAAGACATGCAATTACGAAATTGTTAAAGTGCGTTGTAGTCGTGCAAACAGCAGCAAATAAAGAAAGCGTGCAAAGAACAGCAAATAAAGAAAGCGTAAAAAGAACAGCAAATAAAGAAAGCGTGCAAAGAGCAGCAAATAAAGAAAGCGTGCAAAGAGCAGAAAATAAAGAAAGCGTGCAAAGAACAGCAAATAAAGAAAGCGTGCAAAAAGCAGAAAATAAAGAAAGCGTGCAAAGAGCAGAAAATAAAGAAAGCGTGCAAAGAACAGCAAATAAAGAAAGCGTGCAAAGAGCAGAAAATAAAGAAAGCGTGCAAAGAGCAGAAAATAAAGAAAGCGTGCGAAGAACAGCAATAAAGAAAGCGTGCAAAGAGCAGAAAATAAAGAAAGCGTGCAAAGAGCAGAAAATAAAGAAAGCGTGCAAAGAACAGCAAATAAAGAAAGCGTGCAAAGAGCAGAAAATAAAGAAAGCGTGCAAAGAACAGCAAATAAAGAAAGCGTGCAAAGAGCAGAAAATAAAGAAAGCGTGCAAAGAACAGCAAATAAAGAAAGCGTGCAAAGAGCAGAAAATAAAGAAAGCGTGCAAAAAACAGCAAATAAAGAAAGCGTGCAAAGAGCAGGAAATAAAAAAAGCGTGCAAAGAGCAGAAAATAAAGAAAGCGTGCAAAGAACAGAAAATAAAGAAAGCGTGCAAAGAGTATTGATTTACTCCTCTCCAGGAGTTAGGCACAAGGCTAGTTTTTATCTTACTCCCACAAGTAAGATATGACCCAAGGTCGGGTCGGGAAAGTGGGGTTTAAAAATTGCCTGGGCAGCCCTGTCGGCATTCCCCGATAGGGGCGCCTCAGGCAGTAAGCAATAAACTTACTCCTCCCCAAAGAGGGGAGGCGAAGCCTGGGAGGGTGGACCTCCTAGAACTGCACAGGACAGACCCATAGACCGGCGTAAATCAAGCCCCGAAGGCCAAGACAATACCAGTCTATGGGGTGCAGTATCCGTCGGAACAGATACTACACTTTGATCTTAGCCAAAAGGCCAAGAACGTGCAAAGAGTAGCAAATAAAGAAAGCGTGCAAAGAGCAGCAAATAAAGAAAGCGTGCAAAGAGCAGCAAATAAAGAAAGCGTGCAAACAGCAGCAAATAAAGAAAGCGTGCAAAGAGCAGCAAATAAAGAAAGCGTGCAAACAGCAGCAAATAAAGAAAGCGTGCAAAGAGCAGCAAATAAAGAAAGCGTGCAAACAGCAGCAAATAAAGAAAGCGTGCAAACAGCAGCAAATAAAGAAAGCGTGCAAACAGCAGCAAATAAAGAAAGCGTGCAAAGAGCAGCAAATAAAGAAAGCGTGCAAACAGCAGCAAATAAAGAAAGCGTGCAAACAGCAGCAAATAAAGAAAGCGTGCAAAGAGCAGCAAATAAAGAAAGCGTGCAAAGAGCAGCAAATAAAGAAAGCGTGCAAACAGCAGCAAATAAAGAAAGCGTGTGCCGAGTTCAAGTCACATTGTGTCTATTGTGGCTATTTACGCATTAATACTATGTGGAAAAGTATGAACTCGCAATTTCGCACACATATAGGTAAAATAGTGTTGATTAAGCGTTGGCCTTTTGGCTAAGATCAAAGTGTAGTATCTGTTCCGATGGATACTGCACCCCGTAGACTGGTATTGTTTTGGTCTTCGGGGCTTGATTTACGCCGGTCTATGGGACTATCTTGTGCAGTTCTAGGAAGTCCACTCTCCCAGGCTTTGCCTCCCCTCTTTGGGGAGGAGTAGGTTTATTGCTTACTGCCCGATGCGCCCCTACCGGGGAATGCCGACGGGGCTGCCCAGGCAATGTTTAAATGGCCGGATTGCTCACCTTCTCGGGCGCTGGCTTTTCAAATCTCACTTTCCCGACCTTGTGTCACATCTTACCTTGTGGGAGGAAGATGAATAAATTAAGCGTTGATAATAGATGTATTTCCGGCAGTAGAGGAATCTATCGTTATTTCCACCAAACGTGTCCGACTGAGTTCTAATCTCCAGTGGGACACATTTCCATGATATTGATTCCCTGGAGACTAAAACATGGTCATTTTCAAGGTCCAAAAAAGAGTCGCCAACTTAATAGGTCTCTCACTATCCCTGTCCCATCGCCGCAATGTTGCTTCCTTGTGCCTGTTTTTGCAAGTACTTCAATGGATTGTGCTCTGCTGAACTTGCTGCTCTAGTGCCCCCACGACGTAAATTCACTAGACCAACCCTACAATCTGCCAAATCCCATCCATTCACTGTGGAGGTCCCAAGATGACGAAAAGCTTTCTACTCAAAAAGCTTCTTTTCTCGTGCTGCTGGACTCTGGAAATCCCTCCCTGCTCCATGTTTTCCTGACGGTACTGACATGCAGAAATTTAAAACTAATGTAAACAGACATCTCGCTGCGCAGCTCCCAATTTAGCTTGAACCCCCTCCCCCCCCCCCCAAAAAAAAAACACTTTCACCCTTTTTCTCAGTAGTCCCTTACGTCTACAGTGGCGGCCTGCCTTGTTTGGGGGTGAACTATGTTTTAAAATAAAATATAAACAGATACTTGTCAAACCGTTTACTTACGTAGTCAGATTCTGTCAATTCGTTTCATTATGTTCAATTGTCTCACAATATCATTTATCATTCAACTGACAATCTATCCATCTTATTAAATCTCATCCTCGAATAGGGTTTGGCCTTAATAACTGATGATTCAGTAGTAACAAGATGAATTGATATGCCGTAGAATAGACAGAAACGTTTACCAAACAAAACCGACAACCTGTCTATATAACATATGTTTAAGAGTTCTCGTATTATTACTCTATGTGTTCACCTTTCTTGATGTGTGTGTGTTTGTGTGTGTTTTGAGAGAGAAAGAGAGAGAATGAGAGAGAGGGGGGGGAAGAGGGAGAGGGGGAGGGAGACTGGATTTTACTTTTTGTAGACAACTTGAAACAAATAGAAACCTTGTATATTTTTTTTTTCATCTTCTTCGCTGGGTTTCCTCTCTGCGTGCCAATGCCAGACATGGCCGAAAGCGATGAAAGAAGTGAATGTCTAACCTATCCGGAGACAGCAAACGGGGGGAGAGGGAGATCAGGAAAAAGTACACACACACGCGCATATATATATATATATATATATATATATATATATATATATATATATATATATATATATATATATATATACTAACATTTGTTAATTGAAGAAATAATGCCTCGAAATGTTTACGGAAAAGCCTGGAATCAAAACTTTATATTTTTCATTATTTACAAAAGCCGTGTCCTTCATATTTCTATAGACATCTTCGCAAATGTTATTTTTTCCTCCGACATTTTTACAATCCACTCGTTGATATTCTGATGGCAATTTCAAACGACGAATGGCATCAGATTTCTATTTGGAGTTTTTGTTTTGGTTTATGTACTTATTGCTTTTACTTCGCTAATTTGGGAATGGTTCCTTTGAGATGCCAACGGACATCTTTGAAGTAAGGCTTCCTTCTTCTAATAATCATATCTCTGTTGTTTAGGAAATCTATTTGCTAACCACTTTTATCATAATAACTGTGAGTTAATTAACGTGTTTGTTTCCATAAGGATGTTTCTTTATAACGTAATAACACAAAACACATGCTCAAATATGACTTAGTTCTGGGAATTATGTTTGAAAAAAAGTCAGCTCAAATATGGGTTAGTTCTGGGAATTAAGTTTGAAAAAAAAAGTCAGCTCAAATATGGCTTAGTTCTGGGAATTATGTTTGAAAAAAAAAGTCAGTTCAAATATGGCTTAGTTCTGGGAATTATGTTTTAAAAAAAGTCAGCTCAAATATGGCTGAGTTCTGGGAATTATGTTTTTAAAAAGTCAGCTCAAATATGGGTTAGTTCTGGGAATTATGTTTGAAAACAAAGTCAGCTCAAATATGGCTTAGTTCTGGGAATTATGTTTTTAAAAAAGTCAGCTCAAATATGGCTGAGTTCTGGGAATTATGTTTGAAAAAAAAAGTCAGCTCAAATATGGGTTAGTTCTGAGAATTATGTTTGAAAAAAAAGTCAGCTCAAATATGGGTTAGTTCTGGGAATTATGTTTTAAAAAAAGTCAGCTCAAATATGGGTTAGTTCTGGGAATTATGTTTGAAAAAAAAGTCAGCTCAAATATGGGTTAGTTCTGGGAATTATGTTTTAAAAAAAGTCAGCTCAAATATGGGTTAGTTCTGGGAATTATGTTTGAAAAAAAAGTCAGCTCAAATATGGGTTAGTTCTGGGAATTATGTTTTTATAAAAGTCAGCTTAAATATGGGTTAGTTCTGGGAATTATGCTTTAAAAAAAGTCAGCTCAAATATGGCTTAGTTCTGGGAATTATGTTTAAAAACAGTCAGCTCAAATATGGGTTAGTTCTGGGAATTCAGTTCAGTAGTATTTACGTGCGCTTTTATCAGGAGTGGAGTCAGCTTTTGTTACGATTACTCCTACTGTCCGGGTCTCATTTGTGGGTTAAATAAAATCTGTCACGTGAACGATACTCAACTGACTCGTACACCCTTTGGCCAGAGATATTTCTCAGCATTTTGTAACTTTATTCTTTTGACCATCCTGTGTATGACGCAAATTGAATCCAGTGGTGGAGCCATAATTTTGGAGTTATGTGAATGTGAAGTTAAACTTAATTTACTATTATTCTTACTATCGACATGTATGAATATAGTTAATTATTTGCATGTAACATAGACACCTAATTCAGTATAGCTGAGAGAGAACGCAGGCAGCAGCTGACTGAAGTGTTAGTATTGCTTGAAAACAAAGCAATTGTTTGTCTAAGTGTAAGTTTATTATTAAAGTTGTTAGGTAAGTTGGGAAACTAGAAAAAAGTAAGCCATCAGTTGACGGCACGGGCATAATAATGTGTGTGTGTGTGTGTTGGTGCGTCTACGAACACATGTTTCGTCCTCCCATGACTCACCAGCGTGGCTGAACTTGGCGAGGTTTGAAACCAGAATCTCAGAGACTGAAGTCCCATATGTTTTAATGGATCTTATCATCCTTTGGCGACGTCCTCCACACATTTGTGTTCAATTAAGGATGTTACAAAACGATGATGTCATTCAATGGGCATGAGGACAGATAAACAATAGGTTAAATATAAACTCGTTTTCGGACTATTTCTCTACAAAAGATACGCCTACACAACAAATTAATCTACAAACGAAACGTACGTTTCTGCATAAAATGACCGACGGCTGGTTGATATGCCGTAAACTCAATAATCAAACAAACACATATTCGATATGTTTACTCTATACTATATTTCTGGTGTCTTTGAATTTCTGTTCAGCGAGGAAATTGAAAACAAAGCTCTATACAAAAATCAAACAGTAGAATTTTACAAAGAAATGCAATGGCGATATTGATTTTGTCATTAGGCTTTTTTTGTATTTATTTTTCAATAATATCGTGTGATCAGGAGTTTCCGCCGGACATCAAACACATTCAAAGACGACGGGTTACTTCATTTTATTTTAGTTATCACTTAAAGATTAACAACTATCAAAACTGACAAATAAAAATATAAAATGGGAATATGGGGTTCAGGGTTGGGAGCATG
>OY744531.1:104605119-104637619 GCA_963556195.1 Sepiola atlantica
ATATATAGATTTAATGGAAACTGTTCCAGACATGGTATGAAGCCACTTGATTTAATGAGCTTAAAATAACAATATATGTCCTTTTATGCGTGACATATGATCGTCAATATAAACGATTACAAGTTCTTTCATTTTTAAATATATATTTCATGAAAACTTCACAATCAAAATCTGCCTTACCCATTGTTATGCATATAATGCATATTCTAAATGTCGAAAGAATTATATATATACGTATACACATAAATCAATCAAGTATGTATTAGACATTGCTTTGGGAAGATAGAGGAACAGGATTTATTTTCATAGCAAAATATTCTCTTTAATTGAACATCTAATATTGCGTCTCATTCTGCATATACTTGTTCTTAATCTTCTTACTACTACCAAACCTCATATAGAAACATAAATGAATTCTGGTACAAGGACATAAGTCTGCATATAGAACCAGCTTCTTATCTTCTTCTGGGTATGCGTTCGGTGATGACAGCAGGTTTATAGTTGAATTTAGTTTCTTAGTCAATTAAGAACTCATCCAACCGCTTCTCAAATGTCTTTACAGTTTCGGTTTCACTTGATGGACATCTGTTCCACAAATCAATATATCGATGGCTGAATGAGTATTGATTTCAGGTTCAAACGTGCCCGTTTCTTGTATTGATATATAGTATGAGCACGAAGACCCGGCGTTGCTCCGGATTTAATTAGTAACAATATATGTCGTTTTATGCGTGACATATGATCGTCAATATAAACGATTACAAGTTCTTTCATTTTGAAATATATATTTGATGGAAACTTAACAATCAAAGTCTGCCCTACCCATTGTTATGCATATAATGCATATTCTAAATGTCGAAAGAATACGTATACACACATACAAAAAAAACTCTGAACTCACTACCCTATATATATATAGACCCTTTTGACAATTTATATAATGCATATTCTAAATGTTAAAAAAATTATATATACGTATACACACATACTAAACAAACTCTGAACTCACTACCCTATATATATATAGACCCTTTTGACAATTTATATAATGCATATTCTAAATGTTAAAAAAATTATATATACGTATACACACATACAAAAAAAACTCTGAACTCACTACCCTATATATATATAGACCCTTTTGACGATTTATATAATGCATATTCTAAATGTTAAAAAAATTATATATACGTATACACACATACAAAACAAACTCTGAACTCACTACCCTATATATATATAGACCCTTTTGACAATTTGTATAATGCATATTCTAAATGTCAAAAAAATTATATATACGTATACACACATACAAAAAAACTCTGAACTCACTACCCTATATATATAGACCCTTTTGACAATTTATATAATGCATATTCTCAATGTCAAAAAAATTATATATACGTATACACACATACAAAAAAACTCTGAACTCACTACCCTATATATATAGACCATTTTGACAATTTATATAATGCATATTCTCAATGTCAAAAAAATTATATATACGTATACACACATACAAAAAAAACTCTGAACTCACTACCCTATATATATATATATATATAGACCCTTTTAACAATTTATATAATACATATTCTAAATGTCAAAAAAATTATATATACGTATTCACACATACAAAAAAAACTCTGAACTCACTACCCTATATATATAGAGACCCTTTTGACAATTTATTATTGTTATAAATATCTACCTAGTAACACATTATAAACACGATTTCTTACAAATAAAGTGCTTCGATTTTACGGTTTGTATTTTCCTAAATAATGTAAAAAATTAGATCTTTAAATATTAAAAATACATTAAAATAATGTTTTGTAGACAATTGAGTTCTTTGAGTACGTAAGGTTTTTATTGTATATTGAACCAACTGATTTTTATAAGTTCATCTTAGTCAAGCAGTCATCAGTAAGATGTTCACATTTGATGTAGGTGTACTTATTACTTATCTGCTGTGCATAATTCCATTATTAGTAGATATGTAAAGATTTCAAACAACAAAAATGTTGCCTGAGAAAATTTTGGAAACTGACAAAAATATAAAGCGTTTTGCGTTTCTGCGTTAAATCGGATTTTATATAATTATTAAATGTTGACATTTTTTAAAAAAACTTTATGAAACCTGTTTTAATTGTTAACCCCTTAATATAAACTCTAGCATAACTCCCCTTTAAATTTGGATCATTGCGGATCGATCTTCTCGGAGGTGTTGGAGGGTGGGTGTATTTGAGATACCCTCTCTTTTTTAGGATAGTATAACTATCCCCTAACTGAGTTTTTATTATCAATTGTAGTGAATCTAGCTTACAGAGCATAAAGTATGTCCACTGTCTTAGCGATTATTTTCAATTTTAATAATTTTATTAATACTTAACTTATCATTATTATTGTTAAATCTTGTCTTTGGGGTCGGACAATTAGGGTTAATACATCTACCTTAGTTGCCATTAGGGGTGGGACGTAATGGGTGAAAATTAGGGGTGGGACGTAATGGGTGAAAATTAGGGGTGGGACGTAATGTTGATTTATTTTGTTCTCAAAATACAATATATAACTTTTTTTACTCCACCTCCTCTCCGTTTCACCCCTTAATATAATCGGAAGAAACTAGAACTCTTGTAAAACTCTGAATTAGTTTCAGACATATAAGGCTCAAATTTCATTAAAATAGGGTATACGTCTTTGATCTTTTGAATGGGTTTCTGCATCCATATCTCACTTAAAGAGGGGCACATAGAGATTCGACACATTGACTCGCTAGTAGATATTCGGAAGCACTTCCATTGTCTTCCGCAGAAATATTTACATGAAAATACCTTTTTAGTTTTTTTATGTAAATTCTCTTACCTTTCGTTTTATGAAAAACAGACAAACAAAAATTGACATATGTATATATCGAATATATGAAAGGTAAAAATAAAAAGTGATTATAGAAAAAAATAAAGATTAGAAATATTTTTTAAACATTTAGAAATTTTTAGAAAAATAAACCTTTTTGCGTAGAGAAGAAGAAAAAAATGATGAATAAAAAAGGAAAATGTACAAAAATAACTCTTTTTCGGTTAAAAAAGGATTACAAATATGTTTTTTCTCTCGTTTATTGTTTTAAAAGTGATGCACACGAAGGCGTCTGAGATTGGTGTATTTGCTATGCTCATGAGAGCAAATTGAATGACCACACAAGCAAGCTAAGGGCTGAATCCTTAGAGAATTACCTCCAGTCTGTATTAGAATATGGCCAAAAATTGGTCATCACACGAATGCTACTAAGACAAAGTTTCTTTCCTTTCAATAAATATAAGAAACATTTCAAACAACGGATTGTGATGGACAGTATAATCTTTCCTTAGAGTTCAACGTTTAAACTCCTCGGCAACATAAAGTGGAATAAGTAAGAAGATGCTGCCAAGTTTGCTGCAAAGAAGGTAGGCTCCCTTTACCGGGTTAGAAAACTTCTCAAATCTGCCAGTATCCTATATCTCTATAAAGCCACCATTCGAGTATTGTTGTCACATCTGGGCTGGTGCACCAACCACTAGCCTTTTCCCTCTTTTACAGGGTGCAAAAAAAGAATTTATAATCAAATAGCTTCCTTAACTGTCTGCTAAGTTCCAGCCCATGTTGCATCTCTGCAGTGTTGCATTCTTGTGCCGGTTTTACAGTAAAAGTGGTGCAATAATATTGTGAAGTCAGCGTTCGCGTCAGACGTCCATAGAATGGAAATATATTTGAACACGGCAAAACTATACAACAGATGAACGATATATCTGTGAAATCTCCATGGATCTCGCTAGTTTGTATTATCTGGATTATTCGAACTACTGTTATGCTTGTTAATTTCATAACATGTCGACCGATAAAATCTCCGACCTGATCTAGGTGCATTTTTCGAACTTGTGAATCCTTATGTTGAACTAAGGTATCTGCACGGAATTAAGAACTTAACTGTTTATTAAATGCCATAGGGTAGATTGTCCTTATTCTGTCAGTCAGTAGAAGTGCTATTTTTATTCTATTCTTAGTTATCATCGCTTGTGGTAAAGATTAAACATTCACTCCCAATAAAAACTGACTTATAACTGATTGTTTACCAACGCCTTACGTGTTACGCCATATGTTTTTGTGGGCGAATCAAGTATGCATTTTGATCACCTTGCTGCCATGTTCCCTGTACTTTCTCTGCGTCTAAAATAAGACGTGATCGGATTGGACAATATATGTGTTCGAACATCTGTAGGCATTAAATGTTCCTCATGCGAACAAATGTATTGAAACATCAATCGGAAACAGTTATAAAAGCACAAGACGCTACAATCTCCTGGGATTTCCGGATATAGACCGATAGAAATAAATCAATGTCAACCTACGAAGCATGATAATAAAAACAAAGAAAATAAAACGTTTCTTCTGAATATTCCGACTGATCGGAACGTTTCTGTCACAGAATTCGAAAAGTTTTTCCAAATATAGGGAAGAAGTGGAAGAAGTGGAACTTAGCGGAATGTGATGGTATAAAACAAAAACAGTGGCAATGTTACTGGAAGAATTAGGGCTATCACACGAATGCTGCCAAATTTTCCAGTACCATTTGATTCGATAGGGCTTTAAAGAAAATAGTAATATAGTAAAAAACAAAATATCTAATACTGATGATGATTCTCAGAAAAAGATAAATTTGTTAATGTATTGTTTTTATCGTAGTAAATAAGTATATATGAACGGTATCTATTATTAACGGTAAATCATATAATTATATGCAACACACTAGCTCAAAAAGGAATACAAGAGCAGACATGACTGTGTGGGAAAGTCAGTACACTGGGAACAATGGAAGTATACACACAAGTGATGCAGAAACAAACCGGAGACAATACTGGTAAAAGAAAATCATGAAATTCTCTAGGGGCATGGATGTAGGAACCGATAAACACAACTAAGCGAAGAAGATCTGATATCATGGTAGAATTAAATAACACGACGCGAATGAAATAACCTGCCAAGTAGTAGAGCTGGCCGTCCCAGCAGATCACAGGGTGAAGATCAAGGAGACAGAAAAGAGAAGCAAATGCACGGAATTTGCCAAAGAACATGAAGAAATTCAATATCTATTAATAATGGAGATTATGTATCTGTCTGTCTGTCTGTCTGTCTGTCTGAAGTCGAAACTATATTGTTAGTTATAGTTGCTCTCTTTTTATATCTACTCATCAGCTCCTATATATACCCATTCCAAAATATCCTCAAATATCACGCGTCTTTCAAATTTACATAATTAATTTGTTTTAAAGTTTCTAAGAGATTAATATTCGAAAACATACACTCATAGTATCTACTTATCAGCTCCTATATGTACCCATTCAAAAACTTTCCCAAACATCACGCGTCTTTCAAATTCACATAATTAACAAGCCGCGCGTGCGTGCCCCCCCCCCTCTGTATGTGACTCGATGGCGGTAGTAGTCTTTCCATTTTGGGGAAAGGTATCTCCCTGTATCAGTTAGTGAACTCGGGAACCGTTCACCTGTCTATGTCTAGGTTTGAAGAGACAGTGGCCACCAGGTATTTAATTTCCTCCCACCGCAGGAATATGTGACACAAGGTCGGAAAGTGGGGGAAGAGTCAAGCCAGCGCTCCTAAAAAAAGGAGCACTCTGACCTAGCAAAAATAGCCTGGGCAGCCCCGTCGGCATTTTGTTTAGTATATTTTGCTTAAGCGATAAACTTACTCCACCCAAAAGAGGGAAGGCAATGTCTGGGAGGGTGGACCTGCTAGGACAACCCAGGACAGTATACTTCAGCCTGACAGGTAAAAGGTCCCGACGTCCTCACTCAACCGAAGTTAATAAGAGACTGAACAGGATAAGGCGAATCCAACAGTGGCTACCATGGTATTCTTGGCCTTTTGGCTAAGATCAAAGTGTAGTATCTGTTCCGATGGATACTGCACCCCATAGACTGGTATTGTCTTGGCCTTCGAGTCTTGATTTACGCCGGTCAATGGGTCTGTCCTGTGCAGTTCTGGGAGGTCCACCTTCCCAGGCTTTGCCTCCTCTCTTTGGGGAGGAGTGAGTTTATTGCTTACTGCCTGAGGCGCCCCTACCGGGGAATGCCGACGGGGCTGCCCAGGCAATTTTTAAATCCCACTTTCCCGACCCGACCCTGGGTCACATCTTACTTGTGGGAGTAAGATAAAAACTGGCCTTGTGCCTAACTCCTGGAGAGGAGTAAATCAATACCATGGTATTGTGAGTTAGTGATTCTCGCAACAGTGGCATCTGATTTACTACGATGTCGTGTTACAACGGCAGGGCTCAAATGTGTTTTAAGCTATTTCGTGTTATTTAATGAGAAACATAATACCTACCGTCAACTATTAGATACATACGTTTCGTAGAATACACGTTTATTATTTACCCATAGCGAACGGTAGGATTCTGATACATGGGGTGTAAATAGATAAGTAAGAGGATTATTTATTTGCCTCCCCAACGAAGGGATATTTAATGACAAGGCTGCTTGTTTATATGCGGTACATCTAACTCCATCTAAATGTGTACACTGGGTTGGACAAAAATATAAAACAATCTTCCATTGAAGACTGCTGACAGAACAGATTCTACACTTTGAATTATTTATTTGAAAAAATGAAACAACTACAATTTTACAATTTATGCACAGAGCCCTCAATAATGCAAGGAGTGGGGGGGGGGGGTCATCACTTGCTTATCCTACTGGGTGCATTGTCACACATTCGTCCAAGCACTGTTGTTTTCACTGTTCCCAATTTGCCCATCAGTTTAACTTCATCAGTCACCATAATACCACATTTACTCTATGGACTACCCTACTTAAAATATCCCCGATGGTGTAAAATAAAATTCTATTTCCAACAGAATTTTATTGAAAAAAAAAAAAAATGGGGAGTGAAACTGCAAAATCACACAGAAAGAAAGAAAAAAAACATTCAGGGTCAGGTTATTAAGACCCCCTATCCCCTAAAAACCTTTTTAAAAGTAGACCGTTAACTCATTTCCTGTTTGATTGATCTTAGCCCGAATGCCGGGAATGATTAAATCGAAGCATGTAGCAAAGGTATTTCGAGAGGGTTTCTTTATTATTCTCTTCATCTAATAAACGTAGCCCCATCCTTCAGCATTCACAGTATTTTTGTCGCTTACGCATCTGTTTCTTACTTCATGCCTTTGCTGTTTATATTAAATATGAATGACGTCATCAACCGTGAAAATCGGGAGAGAGAGGGGTAAGATCGAGCATGACAATCGAACGCTGAACATACCAATCTTCTCGAGTCTATAAACAACAATTGTCAGCCCCTTTTGTTATAACACCCCTAATTAAATAGTAAAGGGGTTAGGGTATTTGTTTCGACATCTGGGAAAGATTCTCGCATTTGTTTGGGCTCTCAACGAGATGAGACATATAAGAGCTAGCAGCCGGGGATGCCATTTCAACATACAATGACGACGATATTACTCAAATGAACTTAACAAAAAATAGCTGTAATCATAGAAAAAACCCTAACCTTGCCGACGACGACGACACACCATTCATCAGCGCCATTGCTGACGTCATCCGAGCACCTTAGGCTTTTGTATATGGTTTTGCGAATAACAGTCAGATGTTTTTTGTTTTCATTCCTTTTATAACATTTTTAATGTGTCATTCTATTAAATTTCATTTTATGTTGGACTTGAAATTGTATAGCATGACAGTTCCTTCTCCACTCCCATTTCTCCTCCTTCTCCTCCTCCTTCTCCTCCATCGTATATTACTACAAAAATAGTAATAATTATAAATTAAAAATAATGATAAATTAAGATAATAATAATAATAATAATAATAATAATAATAATTAAACCAAAATAAAAAATAATAATTAAAGAAAATAATAATAATAATAATAATAATAATAATAATAATAATAATAATAATAATAATAATAATAATAATAATAATAATAATAATAATAATTAATAAAACCAAAATAAATAAAAAATAATAATTAAAGAAAATAATAATAAAATAATAATAATAATAATAATAATAATAATAATAATAATAACTAGCGGGAGAGAAATTCCACAGGGTTTTTTTTACATCAATTTGTATAATTTACTGTTACTAATATTATCCGCTGGCTAGAAATATGCACATATTTTACTCACCAAAATTTTGCGTGATGGGATGGAAGTATATATATTTATTTATATTACTCGGTTGTCGGGGCAAAAGCTGTCTCCTCAGCAGTCACCATCGGTCGCGACTCCCCTCTAACTCGCCCCCCTCTCTACCCTCTCCCTACCCCCCCGTTGTCAGGGGCAAAAGTAAATACTAAATCTTCTTAAATATGAGTGTCAGATCGTGACACACAAAATAAATAACACACACTCTATCGTATTCATATATAAATAAGAAGAAGAAGAAGAAGAAGAAGAAGAAATTTGAAATATTAAAAAAAAATAATAATAAATAAATATCGTAAGCCTGAAACCGGCCCATTTATTTGTTGTTTGTTTATTGCATTTCTTTAGGAGCGTGACACACGTACGTACACCTTAGCGTATTAAAATAGAGATAATAAAACCAAAATAATAATAATAATAATAATAATAATAATAATAATAATAATAACAATAACAATAATAATAATAATAATAATAATAATAATAAATTATAATAAAATAATAATAATAAAAACCAAAATAAAATTAAAAATTATAAAACAAAATAATAATAATGATAAAACCAAAATAAAAAATAATTAATAAAAATTATGATAATAATAATAAAATGATAATAATAATAATAATAATAATAATAATAATAATAATAATAATAATATAATGATATAAATAATAATAATAATAATATAATGATATAAATAATAATAATAATAATAATAATAATAATAATAATAATAATAATAATAATAATAATAATAATAAATAAATAAATAAATAATAAAGGACATTAAAAAATGGTGGCACGAGCCTCAGTTGGTACGATACAAATGGGCGTGAAGGGTCAAGGAGGATGGAAAAAGGCGATGGGGATGACCACTATCTATACTTCCACCACTGGAAGGAAGCGGGGAGCTTACTACCACTCAAATGTCAGAGAAAGCCACGGCTGTTATCAGCGAGAAATCACTTAGTGATAATTATCGAAAGAGGCGGATGTGGAGGAAATTTAAGGATGCTTGTTCTTACCCAGATTCCAGGGACCACCACGTTATTTTCAGCGGGCAATCACTGATGGTGACTCGTATGAGTTAATAACAATTATAATCTGATAACACCTCCGTGGGCCATCAAAAAAAACGTGGTGGCACCAACCAATATTTGTGCAAGAGAAAATAGTTGTGAAATGTATTAGACGATAAACAGATCGCGGAGGGAAGCACCATCGAAATCTATTTTGGAAATGTACCGAGAGACCGGTTATCTCAAAGAAGTATACTTCCACTCAAATTAATATGAAGGCAATGGAACGTTATAAGCGTGAACTCAATGATAAACAGCTTGTGCGAGAACGCAAACTTAGTGTCTATAGTGGTCAAAAGTAGCGGAGAGTACTAGGACATATGGGACTACTTTTTTGTCACTCGGATTCCAGGGAATACTACCTGTTTTTTTTTCCTTTTTACAGTCAGTGATTACTTGCAATTAGTGCGAAATAATTATCATCATGTTGTTCTGTTTTGTTTATTATAATTATTTTCCTCCTTAAATAATTTATCGTTGTTAGGGTTAGGGTTAGGGTTAGGGTTAGGTTTAGGGTAAAGGTTAGGGTTAGGGCTAGGGCTAGGGCTAGGGTAAGGGTAGGGGTTAGGGTTAGGGTTAGGGTTAGGGTTAGGGTTAGGTTAAGGGTTAGGTTTAGGGTAAGGGTTAGGGTTTGGTTAAGGGTTAGGGTTAGGGTTAGGGTTATGGTTAGGGTAAGGGTTAGGGTTAGGGTTAAGGTTAGGTTAAGAGTTAGGGTTAGGTTATGGGTAAGAGTTAGGGTTAGGGTAAAGGTTAGGGTGCTTCTACTACTGAAATTAGTTACTTACTAGGAGTTTTAACGGGAGTCATTATCAGTGATTATTCACAGACAATAACGTATAGTGTTCCTTGGAGTCTGACTGACAACAATTCTCCCTATATTTCAAAAAATGATTTTCCGCTTAAAAAACCGTTGCAAATCATTGTGCGTTATCGCAACAGCCGTTTACAATTAAGTTCTCGTTGATAACGCTCATTTGTTTTATCTGGAGTTATAGTGAGTACAAACCTCTCAAAGACGCCATCACTTTCCGCACTTATCAAGTGGACGTTTGAATGGTGCTTTTCCTCCTCGGTTTTCCCATTCTCGATCATTTTGTGTGTTACCAACCGTTTTGGTGTTTGGGAGGTAAACAGATTATATTAGTAGTTTCAGTTACCTCGGATTCGAGTAACGTTCCTCCTAGATTTTTTTCATGTTTCTGTTTTAATTTACAAATGATTGTTAAAACGTGTGTACACCGACTCACAGTACGAGTACACATGCCCTTCTCCCTCCGCCAACTCTAGGAGAAATGCGGGGAACAGCAAATGCCTATGTAGGCCGTCTTCATAGATCTAACTAAGGCGTGTGACTGTCAGCAGAGACAGCCTGCTCAAGATCCTCCCGAAGATTGGTTACCCACTGAAGCTGCAGTACATGAAACAGTCCTTCCGCACCAACATGAAGGGGGTAGTCTAGTTCTGTGGGAACTCCTCTAACCACTTTATTATCTGAAGCGGAGTGAAACAGTGAGTGTTCTTGCTTCAAGACTCTTCGGGATCTCTTTCGCCGTCCTCTTGAAGCACGACTTTGGCTTTCAAACCAAGGGAATCTATCTGCGTACGCCTCAGAGCCAAAACAATTGTACGTGAAGATCACATGAGCGACATGCTGTTTGCTGACGACACAACAGTTGTGACGCACACCCAGACACTGATGGATCGATTCTCTCAGGCCTGCCAATATTTTGCGCTGACCTTCAGGCTGAATAAATCGAACGTCCATGGGTCAAGATGCGGAGATACTACCTGCCGTCACTATTGATGACTATGAACTCGATGTCGTTTACCAGTTGACATACCTTGGATTCACCAACACCAAAATTGACAAGAGGATCAGGAAAGAAGTTACATTGTTTTCGCCTCACACCCAGAGTGCTGAAGAACCCCAAGCTTACACTGAAGATTAAGATGGCAGTGTACAACGCCTGTGTCATCAGTACACTACTGTATGCCAGCGACTCGTGGACAACCTACGCCAGACGAGAGTGTCGACTCAACACGTTACACCTGCAAAGCCTCCGCCGCATCATTGGAAAACTTTGGCAGGATAAGATGTCAAACATAGAGTTCCTATCTCGCTTGAGCTTTCCCAGCATGATTACCTTTCACACGCAACGGAGACTACGCTAGTGTGACGATGTCCACCGGATGGCCGTATTCCAAAGGGCATCCTGTATGTAGTGCTGGCATCTGAGAAGACGTCTCCTGGCCGCCCCCAACTCTGATATAAAAATGTTGTTAGGCGCAACATAAAGGCGATCGACGTCGACGTTGGGTTCTGGGAAGAGCGTTGCAGATGACCGATCAAGACGGAAAGGGGCCCTTACCCAACATGTGAAAGCAGGGGAGGGGAAGCTGATTAACGTCGCTGCTGAAAAGCGTGCATGCAGGAGGAAGAGTACCAATGACAACAGTCCAGAGACCACATATTTTTGTTACCTATGCGACAGAGACGGCCACTTCCACATTGGTATCTTCAGCCACAAGCGGCGCTTATCAAGTCAAGCAGACGGATGGGCTAAGGATGCATTTCCCATGGTCGACCCTGATCGACGGAAGCCTACTATGTGTATGTGTGTGTATGTATGTGTGTTTTTGTGTGTATGTATGGGTGTATGTATGTATTTGTCTGTATGTGTATGTATGTGTGAGTATGTATGTGTGTATGTGTGTGTATCTACATATATATATATATATACATATATATATATATACATATATATATATATATACATATATATATATACATATATATATATATATACATATATATATATATATACATATATATATATATACATATATATATATATACATATATATATATATATATATACATATATATATATATACATATATATATATATATATATACATATATATATATATATATATATACATACATATATATATATATATATATATATATATATATATACATATATATATATATATATATATATACATACATATATATATATATATATATATATACATATATATATATATATACATATATATATATATACATACATATATATATATATATATATATATATATATACATATATATATATATATATATACATACATATATATATATATATATATACATATATATATATATATATATACATATATATATATATACATATATATATATATATATATACATATATATATATATATATATACATATATATATATATATATATATACATATATATATATATATATATATATATATATATATATATATATATATATATATATATATATATATATATATATATATATATATAAATTTTTATTTATACAAACATTATTAGTTACATATGTGCATACATGTTTCGGTTGCACTTTTCCCAGAAAGTCAACCTCATCAGACCAAGAATTTCAGAGAAGTTCTCTGAAATTCTTGGTCTGATGAGGTTGACTTTCTGGGAAAAGTGCAACCGAAACATGTATGCACATATGTAACCAATAATGTTTGTATAAATAAAAATGTATACTTATAAACAGCTCTACTTGTTATTGAGCACTTTTTATAAACACTTGAGTTGCTACGGATTTACACTTACAGAAACTAATACAATACATGTACGATATATATATATATATATATATATATATATATATATATATATATATATATATATATATATATATATATATATGTGCGTTATTTATTTTAACACCACACATTGTTATGTTTTTTTCAAAAAAATATAAACTATTACGAAACAATGGTTTAAAAATTTGTCTAAATACCCTTTCTAATTCAAATTTGCGCAACCTCGCCTGCAGACATAACGTGATTTTCTGACACAAAAGTCCATTACCATCGGACGATGAAGAAAAAGAAAAACACTTTTTGACAAGGAGAATTGTAATTTTCGAAAGCTAAGATTAAAATAAATTTTGTTTATTTCAACACTACGCATTGTTATGTTTTTTTATTTTTTTAATATAATACTATTACGAAACAATGGTTTAAAAATATGTCTAAATACCCTTTCTTATTTAATGATTTAATCTTTTTTAATATCAACGAATAAAGATTATAAGAAATAATCTTGTTTCACATATTTATATAACCTTGTTCTAAAACTTATTTTGTGATGGTAAACATTGATTTATTGTGTAATTTATCGTGTTTTCGATAGGTTAATGGTCGATAATTATCAGTAAACTGTGGAATAAACGAATGATAATATCATAAAGGACGTATCTGAAGTTTCAATCAGGGGAGGTCAACAAGCATATTGATATATGACGAAGAGGGGGATCAATTGTCGGACAAAAGTGTCTGATTAATGGACGTCCTGAATAATTAATGTTTTCTCAATAAATAGATTTTATGAGAGACTTCTGTCTGTCTATACAAGGTCGGTTTCCGCATAATTATCGAAACAGTTTCCAACATATGTAAATGCAATTATGAACGTGTTTTGTTAAGCATAGAAAAAGAAGTATCGGAATAATCGTTTGCGTACTCACTGCTATCATATAAATCTAAGCTAATAGCTGAGTCATGCGACCATTGTGTGTACCCGGATGTACCCAGTAGACTATTTTTTTATAGATTTTCTAGCGCCATCGGCAATAAAAATAGAAATATACATCCGGTTCTACAAAAAAAAGAGACGTGACTATACTATCGGCGAACCTTAGTATACGATAAAATGTGAAGAGGCTGGGGAAGTTTTGAATGAGATGAACAGCATTTCTTTACATCAGACCTCAATAAATGCGAGTTAAAAATCGACGAGAGTCGGAGTCAGTCGATTAGCAACACTCTCTCGACGTACCAGCGTTATTATTAGTTTAGATAGTAAGTCGGCGATCGGAATAGGTTGCCACATCCAAGGAACGACAATGTAGCCATACAGACACGTATGTTTTGTTCTCTTTTAGCTAATTTTTGTTTATACAGTACATACATCTAAGTTTTTATCATCAGAAAAGACCGTAGAGATCAAACAGTAAAATTATATTACTATTAGTATAGATTTGAAAAATACAAAAATATACAAAAAATTCACTAAATTTGTGAGCAAAGAGAATCAACTTCGATTGAAAAATTCAACATGTCCATAAAGGTACATCCAGGATATTATTAATATTTAGCAAGTATAGCAGAATGTATTCCAGATATTCGAATAATAAAAAAAAGTTCTGTTAGGAAAATATTGGGATTCGGATCCGATGTTAAAGATCATTGACAAAAAAGTGTTTGAATCACCAGATGGAATACAAGTATATAAATCTAAAATAAAACTGAAAAAAAAAAATCAGAAAATCCATTGTCAGAAAGATATCTTCCTAAGGCAAATCAAAAAAAGTGATTGTAAAGCGCTAAACGCCTAAATTCAACTGGTAAATATGAAAAAGCGCCCGTGAATTTTCTTTGACGTTTCGCCTTTGCAACAACGACGGGAAGAGGTTAACCTCTTTTTCAATAACCCTAACCCTAACCCTATCACTAACCTCTTTTTCAGTACCAGCATTGAAATGGTGGATGAGTCGAAATTGTCGCCCAGACACACAATAGACCGTTCCATCATGGCGATGCGCACGTTACTATCCAACAAAATAACAATGGATTTATTTTATTCCAAACAGAATTTGTATTTTGTTATTTTTTTTTTTTTTTGAATAAATGCACTGAAGTGCACAAAAGAAATATGTTTGTCACATTCCGCAAGAGGATGTTTATGTTTGGATGAGAATTAGATAGCAAAACAAAAGATGGCGAAGAGGATGCTTGTTTGTGTCTTCATCCTGCCCGCACTTACACAATACACATTTCCTCAGATGTCTGCTGTTGAGTCTTGTAAAGTGACATGAAAGACGAAGAACATTCCAGAATGACGTGATTATTCTTCACTTGTGTGTCGATGGAGTCATCGACGAAGACAAGATATGCGACTGTCTTCAGTGCGTAGATCCCACTTCCCCATCAGCCGACCCAGCCGACCCAGCCGCCACCAAACACCGCTAGCTCGCCGCCTGTCCGCCTACATTTCGCGGTGACAATGATTACTCGAGAAACATGACTCAGAGAGGCGATTGTTTGCGAATTAGTTGGGTGGGCTGGGGCTCTGAGGGCGCGGGGTTTAATTGCCTAGACAACTCATCGAGTGAATCAGGATTCATACGAGGCGCGACAGCTTGCGAAATGCTGTCTTGTTGATATCACCTACTTAGCATATATACGACGGAAATAAACGAGACACGACGCACGGCCAGCGACAATAATTGAAAGAAGAAAGAAACCACAAAGGACTTTAAGGTCTCATTAACTATTTATTTTTCTTCTTTGCCTGCGTTTCTGGGAATGAAGACTTATCACTAAGTACATTACCTTTCTTTCGGACTATTGTCCCCAATAAAACTTATATTACATTTCGGACGATATGCACTTCAGCCATCTTAACGCACCTCTCGAGCGCTGGCTTTTAACCCCACTTACTCGACCCAAGCTGTGGTCACATCTTACTTGTGGGAGTAAGATAAAACTGGCCTTGTGCCTAACTCCGGGAGGAGTAAATAAACATCTTAACGGTTCGGCCTTTTGGCTAAGATCAAAGTGTAGTATCTGTTCCGATGGATACTGCACGCCTGTCCTGTGCAGTTCTAGGAGGTCCACCCTCCCAGGCTTCGCCTCCCCTCTTTGGGGAGGAGTAAGTTTATTGCTTACTATCTGAGGCGCCCCTACCGGGGAATGCCGACGGGGCTGCCCAGGCAATTTTTAAATGGCCAGAGTGCTCACCTCTCGAGCGCTGGCTTTTAACCCCTACTTGCTCGACCCGATCTTGGGTCACATCTTACTTGTGGGAGTAAGATAAAACTGGCCTTGTGCCTAACTCCGCGAGGAGTAAATAAACATCTTAACGGTGACACACCGGTTTTTGTTCAATCACCGAGGGTAAACGACGTTAATACTTATCAATATTATTTACTATTTACTGCCTCTTCAGGAGGTTAGGCACAAGGCCATTTTTATCTTACTCCCACAAGGTAAGATGTGACCCAAGGTCGGGTCGGAAAGTAGGGTTGACAAGCCAGCGCCCGAGAAGGTGAGCACTCTGGCCATTAAAAATTGCCTGAGCAGCCCCGTCGGCATTCCCCGGTAGGGCGCCTCAGGCAGTAAGCAATAAACTTACTCCTCTCCAAAGAGGGGAGGAAAAGCCTGGGAGGGTGGACCTTCTAGAACTGCACAGGACAGACCCATAGATCGGCGTTAATCAAGCCCCGAAAGTCAAGACAATACCAGTCTATGGGGTGTAGTATCCATCGGAATAGATACTACACTTTGATCCCGACCAAAAGATCGGTAAAGATATAAGAATAACATCCCTGTATGTGGAAGGACGGCGACACCCCCTGTAAAAAAAGAAAAAAAACTGCAAAATCTAACGTAATTGAAATAATTACCTCTGAATAGGATACCCATGTGACTTAGGACAGTTTGTCAATTTTATATTCTCTCGAAACTTCATATTTCGAAGGAATCCGTCTGTATCCGTCTGAATCCGTCAAGGGTGCGCGCCGCGCCAGGACATGGATCGCTTGTATCATTAGATAATAACACTTAATTACTTCTGCCTGGATGACACGTTGATGACGTCCTCGACATTTTGAACAGCCACTCAACAGAAATATTGTTAATGTTAATTTCCCTTTCTTTCCTTGAATAGCTTCCATTCTTAATGATGCCTCGTGGAATCTTTAAATACCGCATTTCTTTCGCCACGAACCACTACTTCATCTAATTACGTTGCCTTTAATTGTGAAGTAGGACTGACCACAATCGTAACTTTTCACACGGAGAGCTCAATTACGTGTTTAATATTCATAGATATATTATACAATGGTTATACATTCGATATATAAGTTTCAAAGAAAACTATCGTAATTTTGATAAGATAGCGAACATATCGGTACTCTCTATTATCAAGTTTAATAATACAATAATAAAATGGCAGAGATACAAAAGGTATAACGAAGCCGAAACTAGAGGCTGTTTTTGCAAAATTGTAGTTTTCGTCTGTACCTTTATATACAGGGTGGGCAAAAATAAGGGTCCTATTTTTAAAAATTCATAACTTTTTTATTTATTGATTTTTTTTTTTTTTTTTTTACATATACAGGGTGGGCAAAAATAAGGGTCCTATTTTTAAAAATTCATAACTTTTTTATTTATTGATTTTTTTTTTTTTTTTTACATATACAGGGTGGGCAAAAATAAGGGTCCTATTTTTTAAAATTCATAACTTTTTTATTTATTGATTTTTTTTTTTTTTTTTTACATATACAGGGTGGGCAAAAATAAGGGTCCTATTTTTAAAAATTCATAACTTTTTTATTTATTGATTTTTTTTTTTTTTTACATATACAGGGTGGGCAAAAATAAGGGTCCTATTTTTTTAAATTCATAACTTTTTTATTTATTGATTTTTTTTTTTTTTTTTAGAATAAGTAAAGGACCCCTTCCGAAGCAAGCATGAGCCGTATTAGCCCTAAGGAACGTACCCTCATTTAGAAAACATTATTTTTGCTTAAAAAAACTCAAAACAGTGTAAAAAACAATACTTTAGTTTTTGTAAGTTTTAAGAAGTGTTTTTCGGCTAAAATTTGTTTTGTTTATTTCAAAAAATCTCGGAAGGGTCAGTCTACACACACATAAAGTTTGGTGAGTTTAACTTTTATTTTGTGGAAGTTATTCAAATTCAAGTTATTCAAATTTAAAGATAGGACCCTTATTTTGGCCCACCCTATACATGTATTTTTCATGAGATACATTATATGATAAACACTTACGAAAAGGCTTTATCAGTGTACATTCGCCACAATCAGTGATAATGAAACAACAATACAACCATATTTATTTAACTTATAACCCCTTTTTCACTCAAACTAAAAGACAATTCTTACTTAACTTAAAATGTATATTTTCCTAATAAAGTTAAACAGTTCTTTAATAATAAAGTGCTTTTTGATAAAATCTGGAATATTTTCATAAATAATTATTATTATGTTATTGTTACCTACCCTTTAATAATAACTAAATGGTAGCAACCGGCTACCATAAATACCGGTTTTGCCGGGAGAGCATTTGGTACCACATTTTGGCACTAGCACTGCCAACACTGACTTGTGTATAATTTCTCTGTTCAATACAATACATTATTATTATCTCTAAACCTGTTGTTCTTTTATTTCATTGTTGGTACCCCTAAACGGGTTAACAACAGTTATATTATGAGCTCCAGTCGTATTGTATCCTATTGAGCTACTATATAAACTTTGGTGTGAACTTTAAAGAAATTTATAATATATATATATATATATATATATATATATATATATATATAGGATCAAGTATAAAGTATAAACCAAAGTAGAGATATCATCTGCCTTATTTGGTCCTGGAAGTATTTAAATATGGCCAATTTCTCCCTTTTCAATCCCCTTTAAGTGCGTCTGGGCTCACCTATATTTTGAGCACTTTCTCCACACTGCTCCCACGCAAAGAGTTTTCTTCACATTCTACAATTCATTTGACTTCTTTACAACGGAAATTTACCACCCGGACAATCTGCATATATTTTTCACGGTATTTTTCTTTTCATTCACTGCGTTTTTTTAACAAAAATTCCTTTAATAATAATTTTCATATTTTTCAAATATTTGAACTTTGGTTTTTTCGAAAGCCAACTTATCCATCTGTATTTCTCCTCTGATCATAAGATTTTGATCTTTGAAAAGCCTTGGCTTAAGGAAAGAATAATAAACACTAGTTTATTACTGAATACACCTTGCATTGAACAATTGAAATTTGAAATAAATTTGGACAATCGTCGCATATTTACCACTCTTTTTTCTTCTATCTCTCTCTCTCTCTCTCTCTCTATATATATATATATATATATATATATATATATATATATATATATATGAGTATGTGTTCGTTCAAATGAAGTGATAATAAGTAAAAGCAAACTATGTAGAAATATTAAAATTATTCATTGATTCAAATATTTCCACCTAATGAAGATCTTAACTTTGGAATGAATTTCATTGTGTTAAAGTCGGTTTTATACAGAGAATAGCTGAGACAGTAAAAGTGAGAGCATAGGTTAGACGGAGGAGAGTTCGCAAGAATAGTGTCGAAGCAAGCGTTTACGGGAGTGGTTACTCATCATGTTGAGAGTTTTTAATAGCATGGGGTTGTGCGAAAAGAGAGACGGGGTAAGTTTGGGGTAAGCTATGAAAAGGAGAGAGAAAGGGGAACAGGAAAAGAAATACCCAGAGCAAAAAATAACAATGATGCTATCACCACAAAAATATATTGGTGGCACCGGTAACGGTTGGTAAAACGTCAATAGGAACAGAAAGACCAGGTCGAGTGAGCACGTTTAAACCTAAATTGGAAGGGTCTTGAGAGTACTGGAATTTTGAGATAAATTATTGTAACTCAAATTCCACAGAAAGCTTACGGCCGTTATCAACGAGAAATCAATGGCTGTTAAGAAAACGTAAAATGATTTTTATCTGTTATATTTATTTACTCCTCGCGGAGTTAGGCACAAGGCCAGTTTTATCTTACTCCCACAAGTAAGATGTGACCACAGCTTGGGTCGAGTAAGTGGGGTTAAAAGCCAGCGCTCGAGAGGTGAGCACTCTGGCCATTTAAAAATTGCCTGGGCAGCCCCGTCGGCATTCCCCGGTAGGGGCGCCTCAAGCAGTAAGCAATAAACTTACTCCTCCCCAAAGAGGAGAGGCGAAGCCTGGGAGGGTGGACCTCCTAGAACTGCACAGGACAAACCCACAGACAGGTGGAATCAAGTCCCGAAGGACAAGACGACACCGGTCTATAGGGGTGCAGTATCCATCGGAACAGATACTACACTTACTTCCTAGCGTGTGTGCCAGGTAAGTAAAGGGAATCTGGAGAGACTCGTTTTTATTTAGACTACAGAGAACGTAAACTGTTGTTTTTAATGAGCGATCACTTGTGTGAGAAGTCATATTTGATAAACAATAATATCCAAGCAATAAGACTGGATGTTATAATAGCCAACAAGAAGTAAACTACAAGTAAAATAGTAGAGTTTGCTTCATCAGTAGTTCAAAGAGTAAAGTCCAAGGAAACAGGAAAAAGAACTAAGCTAATACACGGAGCTTGCTAGGGAATTTAAGGGAATGTGAAACATCAGAGAAGAAAACTGTCAGAGACAATACTTGTAGGAACATTTTGAAAAACCTGAAAACATTTCTAAGAGACTATTAAATCAAAGAAAGGATTTAAAAAAACACAACACACATTGATTAAAACAGGTGACATCTTAAGAAAAATCCTCGATTGCGGAAACCACTGCACTTAACAAGGTTAAATGAACGAATCGCAGGATAACTAAAATAAAATAATGCTAGGTTAGCAAGCCTAGAAACATAGAAAGAAAATTAAACGGAACCAGGAAATGGTCGTGATAGATTAGGGATAATGGAAAGAACGAGGAGGGATAGCACCATGCAGATCTCTACTGGAATGGCGCGAAGAGTTCTGGAATTCTGGGAAAGCCTATTGGCACTTAAATTATATCGAAAAAAAGCGGAGTGTTCTAGAAATATTTGTCACTCAGACTCCAGGGAACACAACCTGCTGATGCAAGAGAATAATGAGTAGTGTAAGAATTCTATTTGACTAAATAATAACAAGTTTACTATAGTGTTGCAAGCATTTTTATTAGTACTTTTTTATTAGTACATTTTTATTAGTACATTTTTATTAGTACAGTTCTATTAGTACACTTTTATTAGTATAGTTCTATTAGTACATTTCTTTTAATACATTTTTATAAGTACAGTTCTATTAGTACAGTTCTATTAGTACATTTCTTTTAATACATTTTTATTAGTACAGTTCTATTAGAACATTTTCATTAGTATAGTTATATTAGTACATTTCTTTTAATACATTTTTATTAGTACAGTTCTATTAGAACATTTTCATTAGTATAGTTCTATTAGTACATTTCTTTTAATACATTTTTATTAGTACAGTTCTATTAGTACAGTTCTATTATAACTTTTTATTAGTATAGTTCTATTAGTACATTTCTTTTAATACATTTTTATTAGTACAGTTCTATTAGTAAAGTTCTATTAGAACTTTTTTATCAGTATAGTTCTATTAGTACATTTCTTTTAATACATTTTTATTAGTACAGTTCTATTAGTACAGTTCTATTAGAACTTTTTTATTAGTACAGTTCTATTAGTACATTTCGTTTAATACATTTTTTTAGTACAGTTCTATTAGAACATTTTTATTAGAATAGTTCTATTAGTACATTTCTTTTAATACATTTTTATTAGTACATTTCTATTAGTACAGTTCTATTAGAACATTTTTATTAGTATAGTTCTATTAGTACATTTCGTTTAATACATTTTTATTAGTACAGTTCTATTAGTACAGTTCTATTAGTACAGTTCAATTAGAACATTTTTATTAGAATAGTTCTATAAGTACATTTCTTTTAATACATTTTTATTAGTACATTTCTATTAGTACAGTTCTATTAGAACATTTTTATTAGTATAGTTCTATTAGTAGATTTCTCTTAATACATTTTATTAGTACATTTCTCTTAATACATTTCTATTAGTACATTTCTATTAGTACATTTCTGCAGTTGGCAATATTTGTAGTGAGCATTTTTGGCGTTTAAATCGACGACAAAATCGCTTATAATTATGAAATTATGCTCGTTCTAGGCCGATTTAAATCTTTTAAAACCCCATTACAAGGGTTAGACTTAGGCTTCAAGTTTTCTCTACTTGACCAAACGTAATAATATAGTAATGTTTCACAGTATCTTAGTGAAAACTATAATATTAGGTCTGTGTGCAAGTGTGTGCAAGTGTGTGTGTGTGTGTGCAAGTGTGTGTGTGTAAGTTGGTCCGATTACGTGCATGCAAGTTTTGCATACGATCATGTTAATTACACTCAAGTAACATCTGTTGCTTTAACATTTCTCTGTCTTTGAAGGTCTGTCGCCAAGTCCCGGCACCGGTCAGTGGAATGCCGCTGACACCGCGGGTTGTCTACAAACGAACGTGGCAGGCTGAACTTTTGCAGGTGTTCCTTTCGTCTTGCTCGTCACAGCTATTGTGATGACAAAACCAAACCACGTAGGCGTGTACTGAGCGGATGCTTTCGGGAATCACCTGCTTCAACGTTTATTTCGACACATTTGGCGTTTATCAATTGCTAGATTGCCATTGGTATAGACTTCCGGAAACAAAATGAAATGGTAATGGCATCGGCGAAAACAGCAATTGTGAAAGTCGTTGAAATAGAATAGATAAAACCCGTAATGGACAAATAACGCATGGTTTAGATTTGTATGCACTCGAAGTCCTGCATGTTGATACTTCCGAATAAAACAATGTATCTTAAGTAAATAATAATAATAATAATAATAATAATAATAATAATAATAATAATAATAAGCCGCGCGTGCGTGGTCCCTCTTTGTATGTGACTCGATGTGGTGAGTGTAAAATGCAATAAATTTGGGAAATTTGGGGCATTTTGACCCCCCACTGGGGGCGCGAACAAGATATTTTCAAATGTCAGCGATACGTATTTTCTATTAGAAACAATTGCCTACACATTTTGGCCAAATTTCAGAGAAATTGAATGGATGGATGAAAAGTTATGGGGCAAAAAATGTCCTTTTTTGCCATTTCGGGGTCTTTTGACCCCCTGGGGGGGGGGGCATAACCAGATTTGTTTCAAACATCGGAGAATGTCACTTTCTAACCTGACAAAAGTAACACCTTCATGCAAAATTTCATAGAAATTCAATGGATTGTTGCGGAGAAAAATTCGGACGGACGGACTTACGAAAATGCCTCAAAACATAAGTCCTCCGATTTTATAAATCGGGGGACCAAAAATAATATAAACTAGTGCCAATATAAAGAAGTCTTCATAATTATTCAAGATTATTAAAAAAATATTCTTATTTTTCACTCAAATTTAGCTTTAAGTATACATAGAAAATCTGGAAGAGCGATCTTATTACACATATAACTTGCTATTTATGTTTATATATATATATATATATATATATATATATATATATATATATATATGATACATTGACATTTATGTTTATATATATATATATATATATATGTGTGTATACATATATATATATATATATATATATATATATATGATACATTGACATTTATGGTTATATATATATATATATTAATATATATATATATATATATATGATACATTGACATTTATGTTTATATATATATATATATATATATATAGATATGTATATACATTTATATGATACATTGACAGTTATGTTTATATATACATTGACAGTTATGTTTATATATATATATTTATGATACATTGACATTTATGTGTATATATATATTCATATGATACATTGACATTTATGTGTATATATATATATTCATATGATACATTGACATTTATGTATATATATATATATATATATATATATTTATATGATACATTGACATTTATGTTTATATATATGTATATATATATATATATTTATATGATACATTGACATTTATGTTTTTATATATATATAATATTTTTACATTCATGTATATATATATATATATATATATATATATATATATATATTCCCTGAACATTTATATATATATATATATATATATATATATTCCCTGAACATTTATATATATATATATATATATATATATATATATATATATATATTCCCTGAACATATATATATATATATATATATATATATATATATATATATATATAAGTTATTGATTAAAAAACTATACATCAGAGATTCCAATCCTGTACACTGGCTTCATTGACACGTGTACGCTATTACTATTTAGAAAACCCCCATTTTTTTCTCAAGAAGCTGAAAATTTGAGTCGGGTACTAAAGTAGTTTTCTAAACAGTAATCGCCTTCCCGTGTCAATGAGAAAATTTTACATCTCTTGACTTTGTAATGTATCGGCTTTTTAATAAACAATTCATTAGTTTAGCTCTCGAATTCTTACGATCGATCAATTGATTGATTTCTTTTCAACATACCCCAAAACACTATATATATATATATATATATTTTTTTTTTTTTCATTAATTTAATACGTACGTGTAAAAGTTATCTATCGACACGTGTTACTAGCTCACAGCCGTCATTAGCATGACTAACTTAGACAAGGATCGAACCTTCGCTGTTGATGTCAGTCGTCTGGCGTTTTCCCCTCAGACTATGACGCCTTGCCTGGAAATATGTACGATTTTTATTACCTAAACATTTAATGAATTGATATGTAATTGTTTTTATTGGTGATTGCAGCGTTCGTTGTTTTTTCGCTTACAACTGTTACATTTGTTTTTGTTAATTATTCACTTTTCTGCATCTTAATCTATTACGAAGTGAAACAATCGAAATAGTAGTAAGCAATAATAACAACGAATGCTGTAATCATCAATAAAACAATTACACACATTCATATATATATATATATATATATATATATATATATATATATATAGTGTTTTGGGGTATGTTGAAAAGAAATCAATCAATTGATCGATCGTAAGAATTCGAGAGCTAAACTAATGAATTGTTTATTAAAAAGCCGATACATTACAAAGTCAAGAGATGTAAAATTTTCTCATTGACACAGGAAGGCGATTACTGTTTAGAAAACTACTTTAGTACCCGACTCAAATTTTCAGCTTCTTGAGAAAAAAATGGGGGTTTTCTAAATAGTAATAGCGTACACGTGTCAATGAAGCCATTGTACAGGATTGGAATCTCTGATGTATAGTTTTTTAATCAATAACTTTTATATATATATATATATATATATATATATATATATATATATATATATATATATATATATATATATATATATATGTTCAGGGAATATATATATATATATATATATATATATATATATAGATTTAGATTTTTCACTTATAGAATAGATCATTCAGTGAAGACCGGGGTTGTTCCAATAAAAAACAAGCTCGATGATACTCGATTACAGAGTACAGAGCATTTATATGTGATTTTATGAAGGCTTACCAAAGCATTCCTTTCAAGACACCAATGATCACCATTAAAGATATTTTTTCTTACAAATACTATTTATTCAAATTAAATGTTTTTTCCTACACGTGTTTCACTACCAAGCAGTTACTTGCTTGGCAGATCATCAGGGAAATTAAATGTCTGGAATACTGGTTTCAACTGCCGACAAAACACAATGTGGCGTTGTAATAGTTGAGGTCACTTAAGAAAAGAAGAGGAAATAAATAAAAATAAAAATAAAAGTCAAACTTAAAAAGCAAGGAAGAACAACGATAAGAAAAGAAAGTCCTAGAAAAGTCTTAGAAAAGTAGCTTGTGCATTATTTCTTCCACCAAGCCAACAAGCAAGTAGTCGGTCCCAAATACATTCAATAAAACCACAAAACCGGAACAATGTGCGATAATACACTTTCACGTTAGCCGGTACAATGATGAATAAATCCCCCCCCCCACAATAAAACAAAAGAACTAAATCATTCAAGATACCGCTCACAAGTTACCATTCCAATCCAACTTGTGAGCGGTATCTTGAATGATTTAGTTCTTTTGTTTTATTGTGGGGGGGGGATTTATTCATCATTGTACCGGCTAACGTGAAAGTGTATTATCGCACATTGTTCCGGTTTTGTGGTTTTATTGAATGTATTTGGGACCGACTACTTGCTTGTTGGCTTGGTGGAAGAAATAATGCACAAGCTACTTTTCTAAGACTTTTCTAGGACTTTCTTTTCTTATCGTTGTTCTTCCTTGCTTTTTAAGTTTGACTTTTATTTTTATTTTTATTTATTTCCTCTTCTTTTCTTAAGTGACCTCAACTATTACAACGCCACATTGTGTTTTGTCGGCAGTTGAAACCAGTATTCCAGACATTTAATTTCCCTGATGATCTGCCAAGCAAGTAACTGCTTGGTAGTGAAACACGTGTAGGAAAAAACATTTAATTTGAATAAATAGTATTTGTAAGAAAAAATATCTTTAATGGTGATCATTGGTGTCTTGAAAGGAATGCTTTGGTAAGCCTTCATAAAATCACATATATATATATATATATATATGTGTGTGTGTGTGTGTATGTAGGGTGTATTTTTCAGTTCGTGGAAATAAAATTTGAATTCGAATGAGAAAGGGTTAGTGTTAGGGTTAGGGTTTAAAGCATCGAACCTGGGACCTTTTCCCGCAACTTTATGCGTTAAGAGATACCGACTGTTAGCAGCGATTACTGACAACAGTGTCAGATATATAAGTGAATATTTAGATTCATACGGCTATTGACATAGTGTTATGATTATATATATATATATATATATATATATATATATATATATATATATGTGTGTGTGTGTGTGTGTGTGTCTGTGAAATATGTTTTATTTAAAAAGCATAACACAGTAGTAACATCGCTGTATAATCAAATTGACCATTACTGACAAAAAGTGCTTTAATAGTTGATATGTAAAGATTGCTTGATTCAAGCAAGAATTTTGCCAATTTATTATCCACTTGTAGAGAAAACAGCCAATCAGAACACAAAGTATGAACTTGCATATCTAAGCATAACGAGACATTATTGCGTTGTTATAAACCAATTTTTAATTGTTCTCTTCTCGAAAAACTATAATAAACCAAACAAGTATCCAAATCAAATCAAATCCAACCAACGTTGATTTCAACTGACTATTTTTCGTTGGCATAATGACATGAAGTATAAAGAATAGTACGTACCTTTCAATCGAGTAAGAACTGCTATAAACCTTGTTCAATCAATATATGTAAACACGCTCTTTTACTTACCTAAAAAAGACAAATAAAACACCACAATAAATCATTAAGAATGCAACTTTCTGATCACAGTTTAAAATATTACAACTCATTAAATCGAATTCTACAACAGCAAAATGCTTACCAACTTTACCGGCTGATAAAATCATCTCCAAATGCAAAACGTTTCGAACAACTGACGCATTTTTCGTTCTAGAGTACAGCTGTTCGTATATTGCGTGACAGGATGAACCCCGAAAAAAATGCCACACATAGAATCTTAAATAAAAGTCACAATCCTTTTTCGAATCTAACCATATTTGTGGCAAATAAACGTCAATCTATGGCGGACATACACAGCCAGTTTTACTTATGAATTCAATACTGTATTTGTTTTATCGCCGTTTGATAATAAGTACACCTGGATCAAACGAAAAGACTGTTAGACATTTATGAATGAACTTGGTGGACAAGTCAGGCATAGACTGAAGTTTATTATTATTATTGAATACAGCGTGCAGAATTGTCAATAATAACACTTTTCTTTTTGGAATTGCTTTGATTTCGGTTGTGATAGCCCGATTCAGCTCAGGAATAGACTGGGAATTGTTTTGATAGATATTATCTTTGAGATAACATCATATATAATAACAGGGGGGTTATGGTTCGGTTAGTGTGTTGCACATTTAATATATCACCTCATACTGATGAGACGATCATAAATATCACTGAAAAGCGATAAAGAAAAGACTGTTATACATTAATGAATGAACTTGGTGGACAAGTCAGGCATATAATGATTTATTTTTTAAGCAAATGTGGCGGTATTGTAGAAGGGATTTTGCAGTCTATTAAAGATTCCATGGGTGACATTTTGTAGATTTGATGAAACATTCGCCAATGTGTAAATATTATTGTTACACCGGCCGTTCTCACACAGGAGAAACAACACCGGTTGTCACTATAAATAGTGCGAGACACCAAAAGACACAGAGAAGACAAAGCACAGTCTTGTAACTGTCTAGCCAAGTGCTAGTCACTTTCTTACTTTGTTAATACACTTGTTAAACCAACCCTCGACTTGACTTCCTTTATTTATTATTTACTGTTGGACAACTTCACAACAATTATTAAACAGAAAAAAAACATTAACATTGTTTAAGTTTCTTTATTGGCAAATGTAGCTGATTTTACGGTCAATGTGACCTCTCTTAGTGTATGGAATGTTTGACGATTGACGAGAGCGGATGCAGAAAACGGCAAGCAAGGTTAAAATGGCCGTCAAGCGCACGAAGCTTGTTTGAATCTCTCTTGTCTCTTCTTTGAAAGAATGTGGAACTGTAAAAGTTTTAAATAAAAAAGAACACCTTAATGTTCTTCTATTTACAAATATTGACGGTTTTCATTAAACATTCAAACTATGAGAATAACAACAACGACAACCACAAAAATGGCCACTACGACGAGGCAGATCATTAATGTAATGTTGACCTCCACCACCAGAAGTAGAACTAATATCATTATATAGAAGTGTTATTATTGGTCCCCCGATTTTATAAATCGTGGGACTTATGTTTTGAGGCATGTCCGTCCGTCCGGATTTTTCTCCGCAACCATCAATTGAATTTCTCTGAAATTTTGCATGAAGTTCTAACTTTGGTCAGGTTAGAAAGTGACATTCTCCGATTTAAAAAAAAAATCTGGTTAGCACCCCCCTAGGGGGTCAAAACGCTCCGAAATGGCAAAAAAGGACATTTTTGGCGCCATAACTTTTCATCCATCCATTCAATTTCTCTGAAACTTGGCCAAAATCTGGAGGCAATTGTTCCTAATAGAAAATAATTATCGCTGACCTTGGAAAAAATCTAGTTCACGCGTACTCAGGGAGTCAAAAGCCCCCAAAATTGCAAAAAAAGACCCTTTTCTTCCCATAACGTTTGATCCATCCATTCAATTTTTCTGAAACATGGCCAAAATGTAGAGGCAATTGTTCTGGCTATAAAACGAGCATCCTTGACCTCAGAAAAATTCTGGTTCTCGCCCCCAGGGGGTCAGAGGGGGGGGGTCAAAAATGCTCAAATTTATTGCATTTTACACTCGCCACATCGAGTCACATACAGAGGGGGACCACGCACGCGCAGCTTTTCTTTATTATTCTTATATGGAAGCAAGGAGACCTATTATTTTGCCATCTAATATACCTACGTGTTTGTGGTGTGTACTCTATGTAAATTATATAATGATGATGATGATGATGATGATGATGATGATGATGATGATGATGATGATGATGATGATGATACTACTACTACTACTACTACTACTACTACTACTACAAGAACAACCAAAAAGCTTCGTTGGCAGAAAATAGACAAAGTAACGAAAAGCCTACTCACTGCTTGTTGTATCAATGTATGACAACAACGAAAGGAAACGATATACGTTATTTCGCATTAGTAAGTAAAATGTAAGTAAAATGGCTTCTCGCCAGTACCTATATAATAGAATTCTAAGGGAATTTCATGTTGGTATGTGCGTTATCTCCACAACTTTTTTTAAAATATGGGATCGCCGAAGATGCAATGCAAAAATGTTTTTGTTTTTTTAAAAGATCGTCTGATTTAACTAGTGTGGCAAACGTTAAACTTGAACTAAAATACATTTATTTGACCTTCGGTCTAGGATCAAAGTGTAATATCTGTTCTGTCCAAAGATGGTAAAATAATATCGTGAGGTCTACGTTAGCGCCGGACGTCCATTAAATGGAAAGTCTTTTTAAGCAGATCAGCAATATACAACAATGGAGAGATAAACTGGAATTTCTACATGTCTCCAAGTTTGTAAAAATATTATTCAAGTGTCTTCTTTTATATAGAAAATTATGACCTCTGAGTCAAAATAATTGTATTGCATGCAATAGCAGTCGAAGCGTATTGGTAAAATATCTATGCTTAATCGAGAAGCTATTTTTTTTTTTATAATTCTATCTTAAACGGTTGATTATTTTTTCAATCATTTCTTTATCGTTTAACTTTTAAAAGGTATGCCTTCCGATAATGTACCGCTATTATCAACTCGAACATAAGCGTTCACTATTTTTATTTTTCCTTTTTTTAACTTTACTTGAAGACGAGACAGAATTATTTTTGGTGCAAAAAAGCAAGAATCACGACGAAGATTATCTGTTTCCGCAAAATACGAATCAATGATAAGATATCTCGTTTTATTGAATTGTTTATTTTATATATTATAGATATCCTGATCACCAAGTGCGCTCATCAGTTCACGATTGGGCATAACAAAAGAAATACTATCTATATATATATATATATATATATATATATATATATATATATATATATATATATATATATATATATATATATAACGAACAGCTCAGGTAAGGAAATTTTTTTTTTTGTGTCTTAAATAACTAATATAAGTTAGCAAAACATTTATATGAAACAAAACGTAGATTTAGTATAAGGAACGTTTATGTTTTTGTCTTTTAAGGGAAGTGGGGTCTGATCAACTCTGCTGGAAAGCCATGAAATTAAATACTGTCTTGTTTTTAAATTCCCGAAACAGTTTTTCATGGTAAACAACTGATGATCCCTTAAAATAGTGTTAGAAACAAACTAATATAATAACTGTAAAAAATAAATTGACTTACATGAGTGATTTTCCACTGGAAGACTTGGGACTATAAATTTTTTTATTTTTTTATTTTTTTTTAATATAGTTTTAATGGTTGAGAAACTTCCGAGACTATATATATATATATAAGTAAATTTCGTGTACAACAGAATCGTAGGATCAATTTTAGAGGAAGCATTATTTTGATCAATGAAACAGACGAGTGGAAAAAAATGAAGGAAAATTGTTAAAATTACCTTAAGGCCTTATCGTCTGACCCTCTGAGAGGAAACGTCAGAATGGTAAATTAAAAACTAAAAGTCGAATGAGATATGAGGAGAGAAACTTCTTTCAGTTGGAGGAAACGATTGATAGGGGAAAAAAGGTTAAATCTCTCAACGTTATGGTGGCTTTGAATCATTAAAGATCTCCAACTGATGCTTTAAAAGCCACCATAACGTTGAGAGATTTAACCTTTTTTTCCTTTTTTTTTAAGACAATGTAAGACATTTAAGACAATTTCTAGTCAATAACACTTAAATTGTACATATTGAAACCAATTTAAAAAAATTAAAAATACTGGAATTAACATCACATATTAAACCGGTGGTAACATTTTAAAAGATTTAAAAACTATTAAATGATCTTTTATTGTTGTTAAAATGTTGGTAAAGTCAGTTCAAATAATTGGCCAGTCACAAAATGAAAACAAATCGAAGAAATTTATATTTAATATATGTAACTATATATAAAAATATATATTACTATATATAAATATATGTATACATTAATATAAAAATATATGTATACATATATATAAATATATGTATTCATATATATATATATATAAATATATGTATATATATATAAATATATGTATACATATATATAAATATATATAACAATATATAAATATATGTATACATTAATACAAAAATATATGTATACATATATAAAAATATATGTATACATATGTGTATATAAATATATGTATACATATATATATATAAATATATGTATACATATATATATAAATATATGTATACATATATATAAATATATATAACTATATAGAAATATATGTATACATTGATATAAATATATAAATATATATCTCCTTAAATATATGTATATATATACATATATATAAATATATTAATACATATAAATATATTAATACATGAATATAAATATATGAATATATATATACATGTATATATACATATATATATATATTTATATATATTATATATACACTTATACATTATATATACTCATATATATATTTATATATATATACAGATTATATATACACTTATACATACATTATATATACTTATATATATATTTATATATATATATATTATATATACACTTATACATACATTATATATATATGTATATCATATTTACACTTTTACATACATTATATATACTAATATATATATATATATATATTATATACACTTACACATACATTATCTATACTCATATATATATATTTATATACATATATATATTATATACACTTATACATACATTATATACTCATATATATTATATATATATTATATATACAGTTATACATGCA
>OY744531.1:104645119-104647619 GCA_963556195.1 Sepiola atlantica
GACAATCGTTTCATTTCCTAAGAGATAAAGAGGCAGAATATTGCATTATTCGTCGCCCTTAACTTTATATGACGTATTATATATATATATATATATATATATATATATATATATATATATATATATATATATATCTTAATTTAATACGTACGTAAACGTAATCCATGGAGGCGTGTTTCTGGCCCACAGCCGTCATCAGCATAGCTAACTTGTACAAGATCGAAGCTTCGATATAAATGTCTATAGTCGAGTGTGTTACCAATGGACTACGAAGCCTTGCCTGGAAATATGTACGATTTTATAACCTTAATATTTAATGTATTTTTATATATAATATATATATATATATATATATATATATTCATGTATATATATATATATATTTTTGTGACGTAGTTCAACAGTAAAAAGAAGAAGTCAAGTCGAGGTTGGGTTAAAGTAACAAGTGTATTAACATAAAAGGTGCAAAGGTAAGGAAACTGACTGGCACTCGGCTAGACAGTTTCAATACTGTCCTTTTTCTCCCTGATGATTGTTTACTCGAACTGTTTATAGTGAGAAACGGTGTAGTTTCTCTTCTGTTAGAATGTATTATATATATAAATATATATATAAATATATATATATATATATATATATATATATATATATCATAGATCTTCAATCGTTTTAGATAGGAACTTATGTAACAATAATGAGGTCAGACCGTACTTTTTCGTTTGACTCTAAGTAAAGCTGATGATCGTAAAATTCCTGAAGAAAAATATCTCATCTATTTCTAAGAAGAGTATTCTTTTCTTATTCGTATTTCAAAGAGATAACCCAGCTAGGACTGTAAGACTAAACCGATATTTATATTTCTTTTCAGTGTTCTTGTATTTCTTCGAAATAATATTTTTTACTTCCGATAAGAATAATGGCCGATTGTAAATTAAATTGCAGGAATCGTCCTTTATTCAGTTTTCAATTTGTGTACATTTTATTCTTCCGAAGATTTTCGAATGTTCGTAACGGATGAAAAAAAAACAATATACTTTGATACTGTGATAAATTGTATAGTCCTGACCTATAAACTTGCATTCTGTTTAGTTTTCATTTTGTATTTTTGTATTTTCGTTTTATTTTTTTGGTTTATCATCGATCTTTTCCTGCAAATATCCAGTTTATCCGTGTTTTATTTTCTTTCTCCTTTTTCCACTGTGTATCTAGACAATTATTGCATTACCTTATCAACTTTTCCTTACAAGAATCCTATGCCCAACATTATCAGCCATGATGTCATTCGTTGTATCTGAATTACTAGGTTCTGTTTTCTCTTCGGTCGACCGGCACAACTGAAACCGTGTTAAAAGCGCAGCAGTGGGTAGACTTTAATTATGGATCCTGCGGATGGGCTACTTGACAATTAGAAACATAATTTAGAGTTTAACTTAATTAAAAAAGATTTAAAATGGGATTACAAATAATCTCTTTTAAAAACGCTTCATATGAAAGTTATTATATAAATAAGGCAAGAATTCCAAATTCTGTCAAATTCTGTCAAAAACTCCTTCAAAATGAGTTCCTTTATCATAGTTTAAAGCAGCTTAAATTCATCTGAGGTTTATTTATCCGACAGTTATTGAACAAGGATCTTAAAATCCGTCAACTGAAATTATTACATGAATACACAAGAAGGGTATGCATTTACGAAACATAGATGTATCAATTATAAAAGTATAGGTATAAACTCCTGAATTGATTATTAAAACACACATATAATGGAATTATATTTTTTTTTATTAATTATTTTATTGTTATAGTAACATAAACGAAATTATTATTCAAAGTTTTTAACTACGATTGGAAGGCCAATGTATTCGATTGTGACAATAGTAATAGCAATGCAACGGGTTAGGGTAAGGGTAAGGGTAAGGGTTAGGGTAAGGGCTAGGGCTAGGGCTAGGGCTAGGGCTAGGGTTAGGGTTAGGGTTAGGGTTAGAGTAAGGGCTAGGGCTAGGGTAAGGGCTAGGGCTAGGGCTAGGGTTAGGGTTAGGGTAAGGGCTAGGGTTAGGGTTAGGGTTAGGGCTAGGGCTAGGGCTAGGGCTAGGGCTAGGGTTAGGGTTAGGGTTAGGGTAAGGGCTAGGGTAAGGGCTAGGGCTAGGGTTGGGGTTAGGGTTAGGGTAAGGGCTAGGGTTAGGATTTGGGTTAGGGTTAGGCTTCTGAACTTTGTTTTACACCTTTCATTCCTTATGTAGTTTATGTGTTCGACGCTAATTTTAAGTCTTCTGAGTTTAAACAAATTCAAAATTACTTCAAAGGTATCGTTAAAAAGGAGTCCTTAAAGCACCTTAAATTTATCTGAGGTTTATTAACTCAAATCAGTCAACTAAAATTGTTATATGAAAAGACCAGAAGGATATGCCTAAAGATAATGCACCATCCGGGTTGATGCATCATCCACTAGTCTCTCCCTCTTAGACAAGGTCCAAAAAAAGAGTCGCCAACTTGATAGGTCCTT
>OY744531.1:104650119-104670119 GCA_963556195.1 Sepiola atlantica
GGAAGGTCGTTGCTTTTGATGTAAGGATGACACACAAAATCACACACGCTATTGTATTAATATGTGGCTTTCCCGGTCGTCCCCTCCCTACCTCTCTTCCCCTTCCCCTTGAAATGTAGAAAAAAAATCTTAGACGTTGGTTGGATCGAACTATAAATCAGTCGGGCCGAAGTCAAAAATACTACGTAGCTAACCGTTGCTCCGAAGGGAAATACTTGAAAATGTTTCGAAAATTAGGCGAGTTGAATGTTTTTCAAAATCTAGGTGCGGCACGCATGCGCAGAGCTTTTGTCGGAAGCGTCACACACGCTATCGTATTAATATATAGATTATTTTTACTTACATACGCTTACGTATATATATATATATATATATATATATATATATATATATATATATATATATATATATATTAGTAGTATGTTTTTTATTCCGGGTAAGATGTAAGCTGGAAGGAACAAAAATAATAAATCGAATACGAATGTGACTTACTATTGATGTTTTCTTAAAATCTTACATAACAGCAAGTGAGGTGTTAGCTGTTAGTGTTATATCCGGATGATTAACAAATCATTTATTTAATATTTCGGGAAAAGAAACTTCCCTTTGTCAAAAATAATAAACACCAGAGGAAAATTCTGTCCGTGCAGAAAATCTTCCAAAGTGGCTATATATATATATATATATATATATATATATATATATATATATATATATATATATATATATATATATATTATATTATATTATATTATATATGAGACTATAGAAAGAAAGAGGGGACGAGAATGAGCAATAAGATAGAATAGAGACACAACGGATATTCTTAGATTCAAGATGATAAAAATGCATCATAAAAACCGACTAATTGGACGCCATTTTTTGCGATGTAAAACTCATTTTAAAACCAAATACGACATGAAAAAAATCAGAAGACGAAATCCAAATAGGATTTACTATTCAAAACTATTCTACCCTCACGTATTCCAAATCAGCTAACTTAATTTATTATTTTTGAAACTTTCATATATCAGGATTTGTACGACACGGGAAACATAGATATATCTAATGCGTATGTGTGTGTGCGGGCGTCTAATTGGCTGTGTAACCTTTTACATACATATGTATACAGGTACAGACATAATTAGGATTATTTTAGTGCGTCGGTATCAATAGATGTTAAACGGGTTAAAATATATTCATATATGCATCAGAATTTATAGTTGTACAATATATGTACGTATATTTATTTTTTATAGTGTCTCTTGAAGAGAAAAAAATAAATCAATGTGTCACCGGCTATTTACAAGAAATACTATTGCAGTAAAAAAAAAAAAGAGAAAGACAGAATCGATAAAACATTCGGGACAAAAAAGATAAGAAAAAAATGAATAAGATATATATATATATATATATATATATATATATATATATATATATATATATATACGTTTTTTTTTTTACTGAAAGCGTTTGTTTTTGTTTTTCGTTTTTCTATTGGCTTTGGTTATTTATTCTCGACAATGTTTGTGGTTCATTTTCAATTCTATTCATATATTCTGTCATTGAAAATAGATTTATATTTTTGTTCATTCATAAACTAGCCGAAGTATTTGCTTACGCTTGATACTACAACAATTGATATAGTTGTGAAGAATCGTAATATCGGAATGCTCTACCTTTAATCGGCGTTAGCATAAAACAATGAAACAATCACTAAACGTAAGTAAAAAAAAAAATGGAAAAGTTACAACAAAAAAAAAAAATGGTAAATTTATAGAAGTGCACCCCTCGTATTTCGCCCCCTAAAAAACAAAAGTTTCTACTTTTTGTGGCAAATTACATGTAAACAGCCTCAACAAATATCCGGTAAGAAAAAAAATTATGAAAAATATTATTATTTTAGATGTTAGGAGAGGGGGGATCACTTTCCTATATAAGTTATACGTAAATTGAGCACCCATTTCTTGGCCACAGAATCTCACCCCTCACATTTTTCCCTTTAAATAAAAAAAATTCTACTTTATTTTGGCAAATTACATGTAAACAGATAGTTAGGGTTAGGGTTTAGGATTAGGGTTCCTCCTAACATCTAAAATGCAAAAAAAAAGTAGAATTTTTATTTATTTAGAGGGATAAATGTGAGGGGTGAGATTCCGTGTCCAAGAAATGGGTGCTCACTTTACGTATAACTTATATAGGAAAATTATCCCCCATCCCTCCTAACATCTAAAATAATAGAAATTTTCATAATTTTTTTCTTACCGGATATTCGTTGAGGCTGTTTACATGTAATTTGCCCCAAAAAGTAGAAACTTTTTTTTAGGGAGCGAAATACGAGGGGTGCAGTTCTATAACTTTACCAAAAAAATAGGGAGCACCGATAATTTGCGTTATTTGTATTATTCGGACTACTGTCCCCATCTTGGCTGTTATACTCACAACGTTTCGACCGATGTCACCTCCGACCTTTATCTGGTCCGTTATGTACAGAATTTCCAAAAGACTTGCGGCGCAACGGATAAAAGTACTAAGTTAATCAGTTCTTAGTAACAGTATTATGGAGGTTGAACGTTCAATCCGTAGTACAAGCGATACTAAGAATACAATTACGAATTATTTAAGATTTCTATCCCGCCATGGCTGACAGCACGAGAGCGATATACCCCCGTGGATGCAATAAAGGGTTCCATTTTCAAGCTACCTACAGACTTAAGGTTTTCAAGAGTAAGTTCAATCATGTTTCGTACTTTTAGCTCGTCATATCAAGTGGCTTCATGCCTGGTCTGGAACGATTTCAATTCAAACATATTAGAATACAACATTGGTTCTTTGAAAAGCAAGCTACTAAGAGGAGGCATCCAAATCATCTGGCCAAGAAAAGTCTTCGACAAAGACCTCTACAGTAACACTGAAGCAAAACCATGGAGTACTGTTATACATCTAAGAACACAGGTTTGGTCATTTTATGAGACTGGCATCAGAAACACCTGCACTTCAAGCAGCCTTCATAAAGCCTACCAAAAGACCAGCCGGACGACCAAAGATGACATGGCTCGTCCAAGCACATTTCGGAATTTTTTAAAGCTAGATTACTTATGTCTAAGCATAATTTCTAGCTGTTACTCTTAACCATTAATCACTCACTTAAATCTCTAAACGATAAACGATAAACGTCACATACATAGGTACGCATAGTCACAATCGAAATCCTTAAAGACTTTTAATTATACATATTTACATTCATAGTGTTGGCTCTTACTAGGTTGTCTTACCATCCTAAATTCCCGAGCATGACTCTCCGTTTTGTGTGTTACAGTACCTAGCATTCTCAAGCAGTGACCCATGAAATTATTGGACATTAAAATGTTGATTTGCTAACTTACGAAAATGTTCTTTAGTCATTTGTAATTGATATTTTTACCGAATCGTGTGCTGCAGCATCCTCATCTTAAGTTATCAACAACGTGTACATAACCCTAACCCAACGTAAGTTTGTCTAGTGTACAAACTAAGTTTACATTTTTTTTAATTTTCAACGTAAATCGTTCACCACATTAACATTCTTTTAAGTCGAAATGGCGACTTTAAATGAAGATGGGCATACGTTACAAAACAGTCGATTTCAATGGCAACATTTCATTTGCTATACATATATATATATATATATATATATATATATATATATAACTAATAATAAAATCATAAATACAGCTCTTAGTAACAATAAGACACAGCCTCCTGAAGACGGTCGAGAGACCGAAAGCTCTAGAGGAATGGCCCACGACACAAAGTTAGGTGCCATACTCCACCAATTAACACGCGAAAACCGACGAATCGCTCGCTGCGTCGAGAAATTGACTAGAAAGTTAGTGAAGAGAGAAAACTCCGTGGTCTTTAACGACGCTTTTATAAGAAATGATTTGCTGCCGAAATATACATATATATATATATATATTTATATATATATATGTGTGTGTATATATATATATGTATATATATATATGTATATATATATATCCATCAATGTGTATATCGTTGAGAGCTTCGCCATATGCTTAAGAATGATAGTACTATCATGATCTCATAGAAGTTTGATATCAATGCTCAACTGTCTGACCAGTTGAGCTACAAACAAATAAAAACTAAAAAAACATGCAAAAGCCGATTAATAAAACGGCTGGGATGTTCCTTATGCTGGGATGTTCCATGATGCTCAAATAACTAATAATCTATTAGGCAAATGCTCGCATGAATTAATCAACATTTACATATCATCTATTTGAGTACTTTATTCCTGTAAGTGTCAATTTGATTCTACAACTTCCCTCTCCAAGTATGCGAGCATAATGGCCTTTAGGGGTGAATGAGTTTCTTCTGGCCTAGTCAATTGTCAGTGAATAACCTGCACAATGCTTGGGCGGATTTTACAAGGATTGATTTAGCGGTGCTGGGTGATGTTGGGTTCCTGGTCAGTCTCATTACGCTTCCACTTGTTTTCTGCATTGGTGTCCAAGGTGTATGGGAATCCCAAGGTGTTGGTTTAGGGAATGCACTGGAAATTGATACTGCTCTATCAGTTGTTTTAAGAGTTTTGCAAATCTGCGATTCGAAATCGAATAGGGCAATGCCTGTACAGGTTCGTATCCTGTTCGTAGTGCCACATTGAATTCAGTAGTCAGTGCTCAACTGTATGATTTGTTGAGCTACAAATAAATAAACGGAAAATAACATCCAAAAGCCATGAATGCTCCGTTGTGCTCAGATCGGTAAGTTTATTCTCTTTCCGAGTCCTTTATGGTCACTCCGCGTAAAAAATAGAAACGATTTTTGTTCGAGATTTATTCTTCCTGAGTCGTTGTACTCTGTCTATATCCATGCATATTAATAAGCTAAACTCGTGAAGAATGTGCCTCTTAACCACGCACGAGAGGGCGTCCACTATAGAAAAGTTCTATTTTGCGCATCACATATGCAAAACATTAGTCATGAATGTAACAAATAGACCATCTTGAGAAGGTACTGCTCCCTTACAAATCCTTTATCATATATATATATATGGAGAATATTTTGAAAAATCTGGACAACGCATTTTTTATGTTGTATGAAATAAATTATTTATTTATTCTAAAAACTTTAGCACTTTCGGTGAAATACACCTTCGTCAAAAGTATATGCATATTTTTTCACTTCTTTTTTTCGTTTAATCCTCCTTATCGCTGTCCAGTTGAAATCTGTCTTGATGTTATTGACGATTAATGTTGATATGCCGCTGTGTGTAGCACACGGTTACATGAATAAGGTAGAATGAAAAGTTCACACTTGGAGCGTTGATGAAATGGCAATAATAAGAAGAATATTTTGAAAAACCGGGACAACGGATTTTTATAGGTATGAGTTGTCCAGGTTTTTCACAATATTCTCCTTATTATTGTCATTTCATCAACGCTCCAAGTGTTCACATTTCATATATATATATATATATATATATATATATATATATATATATATATATATATATATATATATATATATTATTTATTTATTTATGTATATATTAGTGAAATTAAAGCTTAAATAGTTCTACATTTGATTATTGGGGAAATGGTCGTTTGATCAGTACCATTGGAGAGCTATGAATATTATAACTGTCCCGGTTTTTTTTAATCTCCGAAACAGTTACATGGTAAACGACTGATCATCCCCGTTTTAATATTTCACGCTCAAGTTAAGGTCCCCTGTTTTTTTTTCACTGTTAGATACTGGAATCCCCTTTTTTATTATTATTTATGAATTTTCCAACGGTCGCTTATGCAAGTGCTAAGTCTGCGATATATTCGATTTAGTTGGTTTCTCTGGGAGTTTAAACTACATCTTCTTTCTTTGTTTAAAATGACTCAAAGCTTCTTTAGACTATATATAATATATATATATATATATATATATATATATATATATATATATATATATATATATATATGCGCCACACTCGTCTATTTAGCTCTCTAATGGGCGAAATAGCGGTTTACTTTTTAGCGTAAAATATTATTCAGAATTATTCACAATTAGAATAGAGTTCTATCGATAACCGGTAGAACGAATGTAAACAAATAAATGTAATAATTCCCCTTTTCTGTCGGAACGTAAAAGATCTAAGGGTAAAATACTCAACAGCTGATCAACCTTACAAGTAATATGGCGATCGATTTTCGAATCACACGGTAAAAACACGCGCTAGCTCTTGCCACACCGAACAGCTGTGATTCGACGAAACGGCTGTCCGTGGATCACATGTATATATTTATCTTGAAATTAAACTTTTTTGGATGAAGGAATTATATGCTTGTCACGGTAATTCATAACAAGATAAACGAGCGTACGTTGACTTTGATAAAAGAAAACGGTTTCAATTTCTATTCGATGGAAAGATTGCGTGTTGAATGACTTGTATTGATTTACTCCTCTCCAGGAGTTAGGCACAAGGCCAGTTTTTATCTTACTCCCACAAGTAAGATGTGACCCAAGGTCGGGCTGGGAAAGTGGGGTTTAAAAAATTGCCCGGGCAGCCCCGTCGGTATTCCCCGGTAGGGGCGCCTCAGGCAGTAAGCAATAAGCTTACTCCTCCCCAAAGAGGGGAGGGAAAGCCTGGGAGGGTGGACCTAATAGAACTGCACAAGACAGACCCATAGACAGGCGTAAATCAAGCCCTGAAGGCCACGACAATACCAGTCTATGGGGTGCAGTATCCATCGGAACAGATACTACACTTTGATCTTAGCCAAAAGGCCAAGAAGACTTGTATCTTGAAACAAATAATGAACGTTTCACAACGTTAAAAATATCCAGTTTTTAATCAGCGTTTCATATTATTTCAATTATTATCTAATTATACATTTTTTGATAAAGAGCGGAGAACCGCTCGAAATATTATAGTTTAAATTAGATCAATTCTTATAATTTTACATGTTATTTATTTTTGATACGGCTATTTTTTTTATTTTCAAATGTGTAAAAATGATTTTTAGCCGAAGCAACACTATATATACTGTATTTATAGCGAGTCAGTGAGGCTCATAGTCTGCTGACTGTTTTATTTAATATCTTGTTCTATTTTAGTCTCGTCTAGAAAGATCAACTAACTTCAAGGCGTCTTTATCAGCTCTCAACCGATTCAACACTGTCTCTAATATGGCTATTGGCGCATAATTACACCGGTGAGAATAGATCGACTGAATCTGATATCTTTTATGGCACAGTCTTCGACTCGATCGTTACCAGTGATCCAACAACGTTGCCGTACACCGCGAAAATGACTTTTAAAGCTGATATTAGCACCCAGCGTTTTCCGAAACCGATAAACCAGCGCCATACTGTCGAGCATTGTTTAGCTAATATATTTTCTAGATTTCATGAAGCGATGATTTGCTCAATAATAGGGTGTAAATACAATTGCACCTAGAGAACACAGAACTCCGCCACATAAAAAAAACAACATAGTTTTCCCGACTCAAAAACAGTGGCAGTTGTTCTTATATACTTGCCTCCCCACGAGGGAAAAGTTAACCACAAGGTCTGTTTTTAATGTGGTGGAAATCCATCTCACCAAAAAAGGGGCACTTTTCATTTAAACAAACATGTAAATTGCCGCAGTCTAGAAGGAGGTGGTCTTTTTCACTTACCGAGGACAAAAAAAAATAAAAGTGTAGCATCAGGAGATATTAATTCTTGCCGGTTGGAGGGCATGAACTCGGTTTCTCAGTCACCACTGGCCAACACCAATTAGAACGGAAATTTAGAGAAATGTAACTATATATACACCTATTAGAACGGGCGCAAATAGTAAACAGATGACCAGTATTAAAAGTACCCCCAAAAGTTGGAATATCGCATTAAGCCATAGTATGACTGTTTATTAATAAATTTTCTAAAAGGCACCAGTTCTTGTAATAAGGGGGATAAACACAATTTTAAATTAATATTTATTATTATCACTTACAGACATCGATGCGTCATACTTACGCAATCTTCAGTGTAAGAGAATGTCAATTCTTGCCGGTCGGAAGGCAAGAACCCGGTTCCTAAACTAATAGTAGTCTATCGTGATAATATAAAGCTTAATATATTGAATACAGCAATAATTTCAAGAGATAAAAGATGAGAATAAAAATGTTTATTAATTAACTATTTATTAGTACATCATCAGAAGTTCAAGGCAATTAATTAATACACACATGGAAATGTCTTATATATATATATATATATATATATATATATATATATATATATATATATATGTGTGTGTATATGTGTATTAATTTTCGAAGTTAAATGTTACCGGTAATATTTACAGTTACATTACCGAGTTATATCCTCTGATCAAAATGGTTTGTCTTTGAACATCCATGGATTAAGGATAATGCGACTTCTTTTCACTTATGACGTCTTAATAAATATTGTATCTATACAATATTTTTTTATTCTCATCTTTCACCTCATATATATATATATATATATATATATATATATATATATATATATATGTATATATATATATATATATATATATATATATATATATATATATATATATATACACCTTTGTATTTGCCGTATATTTTAAAGAGACATCGAACGCAAAATACCATCGATGAAAATGTAATCACCGACATGAGTCCAACCTGCTTTTCTAATTGTCAGAAAGTGCTTTAACCACTCGACCCCAGAGACAAGCACGTTGAACTAGATATACATTTTCTTAATATTCTTGTCTACAAATTAGTTTCGTATCTGATCTTTAATAGAGAAAATGATCTGATTTTGTCGGAGGCCAGCAAAGACGTAATGAGAAATCAGTCTGCCAATATTACAGACTTCAATGTTTGGATCTCGACTATTGCAACTCGATTCAGCCTCTTCATCATCGGAATACGATACAGACAAGTGATGAATTAATCTAGTGATTTGACGAATCATTTCAAAGCTGACTTGAAAATGTTTTACTGTCTCTTAAAAGGACAGTAGAATCAGCAGATATGAAAAAATAATGAACAGTCTAAGATACGTGATAGATAAGCAGTAACTATATTTCATATTGGAAAATACTATTTCAAAGTGAGGCAAGCGTAAATGATGTTTCAAACTAAAGCCTGGCATTCAATCAAAAATATTTCGATCTAAAGTTTAACACAGAAAAGAGAATTTTATTTAAAAGTTTAGAGTAAACATTATTTCAAACTTAAAGGTAACAAGCCAAATGTCTATAGTCCAGCGTCTTTACCACTGGACCAAGACGTTTGTCTAGAAATAGGTACGATTTTTATCACCTAGATATTTAATGTATTTTTATGTAATTATTTGTATTGGTGATTTTTTGCTTACTATTATTTCGATTTTCTCTCTTCCTAAGTGATTAAGATGCAGAAAATTGCATTATTAGTTGCCCTTAACTTTATAGGACGTAATTTTCGTTAATATATATATTTTTATTAATTTTATACGTACATCAAAGTAATCTATGGACACGTGTTTCTGGCTCACAGCCGTCATCAGCGTTCGTTGTTTTTGGCTTACTATTATTTCGATAGTCTCACTTCCTAAGTGATTAAGATGCAGAAAATTGCATTATTAGTATATATATATATATATATATATATATATATATATATATATATACAGTATCTACAATAAGTGAGTACACCCAACGAATTTTTTACTTTTTACTTCTTACTTCATAGAACTTTATTTAAATTTTTCGTCGGATTTAAATGAACATAGCCATATATTTAAATTTAAATATGCATAAGCGTTGAGGTTCGAATTTGTTGTTTATTACAAATAATAGGGGAAAAAATCCATAAAGTCACAGTAAAATAAATGAGTACACAGTTATGAAAGTCACTTATCATGAATAAATATGTACTCAATTAACTATAAATAGCAGAACTTTCTGTTGACACCTTTCTGTTGCACCCTAATAGATAACCTAAGGCAGTTTACCGGCTTTTTGCTTACATTCCGCTGCTATTGCTTGGATCTATTGCTACCAAAGTTTTTTTCATATTATTCTTGGAAATGGCTCCTCATGGCAATGAATTAGATGAAAAAACTCGTGAAACTATTGTTAATTTATTCAAGAGTGGTCATTCATATAAAGAAATTAGTGACAATGTAAATATCAGCCGAAATACGGTAGCAAAAGTTGTTCAACGGTACAAAAAAGCTGGAACCGTCAAAAATGGCCGCCGTCCCGGTCGACCAAATAAGTTTTCTGATCGAACTAAGAGGCACATCTAACAACTAATAGAGGGAAACAGACGTCGGAGTGCTGCTAGCATCGCAGAAGAAATTTCGCACAGTTTAAACGTAACTGTGAGTGCTCAGACAGTGCGCAACATTCTCCATGAAGACGGGTTTAAAGGCTGCATGCCCCGGAGGAAGCCTCTGCTTAAAACTTCTCACAAAAAGAAGCGCTATGAATTTGCTAAAGAACATAAAGACAAAGACATGCAGTTTTGGGACAAAATCCTTTGGTCTGATGAGACAAAAATAAATCTATTCGGATCAGATGGCGTTAAGCATGTGTGGCAACGAAAAGGGGACGCTTACAAAGATAAGTGTGGCGTGCCAACTGTAAAGCATGGAGGTGGGAGCTTAATGGTTTGGGGATGTATGAGTGTCAAAGGAGTTGGACGACTTATTTTCATCGAAGGAAAAATGGATTCCAAACTCTATTGCCAGATATTGGAGGAAAAAATGTTACCAAGTCTAACAAGTGTTGGCAGACGTGGACTTTTCCAGCAAGATAACGACCCTAAGCACACGTCTCGGACTACGAAGGCGTTCTTAGACAGTAAACGGGTGAATACCTTACCAGGGCCGAGTATGTCACCTGATTTGAACCCAATAGAGCATTTGTGGGAACATCTGAAACGGAAAATTGAAGGGAAAAATCTGATAAATAATAACGAACTGAAGGAGGTCATCAAGTGTGAATGAAACGCAATTCCGGCGGACACATGTCATAAACTAGTCGAATCAATGCCTAGGAGGTTGTCTGCTGTTATTGATGACAATGGAGGCCATACAAAGTATTACAAATAAGATTATTTGTTTAAAATGCTCATGTGTACTCACTTTTTGTTACTTGTTCCAAATGTTTTTGTTCAATTTTTTTGCATTGAAAAGATAGTTGTTCCTTCATAGTTTATAAAGCTATTAAACAACAATATGGCTATGTTCACATCGAGTTTCATTTAAATACTACGAAAAATGAAAGTTCTATGAAGTAAAAAGTAAAAAATTCGTTGGGTGTACTCACTTATTGTAGATACTGTATATATAGAATTATAAAAAGAAAAACTATATACACATTAAGGTTGTACACATAATAACTTATTTCGACCCCTTTAATTAGGTCTCCTCAGATGTATAGACAACCACGTCAAAACATCTATACATCTGAGGAGACCTAATTAAAGGGGTCGAAATAAGTTATTATGTGTACAACCTTAATGTGTGTATAGTTTTTCTTTTTATAATTCTGTTTTGCTCTGTTTAAATTACATTGAGCTCTGTTATTCAGATTCTCTACACAAAATTGAAATCTACACACTATATATATATATATATAGTTTTAAAGATGATTAGTGATGTATGAAGCATAAAAACGATGTTGTTTTTGTAAATATTATATTCAAATATTTCGAGCAGTCCTCCGCTCTTTGTCAAAGGATAACACGAAACGAAGACAAATGAAACTGTTGAGCAAACTGGAATTTTCAAAAGCGTGCAGCGTGCATTCGTTTTTTCAGCGTTCAAGTCAGTTCACGCGAAACGTCACTGCCGATAGGATAAGTAATCCGTTGTCATTTTTTTTTAAAAAAGGAACGCATGTGCGTTCGTACCGTTATACATTACAATTAATGGCAACTGATGTTCAAATATATATAGTTTAAATGGCACTAAGTAATTTAATTGGGCGGAGTAGAAAAGAAATAAAAAATACTAATTAATAATAATAATGAAAAAATAATAATAAAAATATTATATATATATATATATATATATATATATATATATATATATATATATATATATAGTCAACCACAGATTCGGATTCGTCTTTTCAATACTCTTCAGAGAGAACATCACCCTCGATATTCGAAAACCAGATATAAGTAACTATAAGTGACAGTACAATACTGAACAGCTTAAGTTAATATATATGCAAAACAGATTTGTGCAGTCATTTATACACGAAAGAATACATACATACACACACACATATATATATATATTATATACATATATATATATATATATATATATATATATATATATATATATATATATATATATATATGTGTGTGATTTTATGAAGGCTTACCAAAGCATTCCTTTCAGGACACCAATGATCACCATTAAAGATATTTTTTCTTACAAATATTATTTATTCAAATTAAATGTTTTTTCCTACGTGTTTCACTACCAAGCAGTTACTTGCTTGGCAGATCATCAGGGAAATTAAATGTCTGGAATACTGGTTTCAACTGCCGACAATTCACAATGTGGCGTTGCAATAGTTGAGGTCACTTAAGAAGAGAAGAGGAAAAAAATAAAAATAAAAGTCAAAATTAAAAAACAAGGAAGAACAACGATAAAAAAAAGAAAGTCCTAGAAAAGTCTTAGAAATGTAGCTCGTTCATTATTTCTTCCATCAAGCCAACAAGCAAATAATCGGTCCCAAATACATAAAAAAAAAAAAAACCCGGAACAATGTGCGATAATACACTTTCACGTCGGCCGGCACAATGATGAATAAATCCCCCTCCCCCCACAAAAGAACTAAATGGTGTATTGTCGGCAGTTGAAACCAGTATTCCAGACATTTAATTTCCCTGATGATCTGCCAAGCAAGTAACTGCTTGGTAGTGAAACACGTAGGAAAAAACATTTAATTTGAATAAATAATATTTGTAAGAAAAAATATCTTTAATGGTGATCATTGGTGTCCTGAAAGGAATGCTTTGGTAAGCCTTCATAAAATCACATATAAATTCTCTGTACTCTGTAATCGAGTATCATCGAGCTTGTTTTTATTGCAACAACCCCGGTCTTCACTGAATGATCTATTTTATAAGTGAAAAATCTAAATATATATATATATATATATATATATATATATATATATATATATATATATATATATTATATACATATCATATATATTTTAGATTATTATTTCTACTAGCATATTACCTTGCTTACCCACATTTTTTATAAACTAGTTTTCAATATATATATATATATATATATATATATATATATATATATATATATATATATATAAAGTAATAATTCACGTACACATTGCAACTGTCAGCATTTATAATTTATTTCGACTTCCTAGTCTCTTCAGAATGCTAACGGGACTGCTACCTAATATGTAGCTACATATTATGTAGCTGTCCCGTTAGCATTCTGAGGAGACTAGGAAATCGAAATAAATTATAAATGCTGACAGTTGCAATGTGTATGTGAATTTGCTCTTTTTTCTACATTGAGCTCTTTTACTCGGATTTCTTACCAAAAATTATTCACTTGACCACTATATATATATATATATATATATATATATATATATATATATATATATATATATATATATATATGACTTGAGTATATCACATTTTTGTCATACAATAAAAGATAAACTAGAACTCAATTCATTCAGGCCTTTCACAAGAAACGTCGTCCAGAGAAACAGATGCTGCTGTCTTCCCTCTACTTTCCTACTAATGACAGCGGAACTATCTTTACACTACGATGCGTCCTTTGATTGGTTTCGATCCGAGGGATAATAACCCCATCCGAATTTTACAGACTTGTTACATGTATAAGCCGATTTTTACCATTTGGGAAATTCACAAATTACACAAACACCCATACGCACACATATGTGTATGCCGTGCATATAACAAACGGACAGAAACCCAAATGGGAAATAACATCGATAAAGTTCTATTTGAAAGTCAAGCGTGACAGAGCAACCGAAATGCTTAAGGTTCACCACCCAAGTTAAAAGCTATTTCGCACTTAAGCGTGAAAAGACCGACCGATGGACAAACTTTCTAGTTTTAGATGTTTCAAAGCACCTAGGAACGCGTTTAACGATTGTTCTGCTATTTCAAACTGACGCCTGGAGGGCTGGCAGACGATGGCCGATGCATCTCGTCTCAAATGTGACTTGCACAAAAGATCACAAATAGCTTCACTCTTGCGCTACCTATGCGCTGCCAGTGCGAGAATGTACTTCACTTCCGGCAGCGAATAATCCAACTTATATTCGACCACTCCCAAAAGGGTTCAATATGTTTAAATCAGTCACCGCCTCGCAGGAAATTGTGAAATGTACTTAACGTTGTGAGAATTCAATAGGGGGTTGCATCGTATTCTATTTGTTCGTAGGCTGTTCATCTTTACTTGCATTCTATATTTAATGAAGGTAAGTGTACGGAGGTAACGTGCTGCACACGTGAATTAGCAGCAATGTAACAGTGTCCGGTGCTGATATCGATCCTGAACCAGTTTTCGTGAGGTTCGACTCGAAAGCTTGACCTTGAAGTAGTATGTTTTACGTTTTTTTTAGCTCCTTACATCAAGTGGCTTCATATCTTGTCTGGAGCGACTTCCATAAAAATATATGAAGACAGAGGAGAAGAAAGAACGGAAAACGTTTTGAAATGTAAATCGGTACTGACATCGATCCTGCCCCAGTTTCCGTGAGGTTCGACTCGGAAGCGTTCGCCTGTCCTACGCAAACGCCCGAGAGTTGACGAGCAGATTTGTACCAGACGACAATTTTGATACGGTGCTGCGTCCTATGATAATAATGTTTTGCTTGTTTTTTTTTGTTGTTGTTGTTGTTAGGGTTAGGGTTTAGGGATTAGCTTTAGGGTTAGGGTTTAGGGTTTAGGGTTTAGCTTTACGTTAGGGTTAGGGTTTAGGGTTAGGGTTGGGGTTGGGTTTAGGGTTGGGGTTGGGTTAGGGTTAGAGTTTAGCTTTAGGGTTAGGGTTTAGGGTTTAGCTTTAGGCTTAGGGTTTAGGCTTTAGGGTTTAGGGTTTAGGGTTAGGGTTAGGGTTAAAAATATTTATTTGACAACAGTAATTTCGCTCTGGTTTGCTTGTTTTATTTGTTTTGTTGTTTAAAAAATTTCTTGCAACTATAACTAAAAATTATAGGACGCAGCAACGTATCAAAATTTAAAAAAACAATTTATTTGATAACAATAACTTCGCTATGTTTTGCTTGTTTTTTTTGTTGTTGTTTCTTTTAGAAAATTTCTTGAAAATATAACTTACAATCACAGAACTCAGCACCGTATCAAAATTGTAATCTAGTACCATTCGGCTCGTCAACACTCGGGCGTTCGCGTAGGACAGCCGAACGCTTCCTAGTCGAATCTCACGAAAACTGGTTCAGGATCGATATCAGTACCCAGTGTCCGTAGTTACATAGCACGTGACCATAAACAAGGCTTGGGGGACTTAATTTAATAAAAATATGGGGAGATACCGCTCGGAAAACTCTTTCTTGCCTTGTCAGTGTACAAAATCGACTTTCTAATTCTCTATTTTCTACAGCAGATGCGACGTTGGTCGTCCGTATTATTTTGCTCCCCCATGAGGGGAGAGCTAGAAACATGGTCGGTTATTAATAAGTGGAAAACTTAACTCCAAATAGTGGGTACACTGGATTGAGACCAAAATTTGAAAAAAATTGCCTCAGTCTTAAAGGATTTCCTCTTCACTGACTGAAGATAGAAAATATAAAGTGCAGTATCAGAACAGATACTACACATTGCCCTATTTTCATACAATGACCTACCCCAATCACATACATCTTCATGATATACAGAATGTTCAAAATTTACAAATTATCAATTTCCTTGAGAAGGCTTCATCAGTGCCTATAAAAAATTCACCCACCAGGCTCGAAAGGAAACTGAAGTTCATTCAGTAGTAATTATTTTTATATATTATTTTATATATAAGTAGCAAAGTTACCATGTATTGCCGGAGTCAGAGTATGCTACCCTCGTGGATTAAATAAAGGGTTCTGTTTAAAATTACGTCCAGATTCCTGAGTTCGACAGAAATATTCCTGAGTTTGAAAAAATACACCTGAAGAAGGCCGGAGATTACAGCGGCCGAAAAGTTGTGATGTTAACACTCAAGATGAGAACAGTAGTCCGAATAATTTAATTTTTAAAAAAGTATCATGCGCAGTGCGCCCGCACACCCTTGACCTACTTTCGTGAGTACTGTCTAAACATGCGTCGGGTTAGGGTTTGTATCAAAATGCAGAATAAACGCCACTGTGAAACGTATCGCGAAATGGTGGATAGCAATCTATGTGCGTTCATGTAGAGGCAGAAATATAAGGGAAACGATTTCTTTATGCCAACATTCGTTGACATGAATAGATTCAATTATTTTTTATTTAAAAAAACCATGAAAATTTCATTAAGATCGGATAATTCTTTGATTTTTTACGAATGTTCTTCAATCAGCATTATTCAGTTTTGTTCAAATAAAATTCATTTAACTTTTCTTGCCTGTCCCAACTACTAAACTTCCAAGATTTACTTACATTCGACAAACAACGTAGGCAACGGTTTGTCTAGAATCCACAGAGTAGCCGTGACACACGCGATGCATTTCACTTAATCGATAGCGTTTTTATCGTTTCTTCTTCATTATCTTCATAACTAACCATTCATTTGGCCAGCGGTCATAATCTCCTTTTGTCATGTGTTAATCACATCTTGACCAGCCACAGATCGTGCTTACGTGTCAAATCAGCCGCTTACCGCATTAATCAACACCCGATTGACCTTCGACAATAATGCTGGTCAATTGTTAATCCACTAAAAGTCTCAAAAGAACACAGAAATAATTTGCAAATTTCTATGGTAATATGTTTGACATTGAAATTTATTTCCGACAGTATATCCTGTATTACGATAACTTTTCGTTGATGTTAATGCTTGTGCGGGTTATATAATTAAACAGACTATGCAGCGTTTCCTCTTCTGAGGCACAGGTTCGAATCCTGTATTAGTTTAATTATTTTCACTTTGCTTTATTCTTTGTTTATTCCTTCAAAGTATCATCCTGAGGAAGTCTTACAATAAAGACTAAACGTTGATGTATTACATAAAAAATATCTCTTGTTTTTTTTTCTGTTTTCATTCTCAATTACGTGGGATTACTATCATTATTCCTTTCCGGTTACATGAATAAGGTAGAATGAAAAGTTCACACTTGGAGCGTTGATGAAATGGCAATAATAATAATAATATTTTGAAAAACCGGGACAACGGATTTTTATACGTATGAGTTGTCCAGGTTTTTCACAATATTCTCCTTATTATTGCCATTTCATCAACGCTCCAAGTGTTGACATTTCATTATATATATATATATATATATATGGAAAGAGAAGGATGAAGCTAATCCGACGTGATGGTAAAATGAAAAAGGAAAACCAAAAACTGGATGTTTTTTATGTGTACATCAACGTTTCGTCTTTATTTATAAGACTTCATCAGGATGATGATATAGGGAAAAGATATCATGCAAGCACAGATACATGTAGGGTAGACATGTTGGGAAGAAAAATAAAATAAAATGAAAAATAATGGCAGCGTCTTGCTGGACGTCCGTACTTGTTAGAGAATGAAAATGAGTGGGAGAAAAAAGGGGAAGGGTGGAGGGAGCAAGGACTACTGTGGCTGGCGATGAGAGAAAGAGGTGGGGGATGAGCAGGGGTAAAATGGATGGCAGAGAGAGATTGGAGGAAGAGGGGGAGGGGGTGTTTGATCAGAAGGCTGTGGTCGAGATTGAAGGGGAAGAGTGAGTTGGAATGTTTGTGTGTGGGGGGTGTATGCAGGGAAAATGGGGATGGGTAGAGAGGGAGGGGGGCTGTGATTTTGGTGGATGGGCGAAAGTTATGGTCTTAGAGAGCGTTTGGAGAAAATGAGGGAATTTAAGAAGAGGTATGGGAGAAAATAGATGAGAGGGGGAAGAGGGAGGATTTGTCGTGATAGGGTGTGAAATATTTGAAATATTTGGAAAATGATAGCAATGAGTGAGGGATTGGAGTGGGTGGTGGAGGGGGGTGATTGAAAGGGTGGGTGAGGAATATTTGAAATATTTGGAACATGAGAAAGTTTATTTGGACTGTAGTATTAAAAATGTGAGGGAAAAAAGTTAGGAAAAAAAAAAGAGAAGATTCAGGGAGAAGAAGGAAGGGTGTGGGTGAATGGAAGAGTGTCATAAGGTTAAAGATGAAAATATAAATAAAAGTTAGCCATGATCAGGCAAAAGACTTTGTTCTGTGAGGATGATCTTGCTTATTAAGGGTGATAGGTTAAAGAAACCATTTCGCTGCTTGATGGTAGTGGAGGATTATTGGAAACTGCCCTCATCACATCGCTGAATTAGTTCAATGAATCCTCTACATACAAACATATAAATATAACTAAGTTTAGGAATATATATATATATATATATATATATATATATATATATATATATATATATATATATATATATATATATATATATATATTTATGATATTTATATAAGTTTATATATATATATATATTTATTTATATGATACTTATATAATTATATATATATTTATAGTATTTATATCATTTTATATATATATATATATATATTTATAGTATTTATATAATTTTATATATACATATTTATATGATATTTATATAATTTTATATATATATATATATTTATATGATATTTATATAATTTTATATATATATATATTTATATGATATTTATATAATTTTATATATATATATATATATATATATTTATATGATATTTATATAATTTTATATATATATATATGTATATGATATTTATATAATTATATATATATATATGATATTTATATAATTTTATATATTTATATATTTATATGATATTTATATAATTTTATATATATATATATATATATGTATATGATATTTATATAATTTTATATATATATATGATATTTATATAATTTTATATATATATGATATTTATATAATTTTATATATATATATGATATTTATATAATTTTATATATATATATGATATTTATATAATTTTACACACATATATATATATATATATATATATGATATTTATATAATTTTATATATATATGATATTTATATAATTTTATATATATATATATGATATTTATATAATTTTATATATATATATGATATTTATATAATTTTATATATATATATGATATTTATATAATTTTATATATATATATGATATTTATATAATTTTATATATATATATATATATATATATGATATTTATATAATTCTCTCTCTCTCTCTCTATATATATATATGATATTTATATAATTCTATATATATATATATATATATATACATATATATATATAAACATTCAATTAATTAAAACATTACAATTGTTCCAAGAATTAGAACATCAAGTCCAGTAAGGTGTACGATCGTTTCCAAAACGGTTTGGAAATACTTTATATTATTTTATTTTATTTTATAAACTTAATAAATCTAAAACAACAGGTCTACAGAAACTCAAAGAAAAAATTAAAAAGCTCGTCGTTGATAAACATCTATTGACAGAAAGTGCCACCGGTTGATATGTCAGCAGCATAGGAGGGGGAAGAACACAATGGCGCCTACAGACCAAAACACTGGTACATATAGAAGAAACAGTCCAATATTTTTCAATGGATTTACACTTTTAACCAGATAGGTCTTTTGAGCACACAGTGTAGATTAGCAATGATGTTATTGCGATTAACGTCTGTCGCCGTCTATCTCACATAAAACAATGCCATATAACATTCAGTATTCAAATTTGATTAGAGCTAGGCGCATTTCCTGCAACATTATCTCCTTCGTTTGTACTTTGGTTA
>OY744531.1:104675119-104680119 GCA_963556195.1 Sepiola atlantica
CATGAAAGTTACATTGGATTTTAGATGCACAAGAAAGAAAAGAAGAGGTATTTGCAGTGTTGGTATCCGTTGACAGTGGACTTAAAAACGGCTATGTTATAGTCTGTAGGCAATCAATCCCGCGGTAACGTGTTTCACAGAATGGCAGTTCTTGGTAGAAACGAAAGAAATGGATGAAAATAATGAAAAACAAAACGGTAAAAAACGTAATGATATATCGTAGTATAGTTTAATTATGAATGCGCGAAAAGGGAGAAAAGGGAAAAATAAAACTAAAAGAAATTGCGTAATTGACGAAAAAGTAAAAAGAGGGAAAGAACTAGACATGTTTCATAATTGTTGAGATGGGGATTTATATTTTGGGAAGTATATTTGGGATTTATTGGATTTATTGGATTTACTGGATTTATTGGATTTATTGGATTTATTGGATTATCCGGACTCCTGTTTTTATCTTGCATGTTATTCACACAACGTTTCGGTCCGTATCACTTTCATCTTCTCTTAATGAATTTAGGTTCAGCATATCACTTATTCAACCCACTTACCAAAAACTCACCAACATATGTAAAGAACTTGGGCCACTTTGTAGAACCAAGCAGATATGCTCTCATTCATTGCAATCGGAACAGCATCGATAGCTTGAGCCAAATTAGATTAGAACCTCTCCCTGTGGAAACGTACTACTACGATCTTAATATATAAGCAGACCATCGCCATACAAAAATACTTTGGAATAAGAGTTTATATATATCGGCAAGACGTAGCTATGGACTCGCCATTATCTTAAATAATAGAAAACATATGCATATAACAGTTCAAAAATGGCATCAGCACTGCTAATGCATACTTCATGAGACCGTTTTCGGATTTTTTTAATGAAGATTGATATTTTAGATTATTTGGATTATTTTAGATTATTTGGATTATTTTTTATTTAGATTATTTTGGATTATTATAATTATTTTGGATTATTTGGATTATTATATATACTACTGTGCTTATCTTACATGTTATTCTCACAACGTTTCGGCCTGTATAATCTGATTATTTGGATTATTTTGGATTATTATGATTATTTTGGATTATTTGGATCATTTTGGATTATTCAGACTACTGTTCTTATCTTACATGTTATTCTCACAACGTTTCGGCCTGTATAATCTGATTATTTGGATTATTTTGGATTATTATGATTATTTTGGATTATTTGGATTATTTTGGATTATCCAGACTACTGTTCTTATCTTACATGTTATTCTCACAACGTTTCGGCCTGTATAATCTCCGACCTTCTTCAGGTGCGTCTTGTCGAACACGAGAAACTTTATGCCGAACTCGGGGATTCAAGTACCTTCAAGATGGATCAGCAATCTAAATTATCTAAATGATAGGAAAAACTAGACATATCCAAGAAATTCTGTAGAATAAAAGATAAAATATCCACCAATCGGATATTTCAAATTTTTATCATTTCCTGTCGGAGATGAAGAAATTAAATCTATTACAGTGTTTGCTTTCATTTTTGGATCGCACGCTTTAAGAAAAGCGACACAAATGTAAGAGAAAATATACAAAAAAGAATATTATATTTTTAAGATGAAGACATAAATATAAATATTTTAAAAGAAAAAAAACACGAATGTTTCAGAGTAAAAAAAGCAAATATACATCTCTAAAGAAACACAAGAAAACTAATGTGAATGTTTTAAATGAAAAGAAAGACCATCTAATTGTCTGTAAGCATAAGAAAGACATTCTAATATTTAAACTGAAAATAAAAAGCATTAAGATTATCTTATGAGAAAAGAAATTACTATTGATGCTTAAAAACAAAACAGAGCAAATATGATTGTTATAAAGCATCACACTTGCGGTAGTGCTGGGTTGAGTACATCTATGGTGAGTGCTTCCTCATGGGGGAATATCTGAAGTCAGTTTGTCCTTAATTACAAAGACATTTGTTTATTTTAATTTATTTGCATAAAAAAGCAATCCATATGTTTTAAAGGAAATATGATTGTTTTAATACAAATGTTTTTTACTAAAAAAGCAAATATGTTGGATGCATAGAAAAAGTAGAGAATATAAATGTTTAAAACGAAAAAGAAGCACATATGATTGTGCTAGATAGAATGTAAAACTATTAATGTTCCATGTCTTTACTTTAAGTAGCCAGTTCATCTATGTTTAAGGATTTCACAAGAAGCGGCTATTTTTCTAGAGTCCGTTTGTATAGAGCCAATGTCACACTCTTGGCTCGACACAAATGGACTTTACAGATGTATATATGGAATCGGAAACGGGGCAATGTTTACCCGTACCGACTGTGAGCTTGGAAAACGATGTTCAAGCCCTGTCATTGAGGTACTTTTACGAATACAATTCTATCTCAAGTTCTTCTAACTATAGGCGAAATAGTATGGCAGACTTTCATCTGTGGCGTTTCGGAGGGAAGTTTTCCGGGGATAAAGAAGGATCCGACAAATCTCGTGCATCGAGTTATGTATATATAAAGTTGTTATCATTATTCTCCGAGTATCTTCATCCGATGAAGCGGCACTTTCGCGTTTTGGGTTGATTTAAAGTTTGAAAAGCTTATTTCAAGTTTTGTCAACCGGCAGAAATGTGCGCTCATAGAGAAAATGATTTACAAGATCGTAGTGGAATCATCCTCCTCCTCCTCATCATCATCATCATCATCATCACCCCCACCATCATAACTTCCATCATCATCATCACCACTACCACCACCATTATCATCATCCCACCATCATCATCATCATAATAATCACCACCATCATCACCATCATCACCACCACTTCCATCATCACTATCATCATCACCACAACCATCAGCATCATCACCACCATCAATATCATCATCACCACCACTTCCATCATCACCATCCTCATCATCATCATCACAACCATCATTATCATCATCACCACCACTACCATCATCACCATCATCATCATAATCATCATCATCACCACCACAACCATCATTATCATCATCATCATCACCACCACTTCTATCATCACCATCATCATCATAATCATCATCATCACCACAACCATCATTATCATCATCACCACCACTACCATCATCACCATCATCATCATAATCATCATCATCACCACAACCATCATTATCATCATCATCATCATCATCATCATCACCACCACTTCCATCATCACCATCATTATCATCATCATCACCACCACCACCACATCATCATCATCATACTGATCACCACTATCATCATCACCATCACCACTTCCATCATCATCATCACCACCACCACTTCCATCATCATCATCATCATCATCATCATCACCACAACCATCATTATCATCATCATCATCATCATCATCATCATCATCATCATCATCACCACCACTATCATCATCATTATCACAACCATCATTATCATCATCATCACCACTACCATAATCACCATCATTATCATCATCACCACCACTTCCATCATCATCATCATCATCATCATCATCATCATCATCACCACTACCATCATCATCATCACCACCACCATCACCATCATTATCATCATCACCACCACTTCCATCATCATCACCATCATCATCTTCACCACGACAATCATCATCATCACCACCATCATCAACACCACCACTACTACTACTACTACTACTACTATTTCTTATTACGAGTTTTCATATGAATAATTAATTGGGAAAAGCAGGTGTTGTATTCTGGAGTCTGCCTGACCAAACATCTCCCCAGATTTCCAGAACCTTCGATTTCTTTCAATCATCATTGTAACTCGCTTGATGCTCTCACACAAGCTGTTTATCATTGAGTTCTCGCCAATGACAGTCGGTGGTTCTCTTGTTAATAATAATCAATATCCTGAGGATCCCAATTCTTTATTCTAGCCGTAGTTTCGATGTTGCTTTCACTCTTACCGACATTGGTTCCACTGTGTCTTTTTTATTAATTCTAATTTATCCTCATATGTAGCGAAGTTGGTTCAGCTGCCTTGCGTTCGTGTTAGTAGGTGCCATGTATTATTATTATTAGTAGTAGTAGTAGTATTTTTATTTTTATTATTATTTTTATTAGAATTATTAATATTATTATAAGTAGCAGTAACATTAGTAGTAGTTTTAGTCGTATTTGTAATAGTAGTTGTACCAGTGTTATACAGATTACTATCTCTTTCTATAGAATTAAGGTTTGTGTATAGTTTATATATTTCTATGTACATGATTCACTCCTAAACATATAAAACGATCATTATAAATTTGCGAGGCGTCAGGATTCATAATGTGGGATATATGTAGTTTAGTTTTGTTTTATACTAAGAGCGTAAAAAAGGCATGGAAACGCTTCGTAAAAATTCATATTCCTTCCAATTTTGTGAAAATTTAGTAGATATTAGACACACATAAATAGCGATTATCAAATTACAGGAGAATTCTATGGTCAAAACGTCCCATTGAAAATTTAAATATTTCAGATTTACATTAAATTTGATCCATAATTAAACAACAACTAAATAAAATGTCTCCAATTTCAAGTTCTTCTTTAAATATTTTAAACTTAAGCTTTTTATTTTAGACATTTTTAGAATCAAAATCATGTAATGTATTTTGATGAAAATTAGAATAAGAATTCTAGACATAAAGTATAGTATCAATGTATCTTAATTTTAATTCTTCGTTAGGGGGTATTAAAATGGTGCCAAATTGTTATATTCGGCGAACAAATTTTACGCGTTCTGGGACGAGTGTTTTTTTACTTAATCATATATATATATATATATATATATATATATATATATATATATATATATATATATATATATATATATATGTGGGTGTGTGTGTGTGTGTCACGTGTTACCAAGTCAGGTCGGAGGTCGTGGTTTCTTAAGAAAATTGACTTCTATTCCTATGCAAATACAGTCAATGGTTCAACAAGCATTGAACTGTATCTGATTAAGTGCTGGGAACCAA
>OY744531.1:104690119-104710119 GCA_963556195.1 Sepiola atlantica
ATATTAGCAGATTTATTCAGCTTAAGGTAAGAATCGAATATGTTTATCACAACTAATAATACTTGGAAAAGGTATAGATTCCATAATTTCAGCCATTTATTAGTTAAATTGTACCATAGTTTAGCATATAATTAATATTGCATGAGTAAAGCTTATTGATTTATTACATTAATAGTATAAATTTGAAACCTATGCAGAAATATATATATATATATATATGTGTGTGTGTGTGTGTGTGTGTGTGTATTTCCCAACTACCTCGTCGACGAACTAATAAAATCAATGATAAAAAACCTGACAAACACTAATATAAATAATAATATACAACATAACAACTCCAATTACATCAACATATATTACCGCAACCAAATGCAGCTAAATTGCAGACTAGAAGAAAAAGCTATAAAGAATATGACACATCGATATATATCTCTAACAGATAAAGAAAACAAAATTAAATTAATTATTTATTATAAAAGATTCACAACGCAAAACCTTGTAGTAAAAACAACCCCTCGCCAACCCCCAAAACACTAGAAAGAATCAATGTAGTTTATAAATTTAAATGCCCTTTAGGAGGATGTACCTCCCAAAATAATAATAGTTACATTGGTTTTACAACAACCACTCTATCCCGCCACTTCACTATGCACCTCGCCAACACTAGTTAATATACAAACACCTACAAACGCACAACTGCCCTACATCTGAGTTGAGACAGATATTAGTAATGAACACAAAAATAATACATTCCAAAACTAATTTTAAAAAATTAAAAATACTTGAAGCCGTATACATAAACACACAGCAACCTAAAATTAATAACATTTCATGAGACAAGTAAAACTATTTTAAAATGCTTAGCTTAGTTCAGTGACACCAACCGGTGCCGCCTTATTCAATTAAAAAAATAGAGACATCTTATTAAAATTACTTACTGCCTATCTCCCCCATTTTCCTTCTCCATAATTATTAGACTAGACCAAATTAAATCAGCTACTATTTTAAATTAAAATTATAAAAAATAATAAGAAGAATAATAAATAAATTTAATAAATAAACGAAGAACTGTTTCAATCGTCACATTTCAAAATGTAGACGTCCGTCTTTTACGTGAACGATTTGCCGGCGTATTTTTTAAGAAATTCCATTCTTTCACTCGCTTTTTATTCTTTTTTGCCATTAAAGACCTGAAGATGATTCCGGAGAGAATCGAAAACGTTAGTCAAACACACGGATCCTACATTAATTCATTCCATTTCAACGTCAAAAAGATCATTCGACGAATGGAAAAAATAAAAAAGCAATCACTAAACAGAAGAGTTCTGAATTATGTACTCTGTCAAGGCAGGAAACAGCGAGATGTCTATTTACATTAGTCTTAAATTTCTGCATGTCACTTACGTAAGGAAAACAGGGGGAAGTGAGGGAGTTCCAGAGTCCAGCAGCACGAGGAAAGAAGCTTTTGGAGTAGAAGGCTTTTCGGCATCTGGGGACCTCCACAGTGAATGTCTGGGATTTGGTTGATTGTCGGGTTGGTCCAGTAAATTTTCATCGAGGGGACACTAGAGCAGCTAGTTTATCGGAGCACAATCCATTGAAGTACTTGTAAAACAAGCTCAAGGATGCAACATTGCGGCGATGGGACAGAGGCTGGAGCTTGGTAGACAGTGATGAACCTATTAAGTTCGCGACTCTTTTTTGGACCTTGTCTAAGAGGGAGAGATTAGTGGGTGATGCACTCGGCCAAGGATGCAACATTGCATTTGTAAGGAACGACAACAAAGAATGACGTAATAAGTACACTTACATATGACAGTTGAGAAATAAAAACGTTTCTCTTAAGATATAACCACGTGACTCTGATCAGTAGATTATATTTTCTACCGTTTTTGTTAAGAATGGTAACCTAAGTTTATAGAAATTATTCTTGTCACTTAAACGTCGACATGGTCGATGTCCATAAATGAGCAGTGCATGATGATGATGATGATGATGATGAGGGTCGGGTGGTGGTGGTGATGATGGTAGTCGTTATGATGATGATGTAGGTGGTGATGATGGATATGATGATGATGATGTAGGTGGTGATGGTGGGAGTGGTGATGATGATAATGATGATGAGGGGGGGGGGGTGATGATGATGATGATGATGATGATGATGATGATGATGATGATGATAATGGTCGGGTGGTGGTGATGGTGGTGATAATGATGGTCGGGTGGTGGTGATGATGATGATGATGATGATGATGGTCGGGTGGTGGTGGTGATGATGATGATGATGATGATGATGATGATGATGATGATGATGATGATGATGATGATGTAGGCAGGATTGGAAACTGCTGCTAGTCATAGAGGGCAGGATCTTTACTATAAGTTGTAGATACGAATATAGTAGTAGTGGTAGTAGTAGTAGATGACGATGATGATGACGACGACGATGATGATGATGGTTAGCATGATGATGATGATGATGATGATGATGATGATGATGATGATGATGATGATCATCATCATCATCATCATCATCATCATCATCGCAATAATCACACTTGATGAAGGAAAAAAAACGTTATCACTGTCACTGCGACTGGAAATAAGAGAAACAAAAACGCTCTTTAACACCAACTTTTCGCTTATTTTTATTTTTTTTCTTGTACAATTTGTCTTAATGATTCCGTGTGTGCAATGCAAATCGAAGCGACATCATGAGACGCGTATCAATTAATTACGCTTGTCTCAAGAATATCTGCCTATTGGGCAAATTAAGTCTACTTTTTTTTTTCAGGAGAAACTTGGCATTTCGATGAAGGAAACAAATTACATCGTGAATTAGGAATGGATTGACCCGGAGCTTCAAATTATTCCAGTTGCGATTTCAAAATCTCAACTCAATATCTAAAAGTACTTTCGTCTCATGAAGAAATAACTGTTGACTCAAGTAACCGCCGATGAGACAATCACCTTCTTCCTCTATAGCCAAAGCAACGGCGCAAATTATATTGATTTGATGCTGCAATCTATACAGATATATCTCTTTCTCTCATTCGTTTATATATATATTAATTGACTGACATAATAAAATGAGAAATTAATCAGATTTTATTAAAGTTCAAATACAAAGGGGTGATATTGTGTCCTTACCTCATGAGTTTCTGCAGGTAATAAATTAAACTTTGAAATATATATATTGAGCTTTGTTTTTATCCTGATAGTCTACTGGTTAAAGACATTATTTATATCTTAAAAAATAATAATAATAAACATGTTTTTTACCGATTACTCCTTGCATTGAACAATCGAAGTTGAAATAGATTTGTCATTCGTACATGTTTATCCCTCTTCTTTCATTTATCTTATATATATATATATATATATATACATATATATATATATATATATATATATATGTATATATATACCATATTTTTACAAGCACACCCTTACTCTCCATTACTTTATGTAGTTTTCAAATTTTAAATTTTGGCTTTTCCACTGCCAACTTATCTATCTATGTAATTCCTCTGATGATAAGATTTTAATCTTTGAAAAGCCTTGGCTTTAGGAAAGAAAAAAACATGTTTTTACTTAGTACACTTTGCATTGAACAATCGAAGTTGAAATAGATTTGTCATTCGTACATATTTATCTCTTTCCTTTCATTTATCTTTATATATATATATATATATATATATATATATATACATATACATATATATATACATATATATATACATATATATATACATATATATATACATATATATATACATATATATATATATATATATATATATATATATATATATATATATATATATATATATATATATATATATATATATATATATATATATATGGATGTGGGTGTGTGTTGTGGGCCGTTAAAGGGGCCGAAAGGAAAACACAAACTCGGAGTTTAGAGGAACAACTGTATTAGAAAACGTATAATAAAACAAAGAACAGTCTTGACTGGGGTGGTTCCAGGTATTTACCATCTTCCCACAACAGAGAGATGTGGCACAAGGCCGGAAGGTGAGGAGATAAACTTACTCCACCTCAAAGAGGGGAGGCAAGGCCTAGGAGAGTGAACCTTCTGAGGGGGATCGAGGACCAATACCTCAATAAATGGCTACCAAAATGACCCATCCTTCTTCTATCAAAAAAGCATCATTTTCGGCGGGAACCAAAGTCTATAGAATATCATTCTTTTTCTACTTCAACATCTTTCAGTTAAACATGTATCCTAGGCGAAGCGAATGTGTTAATACGTTCGTATAGTTATTAATAGTGATTCTCAATCAGGGTTGCATGCCTGAAAAATAATTGAAAAATCAGTCTTGTTATTTTTTTATCACATTGCATATCTGCAATAACACATCTGAACAGTGAGAGCGTATAATATTGAAAATGCGTTGGAAAAACTTCTGTCAAGTTAATGGATATAGCAATCTCAGACAGTCGATGATTGCATCTTTGCAAGCGAATGCTAATCAAACTTTGATGTAATCAGACCCAAGCGACCAGAACTTCTATCGAAACATCAAGATTCACGATTCGATACACTGAGAAATATATATTTTTTTAAACATGCCTACATTGCGCTGCGACTGAAATGCAAATTCGTTGTTACATCGGTTGACATAAATAACCAACATATTATAAGTCTCAGGGGCGAAGGTCTTTTCGTCCATTGCGGATCAATTTTTTGTTTCATCTGACTTTGTCAGAATAAAACGAGACATCGCTAATAATTGGCGGGAAATGCTTAAAAGAACATCTAATACAATTGCAATAATCTTTTGAAATGTCCTTTTTAATAGAGTGTTATAGTTTACTTGTAATTGTCGTAATAACTCACATTATGGCTAAGATGGAAGTGTAGTATCTGTTCCGATGGATACTTCACCCCATAGACTGGTATTGTCTTGGCCTTCGGGACTTGATTTACGCCGGTCTATGGGTCTGTCCTGTGCAGTTCTAGGAGGTCCACCCTCCCAGGCTTCGTCTCCCCTCTTTGGGGAGGGGTAAGTTTATTGCTTACTCCCCGAGGCGCCCCTACCGGGGAATGCCGACGGGACTGCCCAGGCAATTTTTAAACCCCACTTTCCCGACCCGACCTTGGGTCATATCTTACTTGTGGGAGTAAGATAAAAAAAAACTGGCCTCGTGCCTAACTCCTGGAGAGGAGTAAATCAAAATTCAAAGATTTACCGCAAAGATTGCGAGATGGGTCATTTGTACAATTACGGTTTTTTTCTCGACGGTTTGTAAGTCAAATCATCAAAGAATAGACCGATTTTTGGCGGCCTCTCTTCTGAGGCACAGACACAAATACTGTATGACTCTCATTTTTCACGTGGTTACATTCTAGTTTTATATAAAGCATCACAGTGTATATATATAAATCTGCAGTGTGTATTAGTGTGTGTTTTCATATGCCGTTTTCTGAAACAGCAATATAATTAGCTTATCGTTCATCATGGGCGAAATCGGATATGGCTATGTTATAAAAAGGCTGAGTAAAAATCCTCTACACTATTAGAAAGTGTGCAAATAATCATTAGCTTATTTAAAGAAGATTAACTGAATACTTATGTATATATATATATGTATATATATATATATATATATATATATATATATATATATATGAATATGTATATATATATACACAATTTATAAGTATTCTATATATATACACATACATCATTATAAGGTTATATAATATATTGTGTATATTATTTTAAGTAGTAACTTTAACAGTGTTAAATACGTGAGTAGTGATTACATGTAGTATAGAATATATCTATGTTAACAAAGGTGCATATTTGTTTCCCACAGTATACTATCATTCTCACAGTAAATCGTCAGAATAAATGTATTAGAATACTCATACTCAGTAGAGATTAAAACAACTAACATATTCTTACTTACAACAATATAAATATAGGTAACTCTTGCCAGAGAAAATGTATACTACCTGTAACGTTATATCACGAGAAACTTCTTGTAAAGCTGCTTACTCATGAAGTCTATGTTGAATCAACTATTGCGTAACATCCCACCGTAAGTCGTGTTGAGCGGTATAGCTTTAATGAAAAAACAAATAAGAGTTTAGGTCTACTGAAACTATTCCGTATTATGTAAAGAACGGCAAGTGTGAATTTCTACATCTTGCTTCTCCTAGCCTAGCTTCAACCGCAATATTTGCCATTATTTTTTCTTACGTCAGTTGCATTCATACTTTGCCATAAACTCTTAAAGTAAGTTAGGCAGATCCCCCAAAAGATATTAGACACTGCATATCGAGCCCCTCACTTATATATCATTCACAGTTGGCAGTGTTTAAATCGTTTGCTTAGTGGTAGTACCCGCGCAAGCTATAGCATGCACACAAAGCAGCAGCTTAATGTATAACATAAAAAAATGTATATATATATATATATATATATATATATATATATATATATATATATATATATGTATATGTACAGAACGTAATCAAATTCTTAACGGTGAGGCAATCAAACTTTTGAATCTTGCACGCTCTTAGAACATAATCACGCTCTCATGTAATATCTCAACATTATAGACGCTCATTTTAAGTTGTAAATTACTGGCCGTTATAATAATAATAATAATAATAAAACTCAGCGGTAAAAACATATTTTTTAATAAACCAAAATTAACACCGCCTGAAGATGATTTGACGGGTCAAATCGAAAGTACTCGCAAAAAAGGAAAGAGAATGGAACAAGAAACACATGGAACTTACGTACAGCAATTCGACCGAAACACTAAATGGACTATTCGGAAAATTGAAAAAATAAAAAGATTCTTATCGAGCAAATTATTTAATAATGTTTGCTTAAATGAAAATATGCTGCCTAAATACACATACAATATATAGATTGTCATCCACATACAGACTGTTTCACTGTATCACAGCTCATCAGTGCGGCTAGACCAGTTAGTGCCTCAAGCTGGGATTGAAACTCAACCGTCGAGCTGACGGTCGGCGATCCTACCCCTGCGCTATCATACGACACTGACTGAATGTAAGAAACATCTCAATTAGTTTTTATCTAATGAGCTATGCTTAAAGCTAATGACAGTTGGCGATATTCTTACAAATAAGCTCTACCCAGGGAGGGAGCTTCATTATATATATATAGATTACTCATAGTGAGTACAAATAATATATATATATATATATATATATATATATATATATATATATATATATATATACATAAAGAGTTCGAATGCAAAACGCGATAAACGTCATTTTCAAAATCACGAAACTGTCCCTACAAAAAGTGTTGCATTTCGACACTCGACGACACCCCAACACTATGTGTTACATAATATGATACCGAAATAAATTATCTTTGATTTACATTAAAATCAGCTTTCATTCGAAGTCTAGATTTAATATATTCGTATGTTTATTGTTTACGGTCTCAATTTAAACGAATTCGATTCATCGCGTTTTGCGTTCGAACTCTTCATATATATATTTGGAGGCAAAACTAAATCAAATATTTGTAAACTTTTTAAATTAAAAAATAATTATTAAATAGGGAGGTGGTGTCTGATCAACACTGCTGGGATGCCATGATAAAGAAATACTGTTTTGTTTTTAAAATCCCGAAACTGTTTTCATGGTAAACAACTGACGATCTCTTATATAAAAAAAAACATATATAAAAATATATTTATATTAGAGTAAATTCTTGGAAGTTAACTAAAATAGTGATTGCAGTAGATTGATTGACTTACTAGACTAAAATCTTTCAACGAAAAAAAATTTTTTTTTTTCAGTTTTGAAGGTTAAAAGAACTTCCGAGACATATATATATATATATATATATATATATATATATATATATATATATATATATATATATATATATATATATATAATTTCTGTTCTGGAATATGATAGTGAAACATGGGAATTCAATAATGCAGCAATAGAACAGCTAGGAGTGGCACAACGCAATATGGAACGCATTATTTTCAGCATAAGTGTACGTGAAAGAAAAAGAAACCCACATTGACCAGGCAGCCATCTTGAATAAACATCATCACCACCATACGAACGGCTAAACATAGATGGGCAGGTCGCCCTTCGAGATCTACAGACAACAGGTGAAGGTCAAGAGCGACAAGATAGACCCCGAGAAAATGAGTATGGCTAAAACCCCGGTAGAGAGACGACCTCGACAGTTTACTGATCCCTCCGTGACCACGTCTACCCAACTAAACAACGAGAGAGAGGTTTCGATGATGATGATGATGATGATGATGATGATGATGATGATGATGATGATGATGATGATGATGATGATGATGATGATGATGAAGGTGTATGTGCGTCTTTATGTAATTAATCATATACGCATCAGTATTTGCTAGTGTCGAACTAATACAACGACTACCATTTTTTAAGTCTTCTTTAGCAAAAAGGATCCAACCTTTTCTTACAACTTTGTTTCAAAGGAACCCGTGATTAATTACCTATAAACCGCTGATACGTTTAGAAGACAGCGATTTGCCTGGCAAAGCGTCTTATCTGAACGCATCCAATTTCCCGTTTTTATGAAGGGACAAATGAATCGTTTCTTCTGCGAAGGCGGAACGTGTCAAATAAATTAGTTCAGCCGAAAGCCTTTCTCCTCATTTTCTCAATCATGTATCGCAATACAACAGACACTATAGCGCCCCTCTTGGCCCACACGCACACACACAGTATATATATCTAATATATATATATAAATATATATATATAAATAAATATATATATATATATATATATATATATATATATATATGTAATAAAAAACCTTTTCGATTGAAGATTTCTCTTACAAGACGAGACTACTAGAGTTTCTCTAGTGTAACAGAAGCAGACAAACAATGTTATCTCTCTTATTATTTACGCGGAAATGGACACAGATTTGTTACTTCTTCGTTAATGCGAACACTTAAATGTAAGTTGTCTCTTCAGAACTTTCATATCTGGCAAATCCTGAGTTTTACGTTTTTAGTTCACCTATCCATGTGGCATAATGGTTTGAGTTCACGCTAAAGGATCGATAGACCGGGATACAATACTCGTTCGAGTCATACCAAATGTTGGATAATGGCCATGTGAGAACGGACGCATCTTGAGGTGGACGTATCTGTTGGAAATTGTTTGGTTTGGCTTGCGCGATTTAGTGCGGGTGGAACCGTACAGTCGAGTGCAGAATAGGGCTGGACTCACGGTTGGAGCTCGCAGACGTGACTGGCCACCATTTTGATGATACCTTTTAGGTCGAGGAATTCAAAGGAGTCAGGCTGTGACGAATGCACCTGCGCATGGGGGTTCTGTGACGTCACGGGATTTTGCGTGGGAAGCAGAGTTTTTGCGAGTCTGGGTTTTGGAGGCGAGCCGAACGGGCGTGTTTCACTATGTAGTCTTCAACATGATTAGGGGAATTAAATTCCCTAAGAAAATACAGATCTCATTCCTCAAATGCGATAAGGATTTAAGTTCGGAAGTAACTACGATAAGACAGTAATTTGGTCTCTCTCTCTCGACGTTAGTGGATATCTCCAAGCCGACGGAAATCTAACGCCTGAAATAAAACGAAGCAAATGAAGAGTTAAAAGATTGTTGCCTCGTGAATTTTGAGTTATGAAGGTTTTGTTGTAGACAACGGACGGCGTGGTTCACGGCGGAAAGAAAGAAGAAAGAATTCAGCCACTGGACGACACACCCCTCCATGCGACGAGGAAGAAGAGAGGGTACGAGAATTTCAAAGTATGCAACATATATGATTGTTGGTGTTAAAAATGACGAGTTGTTTAAACGAGAACTGCCACGGCCCGTTCCGGGACGAGTATACAAAACGAGAACTGCCGCGGTCCATTCCGGGACACTATGCAACACAAAGACTAAAAAATGGTACATGATGACCCCTTGCTAAACAAATAGCATTGTAAAGTGATTGTCAATTGTACATGGAGTAATCATGGGAAAGGAGTGGCGTCCTATTCTACACATCGGTGCAGTAGCCAAAGAAAATGGAGCCTTCGAGTCGCCCTCAACTACGGTCGACCATTTTATTTTTAATGGTTTCACTCCCTTTGTTACAATTAATAGACATTTCTTTTTCTTGTTCAACAGTTTTTGACGATATAATAGCGAGTACAAAAATAACTAGCGGGACCCCTGGAAATTCCGCAGTTGTATTCCACAAAATATATGTTATGGGGGTCTATCTCCGAAATCTGTGTAGTAATTTGTGACACATTTCCATAGTATGAACGTCCGGCGCGAACGGAGATCTCGCAATAATATTGTATCATCTTTGGACAAAACAGATACTACAGGGTGGGCCAAAATAAGGGTCCTATCTTTAAATTTGAATAACTTGAATTTGAATAACTTCCACAAAATAAAAGTTAAACTCACCAAACTTTATGTGTGTGTAGACTGACCCTTTCCGAGATTTTTTGAAATAAACAAAACAAATTTTAGCCGAAAAACACTTCTTAAAACTTACAAAAACTAAAGTATTGTTTTTTACACTGTTTTGAGTTTTTTAAGCAAAAATAATGTTTTCTAAATGAGGGTACGTTCCTTAGGGCTAATACGGCTCATGCTTGCTTCGGAAGGGGTCCTTTACTTATTCTAAAAAAAAAAAAAAATCAATAAATAAAAAAGTTATGAATTTTTAAAAATAGGACCCTTATTTTTGCCCACCCTGTACAATGTCATCCTATTTTGAAGGTCAACAATGTGTATTTTAGTTCAAGTTTCTCGTTCGACGCAACAGCGACATCCGATAACATTTTTAAAAACTTTTTAAATTGCATCTTCCGCGATTGGCCAATCCAATCGTTTGACAATGGGGCAGAGGGTGATAACGTTCGTACGAACATGAAATTTTCTTAGCGTGCTATTATATAGATGGTTAAGTATATTATTGTACGAAAGTTTGTTACCAATCTGAATGTGTGTCGCGAGAGATTCGCGAAAAGCGTTTAATTTGATATTTATGGTAAAAAATGGTCAATTAAGGCTTGCTAAAAAAGATTTTTTTATTAGCATAGAGTGGCGATGTTGTTACATATTAAGGGGTGAGTCACCTAAAACCCCGAGACATTTGGATGCCACACATGAAAAGGCAAATACTTCTTACGTCGATGCATATCCTTTGACAAAGCTAGACGGAAAATGGGTGATGTCTGTAAGGTCTCTCATTTGTTGAATGCAGAGGTTGGTATGTATAAAGATGAGTGAAAGGGAATCTGTTTTCCAATATAATTAAAATTTGCTGTGATAGAACGTCCGTCTGACTGCATAGAAAAATAAAATAGACGGCATTGAAGATTAATAGAAATACATTTAGTTTTGAGTTGTGCGTAAAAGGAATTAAAAATAGCTAATTGTCCATTTTACAAAATGGCGCCACTCATTTTGGTAGATTTTATCACGTCGATGGCGAGTTGCAAAAACCAACGCGTCCTGCTAGTACGATATAAAAATCTCAACAGGCAAGACGGGAAAAACTAGACTGTGGGGCGCTGCAAGAAATAGTCCAACAACGTGTATTCTTACGCCAAAACATCACTGAGCGATAAAACTGTCCATAGCAAAACAAAAAAATACATCAAAATATGTGACTGTTATATATATATAGATATTCATACCAACCAGCTCAATTCAAGGGATTTTGTATGCGCCCCAATTAGACTATTTGGCATGATAAGGGGAATCGTATAAGGACCTGAGACTTCAGCAGGAACACGTGTGACTGTGACGTTACGTGTGCCGAAGAGAATAGTTTTATTTTGGTGTGTAAGTATCGAATAAAGCTGGACGGACGACGAGTGATATATGTATGCTATCTACTGACTGGCTGACTGGTGGGTGTGGTAGTAGTGGTGGTGGTGGTGATGGTGGTAGTGGTGGTAGTAGTGGTGGTGGCGGTAGTGGTGGTAGTAGTGGTGGTGGTAGGTGTGGTAGTGGTGGTAGTAGTGGTAGTAGTGGTAGTGGTGGTGGTAGTGGTGGTAGTGGTGGTAGTGGTGGTTGTGGTGGTGATGGTGGTGGTGGTGGTAGTGGTAGTAGTGGTGGTGCTGCTGCTGGTAGTGGTAGTGGTGGTAGTAGTGGTAGTGGTGGTGGTGGTAGTGGTTGTAGGTGTGGTAATGGTGGTAGTGGTAGTGGTGGTGGTGGTGGTATGTGTGTGTGTGCGTGTGTGTGGCTGTGTGTGTGTAAAGATATCCAGACTGACAATCTCAGTAGACGCTGGGATCGTATGAATGCGGATAAATTAAATATCTGAAAACCATCAATCATCTCACGTTATATCTACATCCCTGATATGAATCAGACACGTTCGACCCACAAACATGACAGAATGAGGAAGGCAAGGCGATAACAAAACAGCGTTACCTATAGCTAAGCTCTCTGACTGTGGAGTACAGACCTGCTAAGAATGTGATGGTTTTAGAAGGGCTGTGTAATCCCGTTTAGCTTTATTTCTTGTTCCCTTACTTGAAATGATTTCAGAAAATCACAAAGAACCGATTTGTACTGTAATTACCAATTTCAAACAAAGTTATTGCGCATGTGCGTTAATCTGGCTTCAAATCAAATTCCGTTAAATTACAACTCCATTAAAATTGCTATGATGCCAAATTTGAAAACTTTTATTGCTTATGAAAAAATATTTTTTAAACATCTCAAATCATTGATATTGTGGTAGAATAAACTCCTATAATAGCCAGATAAATTATAAAACATGCTTATCGTTCGGTGAGGGGCTCTAGAATTGGCGCAGTTGATACGATCGCGACCTATGAATCGGTCAAGTCAAGTTCAAATCACATCAGATCCATCGTGGTTATTTACGTACTAAAGGCGTACGTCTAGTCTCGCGAAACAATGGATAGCTCTTCTAGTGTTCCTTCGCCAAAAGATCTATTGTGAAGCAAGTGTTCCGCAATCAACCACATCACCTCTCCTGAATCGACCGTGACAAAGAAAATTACAGAGCAACTGCAGAGAGATCTCACACATATAGCACCCGGTATTTCCAAATACTCACCCATCTTAATACTCATAAGGTTCAAAGTCGCTTAACTTCGCTGATTTGACCGGGGGCCAGACTGTCAACGTATTTATGCCGTGTTTACTCCCTATTATTGTTGGAAATGTCTGAATAGGCAATTTTCCTCAACTACAGCTGATATAGCAACTTATGTTCAATAAATTGTATACAATAAATAATTTATATTAGATATTATATGCCAATATCATATAAAAGCATAAGTGTTCATATGCTGTAAAAAAGACAGACGAAAATTACGGATGGATTAAGAAATTACTCACAGGGGCAAAAATATTGCGATAGAAATAAAATATAAAAGTTTTTTTTATCAAAATTATCTAATTATTAAAATTATGTTTCATTAAAATTATCTAATTATTAAAATTATGTTTTATTAAAATTATCTAATTATTAAAATTACGGATGGAAAAAGAAATTACTCACAGGGGCAAAAATATTGCGATAGAAATAAAATATAAAAGTTTTTTTTATCAAAATTATCTAATTATTAAAATTATGTTTCATTAAAATTATCTAATTATTAAAATTATGTTTTATTAAAATTATCTAATTATTAAAATTACGGATGGAAAAAGAAATTACTCACAGGGGCAAAAATATTGCGATAGAAATAAAATATAAAAGTTTTTTTTATCAAAATTATCTAATTATTAAAATTATGTTTCATTAAAATTATCTAATTATTAAAATTATGTTTTATTAAAATTATCTAATTATTAAAATTACGGATGGAAAAAGAAATTACTCACAGGGGCAAAAATATTGCGATAGAAATAAAATATAAAAGTTTTTTTTATCAAAATTATCTAATTATTAAAATTATGTTTCATTAAAATTATCTAATTATTAAAATTATGTTTTATTAAAATTATCTAATTATTAAAATTACGGATGGAAAAAGAAATTACTCACAGGGGCAAAAATATTGCGATAGAAATAAAATATAAAAGTTTTTTTTATCAAAATTATCTAATTATTAAAATTATGTTTCATTAAAATTATCTAATTATTAAAATTATGTTTTATTAAAATTATCTAATTATTTAAATTACGGATGGAAAAAGAAATTACTCACAGGGGCAAAAATATTGCGATAGAAATAAAATATAAAAGTTTTTTTTATCAAAATTATCTAATTATTAAAATTATGTTTCATTAAAATTATCTAATTATTAAAATTATGTTTTATTAAAATTATCTAATTATTAAAATTACGGATGGAAAAAGAAATTACTCACAGGGGCAAAAATATTGCGATAGAAATAAAATATAAAAGTTTTTTTTATCAAAATTATCTAATTATTAAAATTATGTTTCATTAAAATTATCTAATTATTAAAATTATGTTTTATTAAAATTATCTAATTATTAAAATTACGGATGGAAAAAGAAATTACTCACAGGGGCAAAAATATTGCGATAGAAATAAAATATAAAAGTTTTTTTTATCAAAATTATCTAATTATTAAAATTATGTTTCATTAAAATTATCTAATTATTAAAATTATGTTTTATTAAAATTATCTAATTATTAAAATTACGGATGGAAAAAGAAATTACTCACAGGGGCAAAAATATTGCGATAGAAATAAAATATAAAAGTTTTTTTTATCAAAATTATCTAATTATTAAAATTATGTTTCATTAAAATTATCTAATTATTAAAATTATGTTTTATTAAAATTATCTAATTATTAAAATTACGGATGGAAAAAGAAATTACTCACAGGGGCAAAAATATTGCGATGAAAACAAATATAAAAGTGTTGTTTCTATCAAAATTATCTAATTTATAAAATTAAGTTTTATTAAAATTATCTAATTATTAAAATTATGTTTTATTAAAATTATCTAATTATTAAAATTATGTTTTATTAAAATTATCTAATTATTAAAATTATATTTTATTAAAATGATCTAATTATTAAAATTACGGATGGATTAAGAAATTACTAACGGGGCAAAAATATTGCGATGAAAACAAATATAAAATTTTTGTTTTTATTAAACAAAACAAATATGCGAGAACGATTTTCTTGGCAGTAGTAATCTTTTTTGTTCTAAGCACGATTGACCTTCAGCCACCAACTTGCAGTATGTATTTGAAAAGAAAAGAAAAAGGAGAAATCGGGCTTCGAGTTTTAAAAGAATCAGATTAAATAATACGGTTGGAGATGAATTTATATATTCTAGGGCATGACCCTAACAGCCGATTGATTGAATCAGGCTGTCCAATCTCCTGTCTAGCCGAAGTGTTGTAAGTCACCCGACCAGAGACTGTTCAGCCACCAGGATCCTGTCCTAAGGCATCAGGAGTCGCCACTTACAGCCCCGTTTCCCGGGTAGAGAGGGGAGAGTCCGGTCTGTGTAGGTTGCAGTCCGCAAATTTGTGGCCCCGTCCATGAGGTGACCCAGGAAAAGAAAAGACCAGGGTACCTTCGAAAACCACTATCACCGGCTTTAATCAAAAGCCTGGTACACCGATATTTAACGTTGTAACGTTTTTGAAGAAAGAAAGACCCCGGGGAAATATGAACCGCAGATTACATGGATGTCAGGAAGATGGTGAAAGCCGTTCGAAACGGGTCAACTGAATGGAGGAATAAATCGAAACAAAACTCGAAAAAGTAGAAAAGCCCAAAGAATAAAAACGTCCATACCACGGCTCTAAAATTGGGAGCATAGTGGGAACTAGTTGTAGACTGATAGAAGCACTGATAGACACTAGGTCGAAGGTCTCGCTCTTAAAACCATCAGTTTTTGAGAAGTTTAAAACGGGAAAAGGGGAATTGAGGGATTCTAACCTAGAAATGACCCTAGCCAACGAGCAAAAGGGGATGAACTATGCTACTTAGCATGGTTCATTTTAACCATTGAAGTAAATGATTGCTTTGTTGAGGCTATATCTCACTGGTGAAAAGGGAGTTGCCGTCATGCACCGCCACTTCTTATACTGTGAGATCGGTTTCTAACAAACGGTCGGAAAAAAATCCACCCCGTCGATACCGGATCCCAGTCCCCCCCCCCCCACCAAAAAAAAAACTCGTATAGAGGCAGTTAACATTCCCACACCTAACCACGCTACAGATGTATGTGGGCTGTAAGAGATTAAGAGACCCTGTAAGATTTTCAACGGACCTTCAAACCAAGGAGGAACTTAACATGACCAATCCTCTCTCACAAAAGGCCAATCTCTCCTAAACCCGGATAGGAAATCTGGGAAACCCCAAATTAAAAAGGTTCCTGAAATTACCCGAACAGAATACAAGTATCAGTAGCAGTTGCAAAAGAAAACACTCTTTGAAACTGACACCAAATCTGTGTAAGATTGAACTGAGGTCAAAGGAAATGGTCAGGGGTCAGCCACGGTCAAAGCCGACAAAGTTACAACAATTGTCGAAGATTTAATAGCAACTAATGTTTTGCGAATAAAAAAACAATGAAATAATGAAGTCTAAACGTAAACGACTATTTATCATGACAAGAGAAAAGAATTTCAATTAGTTATCTTTCTCAACGGAAGCTAGAGTAAAGAAAGAAAACTGGAAACAATGCTGGGACAAGCAGAGATCGACTACTACATTTTTCATCTATAGACTATTCCCCCCCCCCCAAAAAAAAATTGGTTGAGAGACTAGTTGCCCCCCCAAAAAAAATTGGTTTAGAAACTAGTTGCACCCCCCCCCCCAAAAAAAAAAATTGGTTAAGAGACTAGTTGCCCACCCCCCCACCCCCCAAAAAAATTGGTTTAGAGACTAGTTGCCTCCCCCCCCAAAAAAATAAATTGGTTGAGAGACTAGTTGCCTCACCCCCAAAAAATTGGTTGAGAGACTAGTTGCCCCCCCACCCCCCCCCCAAAAAAAAAATTGGTTGAGAGACTAGTTGCCCCCCCCCCAATAAAGAATTGGTTTAGAGACTGGTTCCCCCCCCCAAAAAAAAATTGGTTTAGAGACTAGTTGCCCCCCCCCCCAAAAAAAAAAAATTGGTTGAGAGACTAGTCTACTTTACTATTCAATTCAGGAGTATACATAAGTTTTCTCAAATGAGCTAGTATTTATCTCATCGGAAGTCCAAATCGCTCGGAAAATTCACCCGCGCGTACGCGTGTCTGTGCTTGCGTCGGCGCGTAAGTTTCGTTCGGTGTGTTAATGGGATTATAGAAATCACCTGCGATCATAAATGATTGTTGGAAAGTGTCTCGCGTCAAACACGACATTTACCGATACGCAGTGGCGTGTACCTTTAAATAAATTCGTCCGTGCAACAAATGAATAAATTGAAACACAAAGAGAGACAGGTGTCAGTGTTCGCGTTCGTACCTAGCACACAGCTGATTTGAAACAATTCATTTCGCTTAAAGTCAAAATGGAACAAAACAAAGCAATAGAAACACACATAAATATATATATATATATATATATATATATATATATATATATATATATATATATATATAACAGCCCGAATTCAGGTGTCATTCTTAATACAATGCAAACGCCTAGTTCATTTAATCCTGGACCGATAATGCTTTTGTCCCTCGTTCGTGTGCACGTTCGTACCAGATGCCTTGGCGCTATCTACCGGATGAACCACCGAGCAACCAGCATTAAAAATTTAAAGGAATAAGCAGGTGTGATTACCTGGCAATAGAAGCTAATCTTTGCGACCCCAAGTGATTAGAAACAGGACGTAAAACTCGAAAACAGCCTGTTGAATATCGATTAAAACTATTAGCAGTGTACAAAAAAGTGGTCAGATTAAACATTTTTATTATTTTAATAAAAGCCCGACTCATACAGATTTGTTGAAGACCGATGACCAAAACTGAGGAAACTAATTCTCTTTAACGCCAATCTAACATCTTGCGACTAGATCAGAACTATTCAAAAACAGATTCGGTGTAAAAAAAAGAGAAAGACAAACAAACAAAAAGAGGCTCTGAGTACATTTCTTAATGATCCTTTGAAGAAGAGATTTTTTCATCGAAATATTGGAAAACATATAGTAATTACTATTTAGATCTTAATTCTTTCGTTTTATTTACAATCAGCATTTTCAAGGCTTTCAAAAATATTATTTGTCTCCAACTCGTGGTTTTAGCTCAAGTAAGTTGAGATTAATTAAATCAGCTAAGTATTTAAAACGCGAAAAATAATTGGCGCACGAACGTTTCTAACCGATTTCAATATTTTATTTTGTATTATACTTTAGATGATTTAAAAAATTCCCTACTTTAGTGACTCTTATAACATCAGAAATAGCAGTCAAGCAAACAAAAACATCAAATTCTATGGATTTACATATCTGATGATAGCGGACCCTCGCTTGAAACGCGTTTTATAAAATTATAAAATAACAAAATAATAAATACATGTTGAAACAAACTTTTTACAAATGTTGGTAGCCTTACTCCTTTACATATATATATATATATATATATATATATATATATATATATATATATATTTGTTATTGTTTATTTATCTATGGACGTATACGTTTCGTCTCTTTTCAATCGAGACTCATCAGCATAGAAGTATGACTATTCACTACCGGTCACACGATTCGAAACCCTGGATTACAAGTATTTTTCAACCGATCGGCCAATTCTGAATAGCTTATAAACAATGATAATTTTAACACATTTTAAAGCGGCGAGATATACAGGCATTCTACTTCTATAAGGGAAGGAATGATGCATATAAAGCAAGTGACGTCACGCTGTGTTAGTACTACCATTTACAGTGCTCTACTTTTTTACGAGGAGCTTCAAATGTATGTATATATATATAAGGAGATTTAGTGAATTATTATATTACAGAGACCAATATTAGAAAACAGAATAAGTTACAGGTATAAAATAAGAATATAAAGATAACACTGATAATGATAATAATAAAACCTTATAAACATTATAAAGATTAGTAAGAAAAAATGAAAAAAATAAAAATAAGAACAAAAATAATGAGTAAAAATAAAATAAAATGAAATATAATATAAAAATAATAGAATATATGAAGGAAAAATGAAATCAGAGGATAGAAAGTAAAAATAAAAATAAAATAACAAATAAAAAAAATAAAAATAAACATAAAAATAAAAGTAAAAATAAAAATAAAAATGTAAAAAATATAAAATTATAAAAAAATATAAGAAAATATAAAAGAATTAAAAAATTGAAATATATATGTATATAAAGTTATTTCAGGTAAGGGAACCTTTCACTATATAATTATATACCATTACATTTATAACATCAATAATAATAATAATAATAATAATAATAATAATAATAATAATAATAATAATAATAATAATAATACGGAAAAGAGAAGCAAATATACTGAACTTGCCAGAGAATTGAAAGGAATATGGAACATGAAGAAAGTCAGTATAACACCAATAATCATAGGAGCACTAGGAACAGTCCCCAAAAACATGGAGAAAAGACTAGGAGAAATAGGAATCAAAGGGATAACTGAGACAATACAAAGGACAGTAATGATCAAAACAGCTACAATCCTGAGAAATGTCCTCGAATGCGGAAACCAACCCACATAAGCAACGAATGGAGAACAAACACATGGAAGCACAAAACAACAGAACCGGGGGAAATACAACCGAACGAGAGAGGCGCAAGCATAGGCTGACGCCACGAAAATTATGGACAGAGGGTCGAGGAGGGAAAGCGCAAAACCAGACCTCCACTGGAAGAGCGCGGACAGCTCTGGGACCTTGGGAAGGCTTGTTGCCACTCGGGCCCCAGAGGAGACCAATGGCCATTATCAGCGAGAAATCGTTGGTAGGTGGCTGTTGCGATTACCGCAAGATCATCAGCGGTGATGAACGAAAAGAGGTGGAGCA
>OY744531.1:104720119-104740119 GCA_963556195.1 Sepiola atlantica
TACCATAAGAGCTCGATACTTTTACAAAGAGAATTACTGTTTATTTTTTAGTACATGTCAAACATTCTAATTATCATATAGACTTTTTATATGACTAATAAATGACGCATTTGTTTTGCGTAAGTCTAGCATCAAAGTTCTTTATTATCAATTATTTATTTATCTTTGTCTCTATATATTTATCATTAATTATGATCTTTTAAAGCAAGTGTCCACGAGGGATATTCGAATCCATTACGTGTAATTGCGCGTGACGGGGTCTTTGGACCTATCAGAAATATGTCTGCACGCCATGACGCGTTCCGGATCGCCTGCAACGTCTATTCATTTTATCAGAAATTATTACAAGACCCATCATCGTGATCGACACCTTTGATCAAGACGATCCCTTAAGGTTGTGTCCTTAATTGTACTTTGTTCTGTAATGAGTTCAACAAAAATATGTCTACACCGTTTTTTGTTTTGTTTTGTTAAAATATCTTGCTACGTTTAAGTGTATCTTTCAGTCTTACAAGTGTGGGGACACCAAGCACGCGCCTACGTGACAATTCTGAGTAGTTTACAGTTGAAATTGTTTGGCTAGAATCGTGATTCACAGAACTAAAAAAATCTGTTAGAAATTAAATGCACAATCTGACCCTTAAGGATCAAAAATGTTATTGGATAGGAGCAAATTGTAGTATCTGTTCTGATGCTACACTTCATTTTTCTGTCATTGTTCAGTGAAGCACAAATCTTTCTAGACTGAGGCAGTGATTAACACAATCTAAAGCATGGTTCTGATGTAAACAGCTAGAATATCAAGACAAACTATCGAGTGCGTAAGCTAACCAACACAACAAGATAACACTAACCCTAAGCTAACCAACACAAGATAACACTAACCCTAAGCTAACCAACACAACAAGATAACACTAACCCTAAGCTAACCAACACAAGATAACACTAACCCTAAGCTAACCAACACAACAAGATAACACTAACCCTAAGCTAACCAACACAAGATAACACTAACCCTAAGCTAACCAACACAACAAGATAACACTAACCCTAAGCTAAGCAACACAAGATAACACTAACCCTAAGCTAACCAACACAACAAGATAACACTAACCCTAAGCTAACCAACATAACAAGATAACACTAACCCTAAGCTAACCAACACAAGATAACACTAACCCTAAGCTAACCAACACAACAGGATAACACTAACCCTAAGCTAACCAACACAACAAGATAACACTAACCCTAAGCTAACCAACATAACAAGATAACACTAACCCTAAGCTAACCAACACAAGATAACACTAACCCTAAGCTAACCAACACAACAAGATAACACTAACCCTAAGCTAACCAACACAAGATAACACTAACCCTAAGCTAACCAACACAAGATAACACTAACCCTAAGCTAACCAACACAAGATAACACTAACCCTAAGCTAACCAACACAAGATAACACTAACCCTAAGCTAACCAACACAACAAGATAACACTAACCCTAAGCTAACCAACACAAGATAACACTAACCCATAGCTAACCAACACAACAAGATAACACTAACCCTAAGCTAACCAACACAACAAGATAACACTAACCCATAGCTAACCAACACAACAAGATAACACTAACCCTAAGCTAACCAACACAACAAGATAACACTAACCCATAGCTAACCAACACAACAAGATAACACTAACCCTAAGCTAACCAACACAAGATAACACTAACCCTAAGCTAACCAACACAACAAGATAACACTAACCCTAAGCTAAGCAACACAAGATAACACTAACCCTAAGCTAACCAACACAACAAGATAACACTAACCCTAAGCTAACCAACATAACAAGATAACACTAACCCTAAGCTAACCAACACAAGATAACACTAACCCTAAGCTAACCAACACAACAGGATAACACTAACCCTAAGCTAACCAACACAACAAGATAACACTAACCCTAAGCTAACCAACATAACAAGATAACACTAACCCTAAGCTAACCAACACAAGATAACACTAACCCTAAGCTAACCAACACAACAAGATAACACTAACCCTAAGCTAACCAACACAAGATAACACTAACCCTAAGCTAACCAACACAAGATAACACTAACCCTAAGCTAACCAACACAAGATAACACTAACCCTAAGCTAACCAACACAAGATAACACTAACCCTAAGCTAACCAACACAACAAGATAACACTAACCCTAAGCTAACCAACACAACAAGATAACACTAACCCATAGCTAACCAACACAACAAGATAACACTAACCCTAAGCTAACCAACACAACAAGATAACACTAACCCATAGCTAATTAACACAACAAGATAACACTAACCCATAGCTAACCAACACAACAAGATAACACTAACCCTAAGCTAACCAACACAACACGATAACACTAACCCTAAGCTAACCAACACAACAAGATAACACTAACCCTAAGCTAACCAACACAACAAGATAACACTAACCCTAAGCTAACCAACACAACAAGATAACACTAACCCTAAGCTAACCAACACAACAAGATAACACTAACCCATAGCTAATTAACACAACAAGATAACACTAACCCATAGCTAACCAACACAACAAGATAACACTAACCCTAAGCTAACCAACACAACAAGATAACACTAACCCATAGCTAACCAACACAACAAGATAACACTAACCCTAAGCTAACCAACACAACAAGATAACACTAACCCTAAGCTAACCAACACAACAAGATAACACTAACCCTAAGCTAACCAACACAACAAGATAACACTAACCCATAGCTAATTAACACAACAAGATAACACTAACCCATAGCTAACCAACACAACAAGATAACACTAACCCTAAGCTAACCAACACAAGATAACACTAACCCTAAGCTAACCAACACAAGATAACACTAACCCTAAGCTAACCAACACAAGATAACACTAACCCTAAGCTAACCAACACAAGATAACACTAACCCTAAGCTAACCAACACAAGATAACACTAACCCTAAGCTAACCAACACAACAAGATAACACTAACCCTAAGCTAACCAACACAAGATAACACTAACCCATAGCTAACCAACACAACAAGATAACACTAACCCTAAGCTAACCAACACAACAAGATAACACTAACCCTAAGCTAACCAACACAACAAGATAACACTAACCCTAAGCTAACCAACACAACAAGATAACACTAACCCATAGCTAACCAACACAACAAGATAACACTAACCCTAAGCTAACCAACACAACAAGATAACACTAACCCATAGCTAACCAACACAACAAGATAACACTAACCCATAGCTAACCAACACAACAAGATAACACTAACCCTAAGCTAACCAACACAACAAGATAACACTAACCCATAGCTAACCAACACAACAAGATAACACTAACCCTAAGCTAACCAACACAAGATAACACTAACCCTAAGCTAACCAACACAACAAGATAACACTAACCCATAGCTAACCAACACAACAAGATAACACTAACCCTAAGCTAACCAACACAACAAGATAACACTAACCCATAGCTAACCAACACAACAAGATAACACTAACCCTAAGCTAACCAACACAAGATAACACTAACCCTAAGCTAACCAACACAACAAGATAACACTAACCCATAGCTAACCAACACAACAAGATAACACTAACCCTAAGCTAACCAACACAACAAGATAACACTAACCCATAGCTAACCAACACAACAAGATAACACTAACCCTAAGCTAACCAACACAAGATAACACTAACCCTAAGCTAACCAACACAACAAGATAACACTAACCCATAGCTAACCAACACAACAAGATAACACTAACCCTAAGCTAACCAACACAACAAGATAACACTAACCCATAGCTAACCAACACAACAAGATAACACTAACCCTAAGCTAACCAACACAAGATAACACTAACCCTAAGCTAACCAACACAACAAGATAACACTAACCCATAGCTAACCAACACAACAAGATAACACTAACCCTAAGCTAACCAACACAAGATAACACTAACCCTAAGCTAACCAACACAACAAGATAACACTAACCCTAAGCTAACCAACACAAGATAACACTAACCCTAAGCTAACCAACACAATAAGATAACACTAACCCTAAGCTAACCAACACAACAAGATAACACTAACCCTAAGCTAACCAACACAACAAGATAACACTAACCCTAAGCTAACCAACACAACAAGATAACACTAACCCTAAGCTAACCAACACAACAAGATAACACTAACCCATAGCTAACCAACACAACAAGATAACACTAACCCTAAGCTAACCAACACAACAAGATAACACTAACCCATAGCTAACCAACACAACAAGATAACACTAACCCATAGCTAACCAACACAACAAGATAACACTAACCCATAGCTAACCAACACAACAAGATAACACTAACCCTAAGCTAACCAACACAACAAGATAACACTAACCCATAGCTAACCAACACAACAAGATAACACTAACCCATAGCTAACCAACACAACAAGATAACACTAACCCTAAGCTAACCAACACAAGATAACACTAACCCTAAGCTAACCAACACAAGATAACACTAACCCTAAGCTAACCAACACAACAAGATAACACTAACCCATAGCTAACCAACACAACAAGATAACACTAACCCTAAGCTAACCAACACAACAAGATAACACTAACCCATAGCTAACCAACACAACAAGATAACACTAACCCTAAGCTAACCAACACAAGATAACACTAACCCTAAGCTAACCAACACAACAAGATAACACTAACCCATAGCTAACCAACACAACAAGATAACACTAACCCTAAGCTAACCAACACAACAAGATAACACTAACCCATAGCTAACCAACACAACAAGATAACACTAACCCTAAGCTAACCAACACAAGATAACACTAACCCTAAGCTAACCAACACAACAAGATAACACTAACCCATAGCTAACCAACACAACAAGATAACACTAACCCTAAGCTAACCAACACAAGATAACACTAACCCTAAGCTAACCAACACAACAAGATAACACTAACCCTAAGCTAACCAACACAAGATAACACTAACCCTAAGCTAACCAACACAATAAGATAACACTAACCCTAAGCTAACCAACACAACAAGATAACACTAACCCTAAGCTAACCAACACAACAAGATAACACTAACCCTAAGCTAACCAACACAACAAGATAACACTAACCCTAAGCTAACCAACACAACAAGATAACACTAACCCATAGCTAACCAACACAACAAGATAACACTAACCCTAAGCTAACCAACACAACAAGATAACACTAACCCATAGCTAACCAACACAACAAGATAACACTAACCCATAGCTAACCAACACAACAAGATAACACTAACCCATAGCTAACCAACACAACAAGATAACACTAACCCATAGCTAACCAACACAACAAGATAACACTAACCCTAAGCTAACCAACACAACAAGATAACACTAACCCATAGCTAACCAACACAACAAGATAACACTAACCCATAGCTAACCAACACAACAAGATAACACTAACCCTAAGCTAACCAACACAAGATAACACTAACCCTAAGCTAACCAACACAACAAGATAACACTAACCCTAAGCTAACCAACATAACAAGATAACACTAACCCTAAGCTAACCAACACAACAAGATAACACTAACCCATAGCTAACCAACACCACCAGGTAACACTAACCATAACCTTAAACCTAAACTAACCAATAATAATAATAATAATAATAATAATAATAATAATAATAATAATAATAATAATAATAATAATAATAATAATAATAATAATAAGTATCGTAGGAACACAAGGAACAGTCTCAATAAACCTGGAGAAGACTGGGAGAAATTGGAATCAAAGGGATCACTGAGACCATACAAAATACGGCAATGATCAAAACGGTAAATCCTTGAACGTAGAAACCAACTCGTATAAGCTACGAACAGTAACCAGTCACATGGAAGATACAATAGGAAGAAAACAAAACCACAAGACGAACAGCACAGCACGAACCAAGGAACAGAAACGGCAAGAAATATCATTAGCTGCTTTCTCCTAAAAAAAAAAAGAAGAATGATGAGACCGGCGTTGGATGACATCACACAAAATAATCGTAGAGGATCAAGGATAATAGGAAGACCGAGGAGGGACAGCACTAACCAGACCTCCACTTGAAGAGTGCAGAGAATACTGGAACTTTGAAGAGGCTTATTTCCACACAAATCCCAGGGGAGACCAATGGTCGTTGCCAGCGAGAAATCAATGGTAGGCGGCTGTTGCGATACCACAAGGTCATTTGTGGTGGTGATCGAAAAGAGGTAGAGAGAACTGGAAATCTGGGGAGGCTTGTTGTCACTCAGACTCCAGGGAACACCACTGGTTGTTGTCGGTGAGCAACCACTGACGATAACTTGTGTGATAACCCTTAGTGAGCAGAAATAATGATGATAAAATAAAAAATTTCACCATCCAGGTAAAGTGCGAACAATACTGGAATCTGTAGACAGCGTGTCACTCAGATTCCAGAGAAAATCACCGAATTTATATCCTCAAGAAATCACTGGTAAATGGTCGGTGCGAGAACACCAAATAGGTTGCAATAATAATAATAAGATGGAATTAGGAGTATTGAAAATCTTGAAACGTTTGCTGTCGAGAGAATCCACCAGGTTTTATTAGAGTACACTGGTTACAACTCTAAGGAGTGTTTTTTTTACTTTGCAATATGATGGCCTTCTGTCTGATTTGTTTTAGATGTAATTTCTTTTATATTCTGCAAATAAATATTTTGAAGCGTAGTATATGTTCTTTCTTTGATTCCTGAAGAGGAAATCCTTCTAGATTAAGGTAATGTTTATTTTTGTTGCAATCTAGAGTTCCCGTTTCTGTGGAGCTGGATTTTCTCTACATCAAAAACTGATCCTGTGTCTATCTCTGCCCCTAAGGAAAGGCAAGTAGACAGGGACTCTAATGTTGAAGAGCAATAATGAATAAGTAACATGCATATGAGAGTTGGTAGAGCTATGGACATCATAGTAAGGGATAAAAACTGTGTAAATGATGTAAATGATAGTAAGGGATAAAAACTGTGTAAATGATGGATATGATAGTAAGGGATAAAAACTGTAATATTAAGAATGTTCTAAAAGAGGTTCATTAAGTGCATTAGAAGATGTTTGAAATCGATTATGTAGTTGAAACATCTACTATTTATAAAAGTAAATAATTGATGATAATTACTGACAAGTTTATTGAAATCAGATAATTCGCTGGTTATGTGATAGTGCGAACAGAGCGCCGCAAGCGATCGAAAAAACGTCGGTATTTTGGACAAATCTGCATGACAACCGATTACGGTGGAGAGAAGTGGAACAGTTTGTGCTGCTACGCAGGATTTTTTTCTCGGGCTATCAATGTCGCGCTACACCTGGGAGTATTGTGAGTTGACTTGCCCTTACGAGCGCCTCTCCATCGACACTATTCGAGGGAACGCTTCGAACCTACTATTTACCTGACAAGTCAGCAGAACAGCTGATGTTTCGAATATATTTACGATCCATGTAATAAAGAAAGCCACCCAACCAAATCACGAGTTGTAAAATGTGTTTACCCTTTTTTTTTGCGAATAAATAATCTTTTTTTGCGAATAAATAATTCAAAGTAAAACCACAAATAATCTATTTGATTTTAGGTTAAAAAAATATTTTTTTAATATTTTTAATGACACAACTTTAGTTCGATTTCATGATCAGTCCGGTTTAAAAACATTTCTGATGGTTTGTTAGTTGTGTCCATACTAACCGAGGATACTTTCTCGACATCATTCTGGTCAAAAGGGAATATTCTCACCGGTGATCATATGTTTCATGTGTCATTATGAAGTATGGTTTGGTTTTAGGAGGTGCATCCTCGCAGGCATTACACTCTCCATAAATAGCGGGTTGGTTTGTTGCCAATCGCCTTCGCCATCCCTATAAGGATATGTCAATGGAGCCGTTATCGGCTATTTTTGTGCCCAATAAAAAGTGCTACCCCTCTCGGGTGAACTCTTTATTCCGACCTTCTAGTCTTGTGCTACATTAGTCTGCTGAAGGAAGTAAATGCAATCTTCTGAATAAATTAACCTAGGTAAAAGGTAAATGAGATGGTTAGTTGAATGATGGGCACTACCATGATAGGGCTGGAGACGATGCTGAAAAGTGGAAGATTAGATTACTTAAGAGAACGGCTCGATAAGTTTTTGTTGGCATTGCACTTGAAGACTACCATGTTGTAGGCTGTAGTCACGTGATATTGTATTCCATGAATGGGAAGTTCTAGCAAGAAAGTTGTAGGAATAAAGTTCTAGTAACGAAGTTCTAGCAAGGATGTTCTAGGAAGGAGGTTCAAGGAAGGAAGTTCTGGCAAGGAAGTTCTAGGAAGGAAGTTCTAGCAAGGAAGTTCTAGCAAGGAAGTTCTAGGAAGGAATTTCTAGCAAGGAAGTTGTAGGAAGAAAGTTCTTGGAAGGAAATTCTAGCAAGGAAGTTCTAGGAAAGAAGGTCTAGGAAGGAAGTTTTAGTTAGGAAGTTCTAGGAAGGAAGTTCTAGCAAGGAAGTTCTAGCAAGGAAGTTCTAGCAAGGAAGTTCTAGCTACGAAGTTCTAGCTAAGAAGTTCTAGCAAGGAAGTTCTAGGAAGGAAGTTTTAGGAAGGAAGTTCTAGCAAGGAAGATCTAGGAAGGAAGTTCTGCTCGTGGAAGTTTCGTTTTGTTAATATCTACGTTTTCTTGTTGTTGTTTTTTCGGGGTTTTTTTTCAAGCTGGCGCGTAAAAATACCTGTTATAGTATCCAAGCGCGGGGATACCCTCCTCGCCGAAATGGACTAGTAGATTGTCAATCTAAGAGACGGAAACTCTAATATGTGTTTTCGACATTGAATGCACTCAGAAAAATAAAAGTAATTGAAAAATCAAGAAACTTTCTCCGTTTTGAAATTTTAAAAGGCCACTACAATTTAGTAATGTATAAAATGAAACAATTCTAGAAACTGAAATGAATCGGCCATTTTTATCGTGACCAGAATCGATCAGTTCGGATTCACGCCATAAAATGGCTTGCTTTTACAGCTATGGCACTTTTCCTAGTTTATACAAATAGAATCTCGATTTTTACCAAATTAGATTTTTTCTTTGCCTGGGGAAAGGAATAAATTGATTTGAAACGAAAAGAACAGAGTAACAAATAATTTTAAACATTATTTTCTTTTATTTATAAGAGAAAATGTAAATAGCACCAAATACAATTGTTGGCTCGACGTCTTAACGATATCAACACACATTGCTCGATTTGTATTCGATTTTATTTTCATCTACCGTGTAATGAATTGTTGTACTCAACAATCGATTTCAAGTTTACTGAGATCAGTTCGTGTCGCTTTGGCGTACCTACAAGGAGAACAAAAATCTACACCGTTCGCCTCTAATTCTTGTTCAATATATGAATCTTCGCGTCAAGTAAAAGTTTCGACTATGGGTATAATTATACGTATTTCGTCGTTAAAATTAATTTTTGTTTTTTGCATCAAATCAATAGTGTAGATCAACATTCATTGATTAATGAATACTGAAAAGTACATTGAGATTCGATTATTCTCTGATTTTTGGGTGGATTGTTTCAATCAGGGTAGAATAGAGTTTTTGGTTGAAAAGAAATTCTTGAACTTTTATTGTCCGACCTTATTTACTTAATTCACTGAAATTTCAATGGAAAAACCTGTTGTTGTTGTTGTTCTTGTAATCATAATAATAAAAATAATCATAATAATATAAATATTAATGTTAATATTAATAATAATGTCAATATTAATAATAACAATGATAATAATAATATTACTAATAATGTTAACAATAATAATAATAATGATAATAATATTAATAATAATAATAATAATAATAATAATAATAATAATAATAATAATAATAATAATAATAATAATAATAATAATAATAATAATAATAATACAGAGATAACAAATAATACAGAGATAACAAATAATTAGCAGATAAAGAAAAAGAAAAAAACGTAGTTTGCTAAGAAGAAGAAATGCGAAAAATAAGAAACCGACGAAGAATACGAAGAATACGAAGAAGAAGAAGAAGAAGAAGAAGAAGAGAAGGAGGAAAAAAAAGAAAAAAAAAGAAAAAGAAGAAGAAAATAAAGAAAAAGAAGAAAAGAAGAAGAAAAAGAGAAGAAGAAAAAGAAGAAGAAAAAGAAGAAGAAGTAGAAGAAGAAGAAGAAAAAGAAGAAAAAGAAGAAGAAGAAGAAGAAGAAGAAGCGAAGTAGAAGCATACAAGAAAAAGAAGAAAAAGAAAAAGAAGTAAAAGAAGGGAAAAGAAGAAGAAGAAGAAGAAGAAGAAGAAGAAGAAGAAGAAGAAGAAGAAGAAAAAGAAGAAAGAAAAAAAGAAGAAGAAGAAGAAGAAGAAGAAGAAGGAGATGAAGAAGAAGAAAAAAGCGTCCGAGTAAAGTTATATAAAGAAATGTTGCGGGTGTCATTTATAAGGCTATGTTTCTAATCTTTCATCCGCTGTAGACGAGTAGTTCCCCTAGTCGTATTTTGTAATTAATATGAAGACAGATGAATATAGTCACCGACAGTTTCTACAATCATTATCCAAATATCTGCCGTTCCTACAATTAAACTTATCAATGCAACCTAAACAATGTGCGTGTGGTTTCAGGTCTATCTAAATAACACACCCATTTCATTTCCTTGGCTTCAAACAGCGCGCACATATTTAGATCAAGAGTAAACGAGTGTGTGTATGCTACATTGACCCACTGTCTCTATTTACTTGCCTCTCAACGATAGCATAGTTAGACACAAGGTCATTTTTATGGTGGAGGTATCAACCAAACAAAAATGTTTATGATTTTTATGGTGGAGGTATCAACCAAACATTTTTTTATGGTGGAGGTATCGAGCTTCACCAAAAATGGGCAATCTCGAATCTAACAAAAAGTTTTATGGTGGATGTATCAACCAAACAAATATTTTTATGGTGGAGGTATCAAGTTTCACCAGAATGGGCAATCTCGAATCTTACAAAAATGTTTATGGTGGAGGTATCAACCAAACAAAATTTTTTATGGTGGAGGTATCGAGCTTCATCAAAAATGGGCAATCTCGAATCTAACAAATTTTTTTAAAAAGCGTCTCACTCTAAAAATGACAGAACTTTGATCCCAGCCCGAAGCCATTGTCCTACATCACAAATTGACGTAATCTGATGTCACCTTCAGAGTTTCGGCTTTGATGCAACTAAACTCTTTTGGTGAAACTTGATGGTTGAACGGAACCGGTGATGGCAGCTTGGTTACTGGTGTGTATTTAGGGGTTCAGCATTTCTGCATTTCTGTTTCTGTTCGCTAATAACAAACTATTGTAAACGAAGAAGGTAGATATGTACTCGCAAGCCTTTGTAGAGCAACTAGTGTGAAAGGAAAAACACCGAAATAACATCGTCTATCTATGAGTTAAATAGTTTGGCGAAAGACTCTTCCGGATAATTTGCAAAAAGAAACACAAATAGCTAAGCATTTGTTTTCTGATAGAGACACTTTTAAAAAGAAAGTATTACACTGCCGTATATTAATGCTATCATGATAAAAAATGATATATACCAAAAATCATGGCCTCAGTTGTCTTAAGAGACAATTGGTACTCTGTGTAATTGTGAAACAAGGGTTTTATATACACGGCTAGCTAGTTAAACAATCAGATTCTTTGTTGTTCTCTCAGCCAATCGTTGGGCTTCCCACGAACAAAGGTGTGGTTAGTGTTACTTCCTATATCCTGTTCTATTGTTCTGTTTTCTAAAGATTGGCCTATATTCTGTTTTTTTTGTTGTATCAATATAATGCGTGAATTTATTTTAACACGTGGTTCCTTGTATTTCTATTTTAGGTTTTAATTTTTAAATTGTTAGATTTTCGTTTAGTTTAGTTTTTTACTTATATATATATATATATATATATATATATATATATATATATATGTATAGAAGCATCCAATGAATTAAAACATTACAATTGTTCCAAGAATGAGAACATCAAGTCCAGTATGGCGTACGATCGTTTCCATAACAGTTTGAAAATGCTTTATTTTATTTTATAAATTAATAAAGCTTATCCAAAACGCGTCTTCATAAGCGCCTTTAGAAAAAATTAAAAGCTCGTTGTAGCGAAACATCTACTGACAGAAAAAGACACCGGTTGATATGTTAGTAGTATAGGGGGGGGCAGAACACAATGGTACCTAAAAACCAAAACACTGGTACATACGGAAGAAATTATCCAATATTTATCATAGATTTACGCATTCAAATTATGTAATAGATTAATTAAAGTTACAAATTCTTTTGTCAGAGGGTAGTAAAAACAATAGACTAGAAATAATAATTGAAATAAAATAAGACAAAACTAAGAAAATATATATAAAATAAAAACAAAATAATAATACTCGTAATTACATCTAATAGACATCGTCATTGCTTATTGTATAGTCTGCGATGATATCCAATATAGTAATTTCGAACACCAGTAGAGTGTTTTTAAATCTTTCTATATATCCTAGATATCTCGTGACCCGTTGGGTCACAATAACGGTCAGTATTTATTGATCCTCCGATTTTATAAATCGGGGGACCTATGTTTTGAAGCATGTCCGTCCGTCCGGATTTTTCTCCTAAACCATCCATTGAATTTCTCTGAAATTTTGCATGAAGTTGTAACTTTGATCAGGTTAGAAAGTGACATTCTCCGATTTTTGAAATAAAATCTGGTTAGCCCCCCATAACCTTTCATCCATCTATTCAATTTCTCTGAAACTTGGCCAAAATGTGAAGGCAATTGTTCCTAATAGAAAATAAGTATCGCTGACCTTGGAAAAAATCTGGTTTGCGCCCCCAGGGGGTCAAAAATACCCTTTTCTCCCATAACGTTTGATCCATCCATTCAATTTTTCTGAAACTTGGCTAAAATGTGAAGGCAATTGTTCTGGATATAAAATGAGAATCCTTGACCTAGGGGGCAAAGGGGGGATCAAAAATGTCCCAAATTGCCCAAATTTATTGCATTTTACACCCGCCACATCGATTCACATACAGAGGGGGACCACGCACGCGCGGATTGTTCTACTTTGATTTTATTAGAAAATTCATACACTCTAACTTATATTGCATAACTAAAATAATTAGCATCTTTACTTCAATAGAATCCTGAATGTTGTTTTTATTCTTATATAGAAGTATTATTATAATTATTATTATTATAATTATAATTATTATTATTATTATTATTATTATTATGTAATATTCTTATATAGAGGTGAAGAGTCTTATTATTTTGCCATCCAATTTGCATACGTGCTTGTAATCTACATCGGTACATATATGTAAATTACATGACGACGTTGAAAAACGAGAGTCACTCTTTCTCTAAGTGCTCACAGAGACATCAAAATATATTAGAGAGTGGGTGAATCAACATAGCGTGAGAGGGGGCGAAAGTTATACATAGATAGCTAAGATAGATGGATGGCGTGTTTTATTAAATACAATTTACAGCTGATTAAAATTAAACTGGAATATTTAAAAAAAAAAAAAACATAACTCAATACCAGAACTAATAAATAGGTGAGCATGTATTTTGTTTCATTCAAGTATATTAGTGAAACAAACATTGTTTACACTTGTTTAGATTAATAAAATCTCGTAAAATCAGTTTTATATTTCTGTATTAATAAATAAGTTTATTTAAATGCAGCCACGACCATAATCCGGGCATCTGCGAGAGCACTAGATTTTCTGCTAATCTCCCTCGAACAAAGAAGCTCACAAACCTTTATGGATATTTACTTTCTATACTTAATCATATGAACCCGCCGTAGATAAAACCATTTAACTGCTAAATCCATTCGGTGAGATAGTCACGTCTTTCTGTTAAATGTCTCTCTATTTTCTCAGTCATGTTGGCCTCCTGTTGTGATATTTTCGCCAAGACATGGGTCGGCAATTTCCCTATGCATTATGAATAAACAGAATAGACGAGAGACAGGCGGGAGTTCATTGGTCATCATGTCTCGTTTACCAGGCAGGCGGATGGATATGCCATGCCAAATATAGATCAATCTTTCGCTTCGATAGGTAAACTATCTGCGTGTGAGCAGGACGTGGGGAAATTCAGACACCATGAAATGGTAACAGGTGGTCGCGCTTTTCTAATTTCAATAGTGAAATAAGTAATATAATAATCGTTTATTAACTTTCGTTGGGGCTTATATTTATATGCGTAAAAAAGTACATTTACTTTAGCAGAATAGTAGTTGCTTTCCTCGATCGCAAGGATAGGAACACAAGCTTATAATTAGAATGGAATTACGAATTGGGTTTAAGCTTCTTTTTTTTTTAACATAGTTCACCCCAAACAAGGCAGGCCGCCACTGTAGACGTAAGGGGCTACTGAGAAAAAAGAAAAGGTGAGAAGGTTCGGGGGGTTCAACCTTAATTGGGATCTGCGCAGCAAGATGACTGTTTACATTAGTTTTAAATTTCTGCATGTCAGTATTGTCGGGGAAACAGGGGGCCGAGAGGTAGTTCCAGAGACCAGCAGCACGAGGAAAGAAGCTATTTGAGTAGAAGGCTCTCCGGCATCTGGGGACCTCCACAGTGAATGAATGAGATTTAGTTGATTATCGAGTTATTCTAGTGAATTTACGTCGAGGGGGGCACCAGAGTAGCCAATTCATCGGAGCTGATCGTATATTATTGAGAAAACGGCCCACACCCTCGACCAGGTAAGTTTATAGTAACAAGCACTTACCTAATCTTAGTAGTATACTTTAGATAGTTTTTTTTCTTCCTGACTATAAACTTTGACAAAAACTGGAAGTTTAATCTTCGATGGTAATATCTCCTGTTGCAGAGTCGTTTATGGTGATTGGTTTCACACATATTTAGAGACACACGACAAATACAACAATTACAAAGAAAGGATGGTAAACACGGGGGTTATATGTGTAAAGAACAAATTAGCTTTTTTATTGCGCAATAAAGGTATAGGTATTAAAATAGGGTTTCTTCAGGTGCCGGCGTCACAAGAATGGTTTGACAAAGAGTGTTCTCAAAGGATTATGGCTACAACCTTGCTGGTCGAACGAGAACATGTAGAGACGTCTCGGTATTTCTTGTTTATCAACGTTAGTTTTTCAACCTTGCTAGTCGAATGTCGACGCCCCTGACGTTGATTAGCTGTAGTTCTGTATTTTTCAGTTAGACTAAACTTTTTCTTCACTGCTTGCTAATTTGATGTCGAAATGATATGTATATATATAGATATCAGGAATTGGACAGAAATATAAAGGTGAAAAATCACCGATGTTCCCTGTTTATAACACCCGGTTTTCTTATTAAGCAGAAGTGGTGACCTGTGAGAAGAGTCTACAAAACTCCCACAGCTTTGGGGTAAATAGATTCATAGATTTCCTAACGGTATTCGCGAAGATAATGCATTAACGCTGACGGAACTCAAACGTGGCCTGCCGACCCCACAGTCTGTGCCGCAAACCACTACATCGTCACCAACTAACACTTTATTCGGCAACGAATGATCGTGATTTTTAACTTAAGATGGCTTACCTAATGACGCCAAAATCTCACTATTAAGCAGAAGAACCAGGGAAGCTCTGGTAGCAGAACGGTACTAAATAGAAAGCTGAATTCAGGAAGCTAAAACCTACACAGCCGGAAAATTGTCACAAATACACGGTCTATCTTTTTATGTCTTTGTGTGCACAAGATGTTAAGTATAATTTATTTTCAAGGAGACATTTTTTCTTTTTAATTTTCATTTATTTTCAAGGAAACATTTTTTCTTTTTAATTTTCATTTATTTTCAAGGAGACATTTTTTTTTTAATTTTCATTTATTTAAAATCAACGAGAGGGGAAGACCTTTTTCCGTTATTGTTTAACTACGTAACATTAAATGACTAAAGTTAAAGATAATTTTATTATTACAATGAAATGTTATTAATTACTACAAATCACAGGACTTTTTTTAAAAAATAAAGATAAGATTAGTCTCGTCGAATTTAAATGTAATTTTAATTAATTTAATGGTCTCAAATCCACGGTCGACCTTTTCTTTAATTGTAATAAAATAATCACCTTTAACTTTTTTTCGAATGTTAGAGTTAAACAATAAGTAAAATAAATTTAATGATCTCGTAAAATTTTAAATACGTAAAATTAAAAAAAATTATTATTAATAATCAACAATCAATACGTAAATTTAAAAAAATGTAATTATTAATTAATCAACAATCAATACGTAAATTAAAAAATGTAATTATTAATTAACAATCAATGTACATAAAAAAGAAAAGTTAAAAGTTAAACCATTTTCGAGTGTGTAGGTTCTAGCATACAAAAGTCAGCTTTCAATTTGGTACCATTCTGCGACCAGAGATCCGAACCATATACAGTTACCATCTTTAAACTGTGTTCTGCGGCTACAGTAGTCAAATGACATCCTGTAGCTGCAATCAGTCCTCCATGCTAGTCCCAGGCCATCTGGCCTTGTGGCCAGCACGTAGTGTGTTCAGCAGATTTGTGCAGTGCCGTCCTAGTCGCGGTTGGTAGGCTTGCGAGTCAGTAACGACAAAGTCTAGTCCCCTCCGCGCGGGAGTGTCAGGGTCCATTCGTAGGACATGGCCTAACATAGACCATCTTTGTTCAGCGACCTTTGTGGAGAGGGGTTTTTCGTTGCACAACTCGTATAGTGCCTTGTTGCTGATAAGCTTTTTCGGCCAGCAGTGACCTGTGATGGAACGGAAGTGTCTGCGGTGGCACGCATCCAGCTTGTCAAGCATGGCTTTTGTTATTTCCCAGCTGTAGCTATTGTAGAGCATGATGGATACGCAGTACGCGTTATAGAGACGGAGTCTAGTCTTCAACGGGATCTTGGTTCGTCGGCTCCAGAGTTTATGTAATGAATGAAACGCTACATTGCCATGTATACAGCGGGCTGTTACTATATATGTAGTTAAAGAATAATGATCAGATTACGTTTCGACTCATGAAATCTTGGTATCGTACAACAATTTCACAAAGAAATACACGTTTCTATTTATGGAGTGGAAGATTTATACATATTTGCTTACCATTCAAAATTCAAAGGGAAACCGTAGTTAACTATTTGTTTCATATCAGGGTTCATGTTGTATTGTGTTAATGATATCTTATTTTCTCTCTTGTTTAAATAATAATAAATAGTTTCTCTCTTTGTTTATTTTACTTCAGTCGAAGTTCTCAGAAATCAAGGAGCCCCTTCCTTGAACTAACACTTGATCTATGAGATACATAGACATTCGAAGATTCTATTAATGTTCCCCTTCACCTGTAAAACGTTGAGTCAGTAATGAAGTTAACATTAATTTTCCTCTCCCTTATTGGCCAGTAAACTATGTTCTAGCATATCTTACTTGTTGTCGCTTGGTCTTACCGGATTCAAGGACAAGAATTCATCTAGTCTGGTGGAGTATCCAGCTAAGTGTTGTTACTTGAAGTAACATTACTTAGATAACGTGCACCATTATTTGTATGAGCCAGTGTATAGCTGTGCCGAGGGAATCTTATTTGGGCTTCGAATACTATGTTATTTTGAATATTTGGTCAGGATTTACTTGTAGGAAGCAGTACTTTCATGTCAGGTTGTCCTGACAAACCCATGTACAAAGAGACCGAAGACACTCGAGGATGGTTTTAGTAGGTAATACCAACTCTCTATATCTATGTGTATTTAGTTGTGTATTTTTAATAGAAAGCAAATGTGTATAAATTAAATGAATGTTGTATGCATTTAAATTTTTCGATATGAATGATGAACTTAAAACACTGATTAGCCACCTCATAGAAAAACAGTGATATTTTGTTGATCATTAAAATATATGTTATAGAAATAGACAAAAACAATTGTATGTAAATAAAATGTTTTCATTGAAATATGAAATGCTTCTCTGAATATCTATGGTTTACATGAAGATTATATATATATATATATATATATATATATATATATATATATATATATATATATATATATATATATATGTTTAAAACAAGACAAACGGAAAACAGATTAGAATGCAGGAGAAAAACAAAAAAAACAAGAGATTTGACCGGTTTCGTTCGTGTTATCGAACGTCTTCAGAAAAACCCGTTTTCCGTTTGTCTACCACGGCATTTAATTTTCATGACTTATCGTGTACCTTACCCCATATATATATATATATATATATACAAATTGAAAAAGAAAAAACAAAGAATATTATTTATGTATTCATCAACGTTTCGTCTTTATTATAAGACTTCGGCGGGATGATTATTCTGAAGAAAACATCACAACAAGTACAGAATGTTTCGGTCGATGACTCAGAAACTGCGGCCGATTTGAGCAGAAAAATCAAAATGTGAGATACAAATAGATGGTAGCAGTGGTAAGCAACGGTAAGAGTATAACTTCGATAGGAAGGGGGAAGGTTGTTACAGTCAATGCGGAAAGGGATGGAAGGCGAACGTCGTCGCGGTTAGAGTTATTTCCATTACGTCGGGACATTTTCCCCATTTCCTGAATATATATATATATATATATATATATATATATATATATATATATATGTGTGTGTGTGTGTGTGTGTGTGTGTGTGTGTGCGCGCGTGTGTGTGTTCGTTCGTTTACTCACAGAAAAGTTAGCAAGTAAAATTCTGCCGGCCGAATCATTTCAAGTATTTAGGGGGATTACGGATGCAAATCGATTTCTATAATTAAACGTCTTGTTTCATTTTTCTTTCTGCTTTCTATATAACGATTTATAGGTTTTTTTTTCCTTTTTAACTTTGAAACGTCTCCATTCATTTTTTAACAAAACGTTATTTTATATGAATATTAGTGCGAACACTGACGAAGGATAATTTTATCTCGTCATTATTATTTACAGTAACTCATTCTAAACGACTGATGTAAAAACTGAAACTGAGTAAAAAATATATATGTTACAACTGAGTATATTTGTCTGTTTTGTACAGAGTTCTACAGATTCTGAAAATAATCCACGAGGAACTGTTACCAATATTCCTCTTACATTGTTGTATTTCGTTTAATGCGGTTCCAACTGGGAATTGAATGAATCCGCCGGTCATTAGGAAATAACATCTGCTTTTCCCCTAATGGCCATTTCCAAAGATGGAAACCATTCAAGTTTGAATTATAAGAGAGCCTTGCCAACCTGCTAAAACTTCTCATGAGTTGCGCACAGACAAAAGATAGCATAGAAATAGTATGCCTGCTCATTTGTCTTCGCTTTATTTATATTTGTTCGAGACACACAATGTTTTATATACCCACTAGTATACAAAATGGTTAGTTGAGAAAAACCGGAAATGAAAGTTTAGACTGGCTCCACTTGCTGAACCAGAGGTGAGGATTGCTAGACTGTGGGAATATAATATACACTGATACGACTTCACATGGCTAAAGAGAGAGAGGGAGTGTGTGTGTGTGTGTGTGTGTGTGTGGGTGGGTGTGTGTGTGGGGGGGGGGTGCGTGTGAGACAGAGAGAAGAGGGCAGTCCGCCTTAGAACACACAACGTGTGGACGTGTAAAATTATAGAGGTGGACAAAATATAATTAATTAGTGATTTTGCTCGCTCTTTTCTCTTTGCATCTTACCCAGTAATTCGGAACAAAGATCAAGTTGAATAAATGTGCGCTGTCTTCCATCAATCCTCGTCTTGAGTTCGTCTTTTTCGATCTATGAAAGAAGTTATTTGAAGGCCGCGTTCGCTCGGTCGAGAAGGATCACAGAGAAGCGCGTACGAAGAAAA
>OY744531.1:104745119-104755119 GCA_963556195.1 Sepiola atlantica
TGTCTGGCAAGTAACTCGTTAACCTTCGTGTGACGAAACAGATACATCTTCATTTACATAGATACAAATAAATACACATTGGTCTTTATCATAAAGTGATGGATGGATGTGTGGGTGTTTCAAAATAATAGATGATGTAAATATTTAAAACTACATTCAAATTTAGTTCAAATATGTACAAGAATCTCTATAACAAGTTGGTCTGTCACGCTTACGTTTGAAATCGCATTCCCATCATCTTGTCACGCTTACGTTTGAAATCGCAGTGTTAGATGCGCTTACGCATCTAGCTAAGAGGCTCTGTCGGTCCGTTGGCCTGTAGCACTTAAGATACAAACTGCATTTGTCGATGCATAACCGCGTCGATTTAACCGACGAATCGCCTCTTGTTAGTAAAAAGAATTAGACTAACAGACGGAGAACATCCAGTCTCTATCAAAAAGTGTATGCATATCAAATTTTCCTATGAATAAACAATATTATTCTTTCAGGGCATTGGTGAATTTACAAGCCTAACCTCATGAATAAACCAATAACTATTACGCCGACAAGGGAAAGAGGTCAGGATATGGAATGATAAATCCATCAATGTGACAGTGTTTGCATTAACACAACAGCAAACACTTATGCACTATAGCCCACAAAACAAATGCACAACTACGCTGGCTATCACACAGACAGACACATGCATCACACAAACAGACAAATGCATGCAGCCGATGGGTTTCATGTGTAAAAACGCAACATCAGAATAGGCACATTTAAACCATCTTAAATGATATTCAATTTTTACACATGATTATTTGTTTATAGGGGATCTAATGTCAAATTTGCTTAAAATTAAACTCGCTGTCTCATCCTCCACTGGATAAATACTAATGTGTTTGTAAAAAAATATTTATATATATATATATATATATATATATATATAGTAAGTTATGAAAATATATTCATGGCAATTAAGCAACACAGAGGCTCCCGCGTTTCATCCTCGGTGGGAATCTTCAGGCTTAAATGCATGAAGTTAGTTTTGTAATAGTAATTATATATATATATATATATATATATATATATATATATATATATATTTAAGTTCCCGAAACAGTTTTTCATGCTAAACAACTGATGATCCCTTAAATAATGTTAGAAGCAAACTAATATAATAACTGAAAAAGTTAAATTGACTTACATGAGTGATTTTCCACTGAACGACTTGGGACTTAAGGTATTTTTTTTTAATATAGTTTTAATGATTGAGAAACTTCCAAGACTATATATATATATATATATATATATATATATATATATATATATATATATATATATATATATAGAGAGAGAGAGAGAGAGAGAGAGAGAGAGAGAGAGAGAGAGAGAGAGAGAGAGAGAGAGAGAGAGCGAAAGCTCGAAACGCTAGCCTACGTAGGTAAAATAATTTAATATTATTTATTTAAAATTAATATTGTTATACGCACCTTTACTAAGATTAAAGTTGAGCCCTGTTCGGGGAAATAAAAAATAGACTGACACGTAAGCTTTAAGACATATTTCGACAACGTTCGTAGAATCTTTCGTCAGTCTTTCTAGATATGCCGCACTTCGCATAAATAGAACTTAAATTCCCTTTTGAATGTGGTAATGTCCCGTGGCCTAATGATTATAGCGCTTGCTTACAGAGTCTAGCTTGACTCTGTGGTATGGGGTTCGAGCCGTGCAACCGTCCGAGATTATCATCCGTGCACTGATAAGAACGAAAGCTCGAAACGCTAGCGTATGTAGCTAAACATTATTTATTTTAAATTAAGATTGTCATATATATATATATATATATATATATATATATATATATATATATACACAGTGATTTTTCCAGCGATTATGCAAAGTTCCGCCTCTCGGTTAAGTGTACGTTAAATTCAGTTACTGTCTGTGGCGATATCGTCTGTAGCGAAATAAACACTTTAATATTTAAAAATATTTACAGTATATATATATATATATATATATATATATATATATATATATATATATATATATATATATAGGCATAGCTCATTGGCGCCAACTCTCAGCTCGACGGTTTAGTTTCACTAGGCACTAGCTGGTCTAGCCGCACTGAAGAGCTGTGATACAGCGAAACAGTCTGTATGTCGATAACTATATAACTTGGGTAGAGCTTATTTTTAAGGATATCGCATACTGCCATTAGCTTGAAGCCTGTATGTGGATGACATATATATATATATAGAGAGAGAGAAGGGGATAGTGTAACATCAGTGCAGTTCCAACAAGAGAAAAAAGTATATTTAAAGAATTGTATTTACCAACGCTAGTAAAAAAACTTTTTCAATAATTATTTATTATCTTATCATTTAAACATTCAGACCCATAGTAGCAGGATCAACATGCCAAACAAGCAGACTTAGTAACCTAATTGACATTTTACTACAACCTTTCACCGGACAAGTAAGAAGCTACATAAGAGACAACATACACTTTCTAAGCTCCTTACCACAAACAGTAAACCCAGGAACTGAACTAGTGACATTGGACGTTAGCAGCCTGTATAGCAACATACCCCATGACCAAGGTAAAGAAGCAATCTCATACTGGATTAACAAACATCCACAAATTCTACACCCAAGGTTTACTAAACAATTTATTATCGACAGTATAAACATTATTCTCAACAATAACTCCTTCGAATTCAACAACGAGAACTTCATCCAGACCTTAGATACAGCAATGGGAACCAAAATGGCACCGACATATGCTACCCTGACACTAGCCTACCTAGAAGAAATATTATACACAAAGATAGAATCAATTTATGGAACAAATACAAAATCCCTATTTATAAAATCTTGGAAAAGATATCTGGATGACTGTTTCATTCTTTGGGATCCCACATGGCGAGACAGCAACGAATTACACAACACACTACAAAATCTACACCCCAAAATCAAATTCACACTAGAACACAATCACACAGAGCTACCCTTCCTAGATATACTAGTTAAAATTAAGAACAATCATATTATCACAGACATCTACCACAAACCCACGGACACCCAACAATACCTCCACTTTAAAAGCCATCACCCTGAAAGCTGCCTAAAATATATACCCTATTCTCTAGCACGCAGAATATGCACTATAGTCAGTGACAAAGACCTCCGGATTGTCCGACTAGAGGAACTACGTAAGACATTAGCAAAAAGAGGATACCCCGCACAAATAATACACAAAGGTATAGAATTAGCAGAACAAATACCATTAGAACAACTACGAATTCCCAAAAAACGGAACAAAGAACACATATTAGCATACATATCTACACATAACAAAAACAACCCAGAATTATTCACAGAGATAACAAGAAACTTAACCTTACTCAATCAAAATAGCAAACTAAGCAACATACTTAAAACAATGAAGATAATCAAAAGCAAACGCCAACCGAAAAACCTCAAACAAATTCTAACCTCATCAAAATTCAACCAACATGTATCACAAGGGGTCACAACATGCAATAAAGAAAGATGTGGAGTTTGCGACATAATAATAGAGGGTAACACATACACATTCAAAAATCTAACACAAACCTTCAAAATAAAGAAGGATCTAAACTGCACCTCTAAAAATGTCATATATGTACTTGAATGCATAACATGTAAAAAATACTATATAGGTGCCACAAAAACATTCAATAATAGAGTGGCCCTCCATAAGAGCAATATTAAAATTCAAGAAAATAGAAAATTGCCTGTCTCCAAACATGTACACTCATGCAGCAGTGGAAAATTCCAGATAATGCCCATTTTCCAAACTCAGGACTATTCATACCTCCTAACACAAGAAAAAATCTTCATATACAAATTCAACCCACCATTAAATAAATCATAAGACAAATCACACCACAGACATATAAAAACAAGTACGAACACATGCATAAACAGGAACCCATCTGCACTCGGACACGTGTGCATTTGCACACCCACACACATGGAGCGAATACATACCCCATGTGAGTGTATTCATACACACATGCAGAAAATAATATGAATGTGTGTATCTATCTATCTATCTATATATATATCTTTCTATAATTCTATTTATATTTCTATCTACCCTCAATCTTCATCCCCCCTCTCTTACTTTTTCTCCCCCCTACCTATCTATCCACTCACCCATCCTCTTTTCTACTCATCTCTCTCTCCAAACCCAAGCAAACATCCTCACCCCCAACCACCCACACATCCACATTCATGTGTGAACCCAACAGGGACACCGTCATGAATGACCGGGAATGACCACACCCACACATACCATACAGATTCGACCTACAGCAATTAAAGCAATAAAACCTAATACACAAATGTACTTAGATGACCAAACACTGGCCAAACTGAATATATTTTTATCTCAACAAGATAGCATTTTTTTCTGTCAAACGGAACAAACATTTTTACTGTCAAATGGAACAGACACTTTTAAATGAAAGAAAAATGAAACGTTTTCTCTAATGAAACACTTTTATCAAATGGAATTTACATCTGAAGAGAGCATAATGGATAGACGATAAATGCTCGAAACGCGTTATGAAATTATATTTAAAAAACTTAAAATGTTTAAATGATAAGATAATAAATAATTATTGAAAAAGTTTTTTTTTACTAGCGTTGGTAAATACAATTCTTTAAATATATATATATATATATATATATATATATATATATATATATATATATATTACCAATGGAGAGTTGGTATCTGTCTATCTTAAACCGAAATCATTACTTCTATTAATTGTTCTATTTTACTTCTATTACTAATGGATATTAGGTATCTGTCTGTCTATCTGAAGCCCAAAACTATACTATTACTTATATTAATTGTACTAAACTAAATTATTAGTTTCGCTCGCTCTTTCTTTATATCTACTTATCAGCTCCTATATATACCCATTCCAAAACTTCCCCAAACATCACTCGTCTTTCAAATTTACATCATTAATTTGTTTTACAGCTTCTAATAAATTAATATTCGCAAATATAGATTCATGATTGTTTTGTTTTTCAGATTTTCCGATGTATTTAAAATATTTTCCTCGTTTTTTTTTTACATTTTACGCTGTAAAGGGTAATTTTTGCTTAAAACGTATGTCTTTTTTTATCAAAATAAAGGATGAAGTGATTTTCTTTCTTTTTTCTTTTTTTTTGATAAAAAACAAGCCGCGCGTGCGTGGTCCCCCTCTATATGTGATTCGATGTGGCGAGTGTAAAATGCAATAAATTTGGGCAATTTGGGGCATTTTTGACTCCCCTTTGTCCCCCTGGGGGCGCGAAGCAGAATGTTTCTGAGGTCATTCTATATCCAGAACAATTGCCTCTACATTTTGGCCAAGTTTCAGAAAAATTGAATGGATGGATCAAACGTTATGGGAGAAAAGGGTCATTTTTTTGCCATTTTGATGGCTTTTGACCCCCTGGGGGCGCGAACCAGATTATTTCCAATGTCAGCGATACTTATTTTCTATTAGGAAGAATTGCCTCCACATTTTCGCCAAGTTCCAGAGAAATTGAATGGATGGATGAAAAGTTATGGGGCAAAATATGTCATTTTTTGCCATTTCGGGACCTTTTGACACCCTGGAGGGCTAACCAGATTTTTTTTTAATCGGAGAATGTCACTTTCTTACCTGACCAAAGTTACAACTTCATGCAAAATTTCAGAGAAATTCAATGGATGGTTGCGGAGAAAAATCCGGACGGACGGACAAGCCTCAAAACATAAGTCCTCCGATTTTATAAATCGGGGGACCAACAAACACATTTTACTGAACAATTAACAACTAGCAGAAATATGCTTCCTCCGGTCGCATATTTCTGCTAGTATTTATAATACATATTAATTATATATTAATTGGACAGAGTTTAAACGGCTGTTTATGCTCGAAATGTATAGTCCCTTCACTTAGAATCCGTTAATATGAAGCCATGGAGAGAAGTGAATAAACTGTGTTTTTCAACATTTTATATCAACGAAATAATTGCTTCGTTCTCAAAAATGTTCCTGTAGAAATTCGTTTGGAATTCAGACCCGAGGAAAACATAATTATCGAAATAAAATTAATTGGCGGTTTGTTTGGATTTTTTTTGTGAATATTGTAAGAAAAAGCTATTTCCCGGAAAAAATTATCTCCATTCAAAATGTCGAAGAAAATCATTCTCATTTGTTTATTTCATGAACTGATTTGTTTTATTTTGATTTTTCAAGTAATTGTTTTTTAAGACGACAAACTTGGAATAAATTTAACCCTGAAGAAATATATTCTGCTTACTTTCTGTGGAACGATTGTCTTATTAATATGTACGTTTTGAATTGATTTTAATTGCAAAATATTGCACTCCAGGTTTCATTTGTCAATTTATATTTTAGCGTAACATTCTGGGGAAACGGAAATAAATCTAATTCAATGTTTTATTGATTTTTAATACTTAATTAATGAACATTTCTATATCATAAATTTCATGTTTTCTATACAAAAGCGTGATTTAAAAATATAAAGTATAAAGGATAGCAATACCACTATAATATAATAATAAAAATGATAATAATAATAATGATAATAATAATAATAATAATAATGATAATAATAATAATAATAATAATAATAATAATTATAATAATGATAATAATAATGATAATAATAATAATAATAATGATAATAATAATAATAATAATAATAATAATAAAAATGATAATAATAATGATAATAATAATAATAATAATAATAATAATAATAATAATAATGATAATAATAATAATAGTAATGATGATGATAATAATAATAATAATAGTAATGATAATAATAATAATTATAATAATGATAATAATAATGATAATAATAATAATAGTAATAATGATAATAATAATAATAATAATAATAATAATAATGATAATAATAATGATAATAATAATAATAATAATGATAATAATAATAATAATAATAATTATAATAATGATAATAATAATGATAATAATAATAATAGTAATAATGATAATAATAATAATAATAATAATAATAATAATAATGATAATAATGATGATAATAATAGTAATAATAATTATAATAATAATAATAATAATAATAGTAATGATAATAATAATAATAGTAATGATAATAATAATAATAATAATAATAATTATAGTAATGATAATAATAATAATAGTAATAATTATACTAATAATAATAATAATAATCATATTAATAATAATAATAACAATAATAAGGCACTCATACTGATTTTTGATAAAGACTGAAATGTATTTTAAATACATTTTAAAAGCTTATTTGAAACAGATAAACAAATACTCGTGACACTACTACTACTACTATAATAATGATAACAATAATAATAATAATAATAATAATAATAATAATAATAATAATAATAATAATAATAATAATAATAGTTATTCATAACAGCTATTATTTTGATATAATGAAAGCGCTTAGATGAGGCCAAGAGGATGCGGAATGGAATGATTGGCGGATCAGGGGTAAAGCGATCATCATAGCCTATAAGCAGAAGTTAAAAGTTTTACTCTATTTCAGAAAAACTGAGTTCTGCTTCCGTTCTTGCAAACCATTCGAGTGAGCGGTCACGAAAAAACGTTACTCGTCCCAAAAGCCTAATCGTTGTAAGGCGGGCGAACAATTAGTCTCGCATAAATGGAGGGCAAACCAATCACTATATCTTTGTCTCTCTCTTATTTCAGTGAGCAACCGTCAAATATAGCTCTTGCTTACACAGTGAGCAACTTTATAATTTATATCTCTCTCTTTCTGATCTATATAACAATTTTTATACTGTCCCAGAGCTAATAAATCCTCCATTTAAAAGAAGCTTTATGTATCTATGTGAATTAATAAAGACAACGATGATAACGCGAGATACAAGCAACGGTGTGTATAATGAATAATGCACTCCTAAGACGACTCGAGTATCAAACATTACGATTATGGCGAGAGAGCATGATTAGTTATGGTAGTGAGCCATTCAGATATATGATAACAATTTGAAATGCAAAATTTGGAATTCAATGCCGAGTTAGTTTTTGATAAGTTGTGAGTTATGTAAGCCGGGCGTTAAATTGTAAAATAAACATGTATGCATTTTACTTTAAAGAAAAGAATGTGTAATAACAAAAACCGTTTTTGATGCATAAGATAAGTAGAGCAAATAAACAAGAAAACAAAGATTAGAACCGAGTTGCGAGGACGTCCTGTGCTTCGCTTCCCTGATGAAGCCCGGTGGAGAAACAACGGTACATGAAAAGTATTGTTGACGTAAGATAATGTCGACATACGTCAGCAAGAAAAGTATGCAATCTAAAATCTATTTCGTGTTCATTTGTTAATAATCCTGCTTGAAAAATTCGACTTTAAATGCCAGAAGAATTTACCGGCTGACGAAAAGATTTAATTTTTATGTAATTTAAAATCATCAACGAAGATGCTGTCTTCGTGAGACGTAACCATGTGAAGAAATGTCGTGTGTTGTAGCCATAAAGAAACATGTGTTACAATCGTGGAATCAAAAAACTTGGACATTATCTGTTCGTAATTATGCAACATACCCGACTTTTAATTTTTAAAACTACCAGATTTTATCTGTTAACAACAGGTAAACACATTTAGCGTGTTAATGGTTTGCTCATAAACGTTTTCCAATTGATTGTGTCTCTTTCTGTTAACGATAAAACCGGAAAAGTAGAAATCTAGCCATTATTCTATCAAAGTAGGCATTTTTTTTATAAGTCGATATGCAAATTTACCATCTAATTTCGTTCGTGAATTATAATGTCTATGTTTACATAAATACAAGTGCAAAATTTATGAATAATCAACCGTGTACGTAATATGATACAATCATTTTTAAGGTTTCAAATCTATAAACTAACGTCGATATATCCACTATTTCGTTGATTGTTATATCCGTAGAACAAAAAAACTTTATATGCTAACCTGTGCCGTTAGCCACAAAGGCCAATACTTCATGAGTGTTTTCAGATAATATGCGTTCGCTTTGTTTTATTTTATATTTTCTTACATTTATTACGCCTAAATGGCCTCTCGCAACCATATCTTTTACAGAGGAAGTCGCAGCCATTTTAACTGCCATAATTATATTTCCTCTTACTTCTCTCAAGATCACCGAGGACCTATCATTCATAGAATTATTTTCGCCATTACCACTGTGTGTGTATAATTTTTCATGCTACTCTTTTTCTCTGTAACTTACTATGCATTTTGGACTAAAATAATAACCGCTTTATTCTTTCCTCCACACTCCAGTTTCATGAAATATAAAAAAGCAGTTTTGTAATACTAACACGCTAAATCTATTATTGACTTTTTAAAAAGTTCATTTAGCATTTTTAACATCGTACGATTAATGTAACAACAAAAATAATATGACCGGTCACTCCGAATGAATTAAGCAAATTGATTCTTTTTTAGTACTCTAATTTTATTCGAGAATAGCAGATTACGCTTTAGATTCTATTTCCGTACGGTTAACATTCTCTTACCTGAATAATAAAAAATGTCCACCAGGATGTTTTCCAAACTTATTTATTATTTGACTTCATTTATTTATCTAGTTTTTATAATTATTTTACGTCGGGTACGCACATATAAACAGTAGCTCTATTTGGTTTAAATTTTCGTTTATTTTGTTTTTATAGTTACCCGATACATACATTTGCTTGATCATGACAATATTTACTCTGTTTTATCATTTACACGTTATAGAATAACTCCCGTAGTCCAATGTTAGGGACCGGATTTTATTGAATACATATACTTTCCGGGCAACTCAGAAGCCTCAACTTTGTGAATTGTCTTATACTATTCAAGAAGTGGAGGCTCAAACTAATGAATGTTACAAAACTATATAAAATACCTGAGCTGTAATTCTGTATTAATTAT
>OY744531.1:104760119-104815119 GCA_963556195.1 Sepiola atlantica
CGTTGGGTAAATCCCTCAGGCAATGGTTCATCATCCTTTGGAATGTGGCCTGGGAATTTTTCATACCGAACGGCATGACCCGATATTGGTATAACCCTTGCGGGGTGACAAACGCCGAAATCTCCTTGGCACGCTCGGTGAGTGGGACACACCAGTATCCCTTTAATAAGTCCAACTTAGTGATGTAAGTTGCCCTACCCACTCTGTCGATGCAGTCATCCATCCTAGGAATGGGGTGGGAGTCTGTTCGGGTAACGGAATTCACCCTGCGGTAATCTGTACAAAACCGGATTGAGCCATCGGGTTTCTTGACCAAGACGCATGGCGAAGACCAGCTACTCTGACTGGGTTCGATGATTCCATGTTCAAGCATGTATTCTACCTCCTGGCGTATTATTTCCGCTTTCTGCGGGTTGACGCGATAGGGGTGTTGTTTGACGGGAGTGGCGTTCCCAACGTCCACGTCGTGTTGGGTGAGGACTGTCTGCTTGGGCGTATCCGGAAACAACTTGCGGGAATCCCAAATGAGGCTTGCCATCTCTTCTTTCTCGTTGTGGGTCAAATGAACGACCACAGACGTGAGATCAGCAAGGATTTCTGAGTTCTGCAATCGTATAGGGTGGTCAGTTTTCCCTATAGATTCCTCAGGGATATCTGTCTGACGATGCACACGGTCAGATCTAGTGACAACTAGGACAGGATTCGACTGGTCCCTCTCGTGATAAGGTTTTATCATATTTATGTGGCACATCTGCGTGGCCCTGCGACGGTCTGGTGTGTTCACATAATTGAGGTCGCTGGCTTTCCGTGCGATTTCGTATGGGCCATGGAATCTAGCTTTTAGGGGTTGACCGGGCATAGGCAGTAGGACTAGGACCTTGTCCCCAACGTCAAATGTTCGAGGGACGGTGTTCCGATCATACCGTCTCTTCATCTTGCCTTGAGCTGATTTTAGATTCTGCTGAGCTATCTCACTCGTCTCCTGCAAACGTGTCCGGAATCGTGACACGTAGTCAAGTAAAGATTTATTCTCTTGACTCTCCTGCAGCCACGTATCCTTAAGCAGGGATAGAGGACCGCGCACGGAATGACCGAAAACAAGTTCAAATGGGCTGAATCCCAGCGACTCCTGGGTAGCATCCCGCGCCGCGAACATTAAGAACGGGATGCCCTCATCCCAGTCGCTGTGATGGTCGGAGCAATATGTTCGCACCATGTTTTTCAGGGTGGAATGAAAGCGCTCCAGGGCTCCCTGGGATTGGGGGTGATATGCACTGGATTTCACCGTCGTGATGCCCAGGCTGCTCATGGCCTGCTGGAACAGCCTCGACATAAAATTTGATCCCTGGTCTGACTGCACCACCTTCGGCAGTCCGACCATGGAGAAGAAGGTGATCAAGGCTTTCGCGATCGTTCCAGCTGATACATTCCTGAGGGGTATCGCTTCGGGGAACCGGGTCGAAGCACACATAATTGTTAACAGGTGCTCGTTCCCACGTTTGGACCTTGGGAGTGGACCAACATAATCGATAAGGATTCGGCAGAAGGGCTCCTCAAATGCGGGTATCGGATAGAGGGGAGCATCGGGGATTCTCTGATTCGGCTTGCCCACCATCTGGCATGTGTGGCAAGTTTTACAGTATTTCGCCACGTCTCTACGGATCCCCGGCCAATAGAAGTGTTTGGTAATCCGGTCGTGCGTCTTCCGGATACCCATATGGCCTCCCATGGGCATCTCATGGGCTGTCCTCAACACTTCATTCCTATACCCGTTTGGTAAGACTACCTGGTGTACTGTTGACCAGTCCTCGAGGGCGGGTGTATGTGGTGGTCTCCACTTTCTCATCAAGGTACCTGCTTTGATGAAGTACCCACACGGTTCTTCATCCATCTCTCCCTCGTCTACCGCTTCTCTGAAAAGCGGGGCGATATCTTGGTCTTTTCTTTGCTCATGGGCGATTGACGTCCATGAGGTCGGGGTTGCCTTAACTAAGTCTCCCTCACTGGGGGGGGTCAGGTCTTGGGGTCTCTTCGAGCGTAGACATCGATTCTACCTCGTGACCGATACAGGTTTGGGAAAGGTCCACGACTTCACTTCCCATCTCTTCGCCGCTTTCTTCAGCGCGTACTTCTCTGGCCTTCTTTTGGGCCCTTGCCCGGGTCACCACACATGCTGGGTACACTCCGGTGTCACTATTCTCTGGCTTATCAGCGACCCCCGAGGAGTTTGGCTGTTTCGCTACTTTTAATGGTGGGGGTGCTACTTTCTCCCTGGCCAAATCGTTGCCGAGTAGCATCGCAATGCCTCTCATAGGCAAATCGTCGACCACTCCGATCTCTATAGTATCACATACTATATCGGACTCAAGTGTCACTCTATGAAGTGGAACGCTAACAAAGCCCTTTCCGACTCCCTCTATAATGACAACTTCGCCTGTTGCCGTGTTTGCTCCACGCGGCATGTGTCTTTTCAGTATCAGGGACTGGGTTGCTCCAGTATCCCTTAATATTTTAATATTTGACTTCCTCGTGGGATCATCCACAGGACATATCGAACCGTCTGAGATGAAAGGTATATACTCCTCCCTAATCTCATCCACGTTCGTATTTGCGACGCCTCTCCGTGATGCGATAAACCCTTGTGGTTTATTTGAGGGCGCACCTCTGTTTTCTGCGTCCCTCTTCCTCATCAAACAATTCGCTGCTATGTGTCCCACCCTGCTACAGTAGTGACACCGCATCGTTCTCCATCTCTCCGCCTGTGGACTAGTCAGGGAATTGTTTTTGTTCCGCGGGCTGTCCAGTCGGCTGTTGTTGCCTGTTGGGCTTGCCCTCATGCTAGGACCAGCGCTAGCCACCATTCTGGGGTTAGTGCAGCTTCCGTCAGCAAACGGGTCGTTCGCCCTGCTCTTGCCCCGCTTATGCGTTAACACATACTCGTCTGCAAGTGTGGCCATGTCATACGCTATATCCACTTGTCTCTCGTTAAGATACACTTTGAGATCGTCATGGACACACCTCTTGAACTCTTCTGTGAGCACTAGCTGTCTCAGCCTATCATGGTCCGTCCCAACGCTTTTGGCTGCGCACCACCTGTCAAAGTAGGTCTCTTTCTGCCGAAAGAACTCTACATACGTTTGCCCGTCCTGCTTTTTGTGGTTTCTAAACCTCTGTCTATACGCTTCTGGCACCATCTCGTAGCTCCGTAGGATTGCGGACTTTACAATGTTATAGTCGGCGCAATCCGCCGCCGATAGGGAGGCGTATATCTCCTGGGCCTTACCCTTTAACACTGTTTGTAGAAGTAGGGTCCAGTTATCGAGCGGCCAGTTCAGGCTTGAGGCGATTTTCTCGAAGTGATGGAAATATTTGTCCACATCAGCTTCGTAGAATGCTGGCACGAGTCTAGCCTGTTTAGCAAGGTCGAAGTCGTTTCGCCTCTCGTCGCGCAGTATTCTTCCATCCTCCAATTCTCGGAGTCTGGTTTCCTGCTCCATCTTAGCGATCCTTTCGCGCGAGCTGGCTTCAATCTTAGCCTTTTCCAGCTCCATTTGGGCCATTGAGAGTCCGGGCGAGTCTGACACAAGGTCGTCCAGCACACCTTCGTCGAAGATCTCATTGTCGACCATGTGCTCCGCAACAACTCTCACTAATTGGGACTTCCTCATCGACCGTCTCGTATCTAACTCTAATGCTATCCCTACCTCAATTATATTGTCTTTTTTTAATCTCTTGAGGTCCTCGAACGTGGGAGAATTTAGAAAGGCCTCTACTATCGACATCTTGGATTTATGTGTCTCGTTGCCTCGCACCTGCTTCGTCTCTCCAAGGAGTCCTAATTGAACTTGGAGAAAATATAAATCCCGGACGAGCCCCCAATTTTGTTACGGCCGCCCCCGAGTCGGGATCACAAGAGGGGATTGCGCAACAAATTATAAAAAAAAGTAAAAAAAGTTTTGTCCAGGAACGGCTCGTTTTCCTCCCGGGGCAATGTTACAAGTGAACCGTGCGTAGGAAGGGGAAATTCTCCAATTTCAGACCAGATAGAGAGAGGGGCCGAAGCTCGGCAAGAGAACAACACAAACGCCCAGGTAAGGTATACAAACAATGTTTATTTACAGGATAACGAAAAGAGGATATAGGTATAAAACTAGATAACATAAAAACAAAATACTAGCAGTAAAAGGGGGGGGGGTATTTAACGTATCTATTGACGAGCAAAGAAATGACATTCAACCATGAAATAACAACAGAGAGAGGTAAACAGTTTAACTTACACGACGTCGGTAATACAGAAAGATGACAGTCCACGAAACAACGAACAATGTTGGGTGAAGGGAAAGATGAGGTCGATTCAAGTCTGGCAGAAGGAAACGAATGAGTTCTTTGAGGGCTTGGATTAGCGCTATGCGGCGAATATGTCGTTTCACAGCGTATCCTTGAATGCAGAGTTGGTCGAAGCAGGCGTTCGTTTATTCCTTTTCAGTCACGACTTCGTCGGGCTTGAATTCTGGTGGGTTTTCCTTAAACAGATAATCAATTGAGATGTGGGAGTTTCGGCATTTCTCCTCTCTGTATCTCATCGGCATTTCTTCTTTTTCTTCTTCTTTTTCGTTTTCATGGACAGAGGCAATAAGACGACCCGGCAGCAGTTACGGTCGGCGGAAAAAACTGCCTGTCTCAGCTTCCACTTCCAGTTCGAAGCTAATGGGTTCGGGTAGGGCGATCTCCCTTCTCCCCTGATGGGCTAAATTTAGCTTTTAGGAAATCGCAAAGCGGGTGTGAGCCTCCCACCTCACCCACCTACCCGGCAGGCTGCCGGTCCCAAAACAAAAATGACGACATATGTCTCTTTCAGAACCGTCTCTCGAAAATAGGAATGATGAAATGTGTTTTTCTCTGCTCGTCCACTGGCAAATAAAATATAACTAATTTCTAGGACTAGTTCTGCCATATGCAACAATATATACACACACACAGATATATATATATATATATACACACACAGATATATATATATATACACACAGATATATATATATATATACACACACAGATATATATATATATACACACAGATATATATATATATATATACACACACAGATATATATATATATATACACACAGATATATATATATATATACACACCCACACACAGATATATATATATATACACACACAGATATATATATATAGAGATATATATATAGAGATATATATATACAGATATATATATATACAGATATATATATATACAGATATATATATACAGATATATATATATATATATACAGATATATATATATACAGATATATATATATATACAGATATATATATATATATATATATATATATACAGATATATATATATACAGATATATATATATACAGATATATATATATATATATATACACAGATATATATATACAGATATATATATACAGATATATATATATACAGATATATATATATATATATACAGATATATATATATATATATATACAGATATATATATAGATATATATATACAGATATATATATATACAGATATATATATATATACAGATATATATATATATATATATACAAATATATATATATATATACAGATATATATATATATACAGATATATATATATATATACAGATATATATATATATATATACAGATATATATATATATATATATACAGATATATATATATATATATATACAGATATATATATATATACAGATATATATATATATATATACAGATATATATATATATATATACAGATATATATATATACAGATATATATATATACAGATATATATATACAGATATATATATATATACAGATATATATATACAGATATATATATATATATACAGATATATATATATATATACAGATATATATATATATACAGATATATATATACAGATATATATATACAGATATATATATATATATATACATATATATATATATATATACAGATATATATATATATATACAGATATATATATATATATCGTCATCCACAGACGGCTGTTTCCCTGTACTCCGAATCCTCGATGTAGCTACACATCGTGAGTATCTTAAGATGAGATTCGAAACCTGACCGCCAATGTAGTAGTCAAGATTATTTAATGTAAAGGCTTGTTATCTTTCTGTTACAAACCGTTCTCTATTTGCAGAGAGCCTTATATAATTATTTATAATCAATATCATATATATATATATATATATATATATATATATATATATATATATATATATCGTTATTCACAGACAGCTGTTTCCCTGTACTCCGAATCTACGATGCAGCTACACATCGTGATTATCTCAAGATGAGATTCGAAACCTGACCGCAAAGATTATTTCAGCTAAGCAATCTCCGTTCACTACGAATGCAGAAGAAATATTTTTTTAGCAGAGTTTCCTGACGTTGTCTGGCGGCTGTTACTCCCTCTGACGAGACAAAACTGGTACTGTTTTTTTACCAATAAAAGTAACCCCTTCATGAATTAATACATTCCCCACCATTACCAAAAACCTTGAGTACAAACTTTGCCCTCGTGCAAAGCCAACTATATACTTACCCATTTTTCTGAATCATTCGTGATGCTGGCGGAAGTATACATGAATTTTCATTCTCATCCAAGTTGACCCTGTATGAGGAGCTAGATTGTCACGCATCTCATGCAAGTAAACAGTGACATTTTTTAATTAATTTCTGATGCGCACTTTATGCATCTTCATGCCCATTTGAAATACCCAAATACATTTTAGGAAATCTTTCTTGATTGGCCTATAATACCTATTGTTTACATCATAAAGATATCAGAAATATTTGAATTTCGGATCACTTTGACGATCTTCCAGACAATTTAAATATATTAAAACTCAGACTAAAATATCACCAGTAATGTAATGATAATAAATATGCCATTTACTTTGCTAGCAGACAAACGGTTTTTAACAATTTATGTAGCTACCATAACATGAATGTTTTTATATATATATATATATATATATATATATATATATATATATATATATATATATTATGTTTTTATTTCACCTTTCCAAAAAGCATAACATTTATGTGAGATTTATCTTTACGGTCCGTTTCATTTGTCTTGTGCCAAACAACATTTTTATGTTAATGTTGTCTCTACAACATTACAAAATAATCAGAAAAATTCACAAAGCGTGAAATATATATATATATATATATATATATATATATATATTTCTGGTTTGTATACAGAATATATATTTTTGATGTATATATCCCCTATTCTATTATCCAAATTGTTTCAGACTACAAGCTCAATGATGTTGTATTTCCGGATTCAAGGCAAATATATTGATTGGTTTCATTCCATTGACCAAAGTAAAAACATCAGGTGTAAATTATTTTTTTGATTATTTCGTTTATTTCGGCGAATGCTTAATATTTTCCGCCTTACGAACGTTTTACCACCCGTAAACAAAAAATATTCAATTAAGTTTTTACTGGCTGCTCATCAGAGAGCTTTATTTAATAATTAAAAATGTGGCATATATATATATATATATATATATATATATATATATATATATATATAACTAGAATTGTTTACACAATTATATTATAAACAGAATGGTTTAAACATTTATATATATATATATAACTAGAATTGTTTACACAATTATATTATAACCAGAATGGTTTAAACATTTATATATAGAGAGAGAGAGAAAGGAAGGATGAAGGTAATCCGACGTAATGGGAAATGAAAAAGGAAAACCAAAAAGGATGTTTTTTTTTATATATTCATCAACGTTTCGTCTTTATTTGTAAGACTTCCTCAGGATGATAATGTTAAGAAAAAAGTCATGCGTGAGAATATTGGGTTGACATGATGGTATATATATATATATATATATATATATATATATATATATATATATATATATATATATATATGTGTGTGGGGGGAGGGGGTTGGTGGGGGTGGAAGGGTGTATGTGTTTGAGTGTATATTAATATATGTTAATATATTCTTAATATATGTGTGTGGGGGGAGGGGGTTGGTGGGGGTGGAAGGGTGTATGTGTTTGAGTGTATATTAATATATGTTAATATATTCTTAATATATGTGTGTGGGGGAGGGGTTGGTGGGGTGGAAGGGTGTATGTGTGTGAGTGTATATTAATATATGTTAATATATTCTTAATATATGTGTGTGGGGGGGAGGGGGTTGGTGGGGTGGAAGGGTGTATGTGTTCCAGTGTATATTAATGTGTGTTTTCTTTATGACTGTCCGTGTAAGTTATATTAATAAGTAGAAGAATACGTTTCCGAGAACGGCTAAAATCAATTTCCTGTACATCGTATTTTGGCACCAAGTTGATATCCCGTTATAAATATTAAAATAAAGATAGAATGATACTAAACCTTTTGTTTAGAATTCTTATTTCAATTTTGAGCAAAATCCATTACATGGGGTTGATGCTAGCAAATGTCGAAAGTTAAAAGCTTAAGATCAGGGGTCTAAACAAGAAATTTGAATTCAGGGAATCGAGCTTAATTGGTGGCTAATAACTATGGATCAAATGTAATGTAAATCTGAAATATTTAAAATTGGAAGCTGTACTCATATTATTCTCCTTAAAATCTAAAGATTGTGATTATATTATGCCCTCTAAAACCTATTTAAGATACGCCAAACAAACTGAAATTTAGGGGAATATATATATATATATATATATATATATATATATATATATATATATATGAGAAAGGAAAGATGAAAGTAATTCGACGTAATGGGAAATGAAAAATGAAAAACCAAGAGATTTTTATATATATATATATATTAATCAACGGTTCGTCTTTATTTGTAAGACTTCCTCAGGATGATAATTTTAAGAAAAATGTCATGCAAGTACATCAAAATATTGGGTAGACATGATGGGTCGATGAGAAAAAGTTGTAGCCGTGGCTGTTGACAGCACTGGACCATGGTCTGGACGTAGAGATGTCAGTGGTCCAGTGCTGTCAGCAGCCAATATTTCGATGTACTTGCATGACATTTTTCTTAAAATTATCATCCGGAGGAAGTCTTACAAATAAAGACGAAACGTTGAGATAGATATATGAAAAAAATATCTCTTGGGTTTTCATTTTTATATATATATATATATATATATATATATATATATATATATATATATATATATATTCTGGTACCTAAGGTACTTAAGTTTTATTTATTTATTTATTTTTTTTTTTTTTTTAAATGCAACTTTAATTCCTATATAATTTTATTGCTAGCTACCATATCGCAGACTGGTTCGTGGGTGTAGTGTTTAGATATAATTATTATTATTATTATTATTATTATTATTATTATAATTATTATTAATATTTTTTGATGTGCAAATTAGCATATCATACGGTAGTCTAAAGGGTAATATATTATTAATATTATTATTTTATTATTATTATTATTATTTATTAATGTATATATTAGTGAAATTTTAAGCTGAATTATTTCGACACTTGATTATTGGGGAAATAGTAGTTTAATCAGTACCATTGGAGAGCCATTAATATTATAACTGTCCTGTTATTAAATCTCCGAAACAGTTACATAGTAAATAGCTGATGATCCCCGTGTTAATATTAGACGCTTAAGGTCTCCTATTTTTGTTTCACTGTTAGATACTTAACCCCCCTTTTTATTTTATTTACTTATTTATTTATTTATTTATGAATTTTCCAACGAATGTTAAGTCTGCAATATCTTGGATTTAGTTAGTTTCTCTGGGAATTTAAACTGCATTTTACATCTTTTTTTCTTTTTTTTTCTTTTGTTTAAAATGATTCAAAGCTTCTTTAGACTATATATATATATATATATATATATATATATATATATATATATATATATATATATATATATATATATTTATATATATATATATATATATATATATTATATATCCGTATATGTCTAGTACCTATTAGAATTTCATAGAAATCGAAGGTATCTGAATTTAGACGAAGGTCTCTCACCCTTGTTTTTATCACGTTTGCCTGAAATTAAATAAAACTAAATGCAGCCCACATTACAACTGGTAAGTGTGTCAAGATTGATAATGATCGGTTAATTAATTTAGGGGCTAATCCTGTATATACAAATATGTAAATATATATACATATACTAGACGTTATATTAATAGAGGGTTGCCAGACAATGTGACAACAGTTCAGCAAACCTCTTTTCATCATGTCTGCAAGATTCGATGATCAATAAAATTGACTGGGAAGACAGAAATATCAATATAAACGGAGAATACCTTGCTCATCCAGAATTTGCCGACGATATCATTGTCACAAGTCACACACCTCAAGAATTAGAATGGATTCTGAACAACATTCACAATGCTAACCATATAGTTGATCCTTAAATACACACTGAAAAAATGCCACAAAAGCTCCAGTCATGGTGAAAGGTTTAAATGTCGAGGAAGTTGACAACTACATTTACCTAGGGAAGCTGGTGAGAAGTGACGCTGATATCATGCCTGAAATGAAACGGCGAATTGCGCTTGGAGGGACAGCCTTTTCCAAAGTAGACAACATCATATAGAGTAGAAAGTCAACGATGAACATTAAGCAAAAAGTGTTCAATGAATACATCATGTCTGTTATGACATATGGTAGTGAAACAATGGCACTTAACAATCCAGTGATGGAAAAGCTAAAAGTGGCACAGTACAAAATTCAACGTATCATGCTCGGCACCAGTTTACATGATAGAAAAAGAAACACCTGGACCAGACAACAAACAGGAGTCAACATCTCCATACGAATGTCAAAACATAGATGGGCAGGTCTCATTTCGAGATGTACAGACAACAGGTTGGCAGATAGAGCGACAGAATTGACCCCGAGGCAATGGAAAAGACCTAGAGAAAAACCAAAAGCCCGGTGGGGGAACGACCTCGATAGCCAATTAGGTCCGACTTGGCTACACCTAGCCAGGGATAAAACAAGATGAAAATAAACAAGGGAGCGGTTCCTTCAGCAAAAGTGAAATAAAAAGACCCTGATTATCATGACGATGATGAATAGAGAAGATATACATGTGCATATACGTTTGAATACTTAGATTACAAATGTCTGTTTACTTAACTGTAGTATAAATGTGAAGATGATGTTCAATAGTTGCATTGAAATATGGTAATTGGTAAACTGATAACGCATTCCATTTCTACGTGGACACTGTCGAGATTATACATAGTTGTGTGTCCGCTCTATTCAAATAGAAAATGGTTAAAGTTCTTTCGGTTCCTTATAAAAGCGAGCAGACGAAAATAAAATATAGCATGCAAAGAATGCAAGAACATTCAAAATGCTCAAATCAAATCCAATTGATTAAATCCATTTGATTTTTGGAAATAAAATAAAACCAAAAGGCAAAAAACTATGGTTTTTTCCTGTCTGGAATCGATGTTTCTTTTACTTTGGTATTATTGATTTGCGTTCGATTTCAATTCCGCTTAATTACAAGAATCTTGTTTTTAAGATAAGCAGAAAATTCTAACTCGAAGATCTGGCTCTTTAAACCATTTTTATTTGATTCTTTTTTGAAATGTTGTCGTATTCGAAACAAAGTTAATCTTTATATTTTTTTTATGTTTGGAAATGGTTAACATAATTATATTATAACTAGAATCGTTTACACATTTGTATTATAACTAGAATCGTGTACACATTCATATTTTAACTTGAACTGTTTACACATTTATATTATAACTAGAATCGTTTGCACATTTATATCTAAATTACAATTTTTAACTAGAATCGTTTACACATTTGTATTATAACTAGAATCGTTTACACAATTATATTATAACTAGATTCGTTTACACATTCATATTATAAATAGAATCGGTTACACATTTATATTATAACTTGAATAGTTTACACATTAATTTTATAACAATAATGGTTAACACATTTATATTATAACTAGAATCGTTAACACATTTATATTATAACTAGAATCGTTTACACATTTATATTATAACTAGCATCGTTTACACATTTATTTTATAACTAGAATCGTTTACACATTTATATTATAACTAGAATCGTTTACACATTTATATTATAACTAGCATCGTTTACACATTTATATTATAACTAGAATCGTTTACACATTTATATTATAACTAGAATCGTTTACACATTTATATTATAACTAGAATCGTTTACACATTTATATTATAACTAGCATCGTTTACATATTCATAGTATAACTATGATGGTTTCCAGATTTATATTATAACTAGAATCGTTTACACATTTGTATTATAAGTTGAATAGTTTATACATCTGTATTATAACTAGAATCGTGTACACGTTAATATTATAACTATAATGGTTTACACATTCATATTATAACTAGAATCGTTTACACATTTGTATTATAACTAGAATCGTTTACACATTTATATTATAACTAGACTCGTTTACACATTTATATTATAACTAGAATCGTTTACACATTTATAATTATAACTAGAATCGTTTACACATTTGTATTATAACTAGAATGGTTTACACAATTATATTATAACTAGAATCGTTTACACAATTGTATTATAACTAGAATCGTTTACACAATTGTATTATAACTAGAATCGTTTACACAATTGTATTATAACTAGAATCGTTTACACATTTGTATTATAACTAGAATCGTTTACACATTTGTATTATTACTAGAATCGTTTACACATTTGTATTATAACTAGAATGGTTTACACATTTATATTATAACTAGAATCGTTTACACAATTGTATTATAACTAGAATTGTTTACACATTTATATTATAACTAGAATCGTTTACACAATTGTATTATAACTAGAATTGTTTACACATTTGTATTATAACTAGAATCGTTTACACAATTGTATTATAACTAGAATCGTTTACACATTTGTATTATAACTAGAATGGTTTACACAATTGTATTATAACTAGAATGGTTTACACATTTATATTATAACTAGAATCGTTTACACAATTGTATTATAACTAGAATCGTTTACACAATTGTATTATAACTAGAATTGTTTACACAATTGTATTATAACTAGAATCGTTTACACATTTGTATTATAACTAGAATGGTTTACACATTTATATTATAACTAGAATCGTTTACACAATTGTATTATAACTAGAATGGTTTACACATTTATATTATAACTAGAATCGTTTACACATTTGTATTATAACTAGAATCGTTTACACAATTGTATTATAACTAGAATCGTTTACACAATTGTATTATAACTAGAATCGTTTACACATTTGTATTATAACTAGAATGGTTTACACATTTATATTATAACTAGAATCGTTTACACAATTGTATTATAACTAGAATGGTTTACACATTTATATTATAACTAGAATCGTTTACACAATTGTATTATAACTAGAATTGTTTACACATTTGTATTATAACTAGAATCGTTTACACAATTGTATTATAACTAGAATTGTTTACACATTTGTATTATAACTAGAATCGTTTACACAATTGTATTATAACTAGAATGGTTTACACATTTATATTATAACTAGAATCGTTTACACAATTGTATTATAACTAGAATTGTTTACACATTTATATTATAACTAGAATCGTTTACACATTTATATTATAACTAGAATCGTTTACACATTTTACACATTTGTATTATAACTAGAATCGTTTACACATTTGTATTATAACTTGAATCGTTTACACATTTGTATTATAACTAGAATCGTTAACACATTTGTATTATAACTAGAATCGTTTACACATGTGTATTATAACTAGAATCGTTTACACATTTATATTATAACTAGAATCGTTTACACATTTGTATTATAACTTGAATCGTTTACACATTTGTATTATAACTTGAATCGTTTACACATTTGTATTATAACTTGAATCGTTTACACATTCTACACATTTGTATTATAACTAGAATCGTTTACACATTTGTATTATAACTTGAATCGTTTACACATTTATATTATAACTAGAATCGTTTACACATTTGTATTATAACTAGAATCGTTTACACATGTGTATTATAACTAGAATCGTTTACACATTTATATTATAACTAGAATCGTTTACACATTTGTATTATAACTTGAATCGTTTACACATTTGTATTATAACTAGAATCGTTTACACATTTATATTATAACTTGAATCGTTTACACATTTATATTATAACTAGAATCGTTTACACATTTGTATTATAACTTGAATCGTTTACACATTTGTATTATAACTTGAATCGTTTACACATTCTACACATTTATATTATAACTAGAATCGTTTACACATTTGTATTATAACTTGAATCGTTTACACATTTATATTATAACTAGAATCGTTTACACATTTGTATTATAACTTGAATCGTTTACACATTTATATTATAACTAGAATCGTTTACACATTCTACACATTTGTATTATAACTTGAATCATTTACACATTTGTATTATAACTTGAATCGTTTACACATTTATATTATAACTTGAACTGTTTACACATTCATATCATAACTAGAATCGTTTACACATTTGTATTATAACTTGAATCGTTTACACATTTGTATTATAACTTGAATCGTTTACACATTTATATTATAACTAGAATCGTTTACACATTCTACACATTTGTATTATAACTTGAATCATTTACACATTTGTATTATAACTTGAATCGTTTACACATTTATATTATAACTTGAACTGTTTACACATTCATATCATAACTAGAATCGTTTACACATTTGTATTATAACTTGAATCGTTTACAAATTTGTATTATAACTAGAATCGTTTACACAATTATATTAAAACTAAAATGCCGTACCATGACATGTAAAATTAATTCCCTAAAAAGAACAATTTTGCATCATTTTATTTCACCGTACAAAGATTAAAATTAAGATATAATTTTACTAAATCTTATATCTTGAATTTTTTGTTCAATTTTGATAAAAAAAAGAATATGATTTTACTTTTAAAAAATGTCTTAAATTTAAAGCTTCACATTTCGGAACCTTGCTTAATTGTTGGCTAATTTGTCCGTATCGAATTAAATGTAAATCTTATATATTTTATTTTTTTTAAATGGGAGGTTATGCCCATATGTACCCTTTAAACATGATGTAAACAACTTCAAAGAAACTGAAATTTGGGAATAATTTATTAGTCCATGTCCAACACCTATTGTTTAAATTTCACAAAAATCGAAGACATCTGAATTTTTTATCCCGTCTTTTAAACTTTTTGTTTAAAAATTAATTAAAGTAAATATAATACACATTCTCTACACATACGCCTATCAGCTGTATTCCGAACTTCGTAATGATCGGTTAATTAGGTTAGGAGTGAATCCTATAAAAATAATATATAAACAAATGCAGAGAGATAACTTTATATACATTAATATTTAGTTGTTTTTTAAATCTGTCTGTTATTTTTAGACTGAAAACAACTTGTCAGAATTGCAGTAAATTTGGCATAATCCTTTAGGTACCCGGATGTCAACAATGGGTAAAAATAATTACACTACTACCACTACTACTACTGTTGTTTTTGATATTACTATTAAAAAAGAATATTTGCTTTAAACTTAATAGGAAAAACCTTTAGGATGCTGTGTGTGTAATAACGAAGGCAGAATAACTATCGATTTGAATTACTAGCAAAAATATACTCCTTCCAATCGCATATTTTGCTAGGCTAAGAGGATGATATTATTTTGAAAGAACTCCATACAATACGTAATTTAAGCAAGATAAACAAAAAATGTTGGACTATTAAAATAATTTCCAACGCTATTGATAATGTTTACCCACTCATTTATTTATTTTTTATTGTCGCTTATGTTCGAATTCATGTTTTGAAACATGACGTAAATCATAAATCTATGACGCCATGCAAAAGCTATAAAAATTATGGTATGATAATGTTTTAAACTCTATTCATAAGAAAAATCAAAATAGTTCAGTTGGTAGAACCTCAGAGTTAAGGTTTAGGTTTCGATTTCCGGTCATGGCTTCCGCTTTATCTGTTGGGAATTTAATATTTACGATTAATTCAATATTTTCCATTTCTAAAAGTTGTTAAGATCTCTGATATTTTAAATTTGACAAATTTCACAACGTATTTATTACGTTTAAATAAATTGTGACGCAGGAACACACGAAAAAAATCTCTATTCATTTAAGATTACTTGCTATATCTTATTTCTACTAGATAAAGTAGAGACGATTTTTCCCCTGTACCTTCTCGGAGAATAGGAAAATAACCACATGCATCACAGGCTACTAAACTCACCACTATATTACACTTATTCACTCGAGCGTGTTTTAGTACATTTGTTATTATTTTTTCCCACCTGACACTAAATATTACATTTGGCCCACCATCCATGACTCTCCAAAAAACCAACTCCATATAGGTGGTAGCAAAAACTTTTCTCCCTAACAATTATGTACTGTCACTCCACTCATCGACACCGGGAACTAATAAACACAGTTTACTTTTCACAAAACAGTCCGTCCTTTTTTATTATTTGCCTGGTATTAATTTACAACATAATATTAATCAATACGCAAAGACTTACTGACCGCTCCCGTCACTCCGATGATTTTCCGCGAATATCAGATTACGTTCTTTCTCATTCTACCTATGACTTGGCCTATTTTCAAGTGTATTTTTTAGTCGAAACTGTGGCGCAGTGGGTAAGAAGGCAGGTGTCATGATCGACTGTTTCAGCGTTCGATCCCATTCTACGCGGCCACTTTTTTCTTTTTTTTTTAAATTCAAAACATTCGCCAACACGGTAATTATAGGCCTTCTTTTTTTTTTCATTCGACGTCATGAAATAGGTAGTATTTTCTCCCGTGCAACGCCGGGCGACGGGTTCCGCTAGTAATTAATAAACTACTTATCGGCTCAAACACTATTGGGTAGAATTAAAGTTCTCCTGTGATGCTGGAGGTAATGACATTAAGAATCTTAATTATGATTCTTAAAATAAACCTGAAACCATATTTCCATGAGAGCTAGACTTAAAATCACTTTCTTTAAAATCCGATTTATTACGTAGTTTCCGATATTCTAATTATATAATCCAAACGTTCGTTTTCTCGTACAAATATGAACATTTCTTTTGCTTAATTTTCATCGTGTACTTTCTACTCTCTTTTTGTTTTAGTTATGACGCCAGTCTTGCGATTAAAATGCATTATACTTCACTGGGTGTTGAATCTTAAGCTGTATTTACACATTTTTTTAAAAAGTATTTCCATACCAAAACTCTAGCCTTGAACCGAAGTTTAGTCCTTGTGTTCGTAGTTGTTGAAGCTATCAAGTTTCTGGCATTGGCTTTTTGTAATAACAATCTTTAGTTAAAAAGGAATTTTCCACGTAAGCTTCGAATAAGTAATAAAAGGGAATTTTCCGTTAGACTCTAAGTTACAAAAGAATTAGAGCAAGGTGTCAGAATATTCATAGACAGGAAATTATCAGAGACAAATAGGTGAAAGTTGGGAAAATCTTTTTCTTTTATTTCTGAACAACGTATTGTTGCTTCCTACCCGTATGGGGGATGGGGATGGAGTTTTATGTGTGTACACTGTAAACTTGAAAAGAAATAGAAATACCCCAGAAGCATTGTTTTACTTAAAGTTTTAATGCTGCCATTTTAAATAATTTTTACAGCTGTTGTTACCAAAATGAAGGACACAAATGCAACAAGACGAAAAACAGAAAAAAAGACAGAAAGACGTCACGATACACTGAGCAACAACTTACGATATGTCAATAAAACACGACTTCAACTGTGGACTACAAGACGAAGAAAAACAGATTTTTTTACCATCTGGAATCAAAGAATTACTCCACCATACTGTTACAGTCAGCGTTGTCCATGCGTGTTTTTTTTTTAAATTTCCAGTTTTGTTTTTCTAAATTCTTTTTAATATGATTTTGGATAGTTACATTTACTGGAACTTGTGCAGTTTACGACTCGTGCTGAAACCGCCGTTTCGTCTGAATCTTCCGCCAGTGTACGCAAACCTCCAGAAAATGCCAATCAGATTGCAGCAGACGACAGTTGTCAATAGTGAATTGAATATAGCGTAAATTTCAACAATTTAAGAAAATTGATCGAAGCGATCATGAATTTCATCGAGTTCAGACAGAAGGAATTATTAAATTTTGTCAAAAAAAATTACTTATAGTTAAAAAGATAAGTTGCAGAACATGCACTATTTCACCCTAACCCTAAAAAAACTAATCCTAACCTAACCCAAACCCAAACCTTACATACACCCTAACCCAAACCAAAACCTTACATTAACCCTAACCCTAACATATTCAGTCAGGTTCACAAGCTGTACCAGTAAAGAAAAAAATCATTGAAACAAAAACAAAAAAATTCTTCACAGTTGCTTCACCATATTTCCTTCGTAAAATAATATTTTGTTATAAAAATTACTCTTTTTGGCTAAGATCAAAGTGTAGTATCTGTTCTGATGGATACTGCACCCCATAGACTGGTATTGTCTTGTCCTTCGAGGCTTGACTTACGCCGGTCAATGGGTCTGTCCTGTGTAGTTCTAGGAGGTCCACCCTCCCAGGATTTGCCTCCCCTCTTTGGGGAGGAGTAAGTTTATTGCTTACCGCCTGAGGCGCCCCTATCGGGGAATGCCAACGGAGATGCCCACGCAATTTTTAAATGGCCAGAGTGCTCACCTCTCGGGTGCTGGCTTTTCCAACCCCACTTTCCCGACTCGACCTTGGGTCACATCTTACTTGTGGGAGTAGGATAAAAACTGGCCTTGTGCCTAACTCCTGGAGAGGAGTAAATCAATACTCTACGCTGACTGTTTTTTCTTGATTTACACAATGAAATTGATTTACACAATTTACACAATTTACAATTTCACAATTTACAATTTATACAATTTGTAATTTCACAATTAAATTTCACAATTAAATTTTACAATTAAATTTCAATTGCCCAATTTACACAATTTTACACAATTTTGATTAGACAATTAACACAATTTGATCACAATTTGATTTACAATCACAATTTTGATTTACACAATTTACACAAGTTGATCACAATGTTATTTACACAATTTACACAATTTTAATTTACACAATGAAATTGATTTACACAATGCAATTTACACAATGAAATTGATGTCACAAATAATTAAAGAAAAAAAAAACTAACCCTAACCTAACCCAAACCAAAACCTTACATTAACCCTAACCTTAACATATTCGGTCAGGTTCACAAGCTGTACCAGTAAAGAAAAAAATCATTGAAACAAAAAAAACAAAAAATTTCTTAACAGTTGCTTCATCATATTTCCTTCGTAAAATAATATTTTGTTATAAAAATTACTCTCTTTTTTCTTGATTTAAATGTTGTTTCCTTATTTTTTTTTCAATTTGATAGCGTCTTCGTCAAAAAATGCATATTTTTCCATAAATGTTTCCTGTTTGATAGCGTAGCCACGTTTTGATTTTGATTTTGAGATCACGAAGTTTTCCATTCGGCTTTTCACGGCTGTTTATGTAAACTGACGGAAAATGCCGACGAAACGTTCGTTTCAGCACGGGCCGTAAACTGCACAAGTACACATTTACTTATTGATTGTTGAGAATCAAACCATTAATTAAACCGAATAAATAATTTTCAAGTAATGTTTTTATGAAATAAATACGCGTAAATAGCTTCTAAAACTGTTCATCTTTTAATACATGTTGAAAATTTTAAAGCAAAAGAATACTTTCTATTCGACAGTTTAAATGCTTCTAAATTCCTTTAAGATTTCGGAGATTCAAGAAATAATTCATTCTCATTTCTCTACTAGTTACAAAAGAATAAAATGGCTGACTTGAAATATATTCTGAGGGATAGAGTTTCGTTATCAAATTATTTTTGGCATAGGATGTGTTTCAAGCAATCTTTGGTAATTGCAATTTTGAAAGTAACGTAGAGGCGAGAAACACATACTAATAGAACCGTGAAGTGGTTACAGAATTTTATTAATGTAGAGAAAGACAGAAAGAAAAAAAGTAATTATCATCTGGTATAATGTAAAACATTGGGTTATGTATTAATTAGATTTTATAATTAGATTTTTTATGTATTAATTAGATTTTATAATAAATTCAATTTAGATTTTGCGTGATATAATTGCGTAGATTTGTTTCGCTGTATTTAGTTGTTTTTATTCGGTAATTGCAAATTTTAATAATTAGGATATTGAATTTTGACACAAGAAACAGTTAATATCTTCTCACATTGAATTTTCCTTTCAATTATTGAACATATAGTCATGGTATAGGTGGTGTCATGGCGGTTAAATGAAATGTTCGGATTTCAGTTATGCAATATGTTTTGAATCATTTCCATTATAAATGTTATATATACTAGCAAATATATGCTCCCCCCGGTCGCATATTTTTGCTATGCTGCCGCATCAGAAATGAAGGCTCACGCGTAAGCCAATATTTCTGTGGTGGTTAGACATTGATTTTCTGTGTTTATGACCAAGAATATTTTTAGTTGAAAATAAATTTTTAAAAAAAAACTCCGATTTTTGTTGTACCCTTGCCCATAAATAGAAAGACCTGTAGTTTAAAAAGAAAAACATTTTTTGTACCTCCCTCAATTTTTTTATATTACCAGTCATTGAAATATTTTTTAGTTAAGAAAACAACAAAATTATTTTGACCGCCTTCCCCCAATTTTTTTATCTTCCCCCCCCCCTATACATGTAAATATTTTTAATTAAAAAAGAAAAAACAAACCTAACCCTAACTGTAACGACGGGGTCAAAGTTAGCGTGGGTCCTAAAATGAAAAAGCACCAAAAAATCAAATACAGTGAACACAGTGTGTGTGTGGGGGGGGGGGGTGTTTGTTTAATGACCTTTTTTTAATTAAACAATTTGATTCTACAATCAGTTGTATAGTTTTCCAGTACAATGTGTTAGTTTATTTTGTTGACATTAAAGAAAAAAAAATCACATCTTTTTTTTTAATAAGTAAAACATGGAATCATAAATTCTGTTGAGGTCGTGAAAAAATGATAATATTGGATATGAAAGTATTAAGAAATCAAATACAGTAAACACGAAAAGTTTTTTAATTCTCGGAAAGAAAAAAGTTTACCTGAACTGTGTGTGTGTGTGTGTGTGTGTGTGCGTGCGCGAGTTTTTATATAGTAATTTTTAAATCAATTATTATTTTAATTAAACAATTTGATTTAATAAATTTGTGTTTTAAAACATAATGGCTAAGAATAAACAAACTTAGGACGGTTTTAAAAATGGAAAACTGAGCACGGTGTTTTCCAGCTGCTTAATCAGATCGCCATATTTAATTACCGGAGGGAGGAAGGACACTACTGATTAAACAGCCAATCGGCTGCTTAATCAGATCGCCCTATTTAATTACCGAGGGAGGGAGGACACCACTGATTAAACAGCCAATCGGCTGCTTAATCAGATCGCCATATTTAATTACCAGAGGGAGGGAGGACACCACTTATTAAACAGCCAATGACTTTGCAATTTTAACAGTACTCGAGTTGAAATGGTTTAGAAAACACGCCGGTTATGATAAACATGGCTTTAATTAATTGTATGAATAATGTTTATTAATATAACCTTATCCGAAAATATTGTAAATACATATGTAAATTTGATAATAGCAGTTATAAGTGTATATTTGTAAATATGAATTTAATTGAAGGTTTAAAGGAATGACTTATGTTAATGGCAACACCCATCTGTTGTCTGAACGACTTTTGATGACAGTATATAAAGAATTTCAAAAAGATTAGTTTCAGTAAAATAGTCATACTGGAGTTTCGGCTTCAGACAGACAGACAGATACATAAATTCCATTATTAATAGATATATCATGGCGTTTAAATGAAATGTTCGGATTTCAGTTATGTAATATGTTTTGAATCATTTCCATTATAAATTTTATATATATATATCATGACATTTAAATGAAATGTTCGGATTTCAGTTATGCAATATGTTTTGAATCATTTCCATTATAAATTTTATATATATATAATGGCATTTAAATGAAATGTTCGGATTTCAGTTATGCAATATGTTTTGAATCATTTCCATTATAAATTTTATATATATATATCATGGCATTTAAATGAGATGTTCGGATTTCAGTTATGCAATATGTTTTGAATCATTTCCATTATAAATTTTATATATATATATCATGGCATTTAAATGAAATGTTCGGATTTCAGTTATGCAATATGTTTTGAATCATTTCCATTATAAATTTTATATATATATATCATGGCATTTAAATGAGATGTTCGGATTTCAGTTATGCAATATGTTTTGAATCATTTCCATTATAAATTTTATATATATATCATGGCATTTAAATGAAATGTTCGGATTTCAGTTATGCAATATGTTTTGAATCATTTCCATTATAAATTTTATATATATATATCATGGCATTTAAATGAGATGTTCGGATTTCAGTTATGCAATATGTTTTGAATCATTTCCATTATAAATTTTATATATATATATCATGGCATTTAAATGAGATGTTCGGATTTCAGTTATGCAATATGTTTTGAATCATTTCCATTATAAATTTTATATATATATATCATGGCATTTAAATGAGATGTTCGGATTTCAGTTATGCAATATGTTTTGAATCATTTCCATTATAAATTTTATATATATATCATGGCATTTAAATGAAATGTTCGGATTTCAGTTATGCAATATGTTTTGAATCATTTCCATTATAAATTTTATATATATATCATGGCATTTAAATGAAATGTTCGGATTTCAGTTATGCAATATGTTTTGAATCATTTCCATTATAAATGTTATATATATATATATAATGGCATTTAAATGAAATGTTCGGATTTCAGTTATGCAATATGTTTTGAATCATTTCCATTATAAATGTTATATATATATATATATATATATATATATATATATATATATATAATGGCATTTAAATGAAATGTTCGGATTTCAGTTATGCAATATGTTTTGAATCATTTCCATTATAAATTTTATATATATATCATGGCATTTAAATGAAATGTTCGGATTTCAGTTATGCAATATGTTTTGAATCATTTCCATTATAAATTTTATATATATATCATGGCATTTAAATGAAATGTTCGGATTTCAGTTATGCAATATGTTTTGAATCATTTCCATTATAAATTTTATATATATATCATGGCATTTAAATGAAATGTTCGGATTTCAGTTATGCAATATGTTTTGAATCATTTCCATTATAAATGTTATATATATATATAATGGCATTTAAATGAAATGTTCGGATTTCAGTTATGCAATATGTTTTGAATCATTTGCATTATAAATGTTATATACATATATATATATATATATATATATATATATATAATGGCATTTAAATGAAATGTTCGGATTTCAGTTATGCAATATGTTTTGAATCATTTCCATTATAGATTTTATATATATATCATGGCATTTAAATGAAATGTTCGGATTTCAGTTATGCAATATGTTTTGAATCATTTCCATTATAAATTTTATATATATATAATGGCATTTAAATGAAATGTTCGGATTTCAGTTATGCAATATGTTTTGAATCATTTCCATTATAAATTTTATATATATATCATGGCATTTAAATGAAATGTTCGGATTTCAGTTATGCAATATGTTTTGAATCATTTCCATTATAAATTTTATATATATACTAGACCACCCGTGACCCGTTGGGTCAGTTTGTTATATTAGCTATGGAATTCATGTATGAGCGTGACACTTGTGGCATAAAGAAAATAGTTTTTTTTTACATAACAGAAGCATTTCTATGAAAGTATATTAAAATGAAAAAAGAATATAGATAGATTTCTATGAGTCGTTCTGTTTATTATAATTGTTTTTTTTTTAAATTACAGTTACTGAATTATAAGTGGTTGGTTAGGGCGATTTGAGAAAGGAAGGGGGTACAGCCGTGGCCACCGAGAGACAGCAGGCTTTCTCGCGTACGTAACGAAAACAGACGGAGTAGGAGTGGTGAAATCTATGAGAGGGAAAGCGGGAGGTGGTTTCGTTCACCGACCGCTCGTATGGCTGATATTAATAATGAGTGTTGTTTTTTTGTTTGTTTGTTTTTGTTTTTTGAAAGGGAGGTGTTTTATGAAACTGCGACAGACTTTACGAAGTCTTCCCGTTGAATGTTTTTAGCCGTGAAGAAAACAAAAAAACTATTTGATGAAATTAAATGAAATTGTTTATATTAAAAGACTAAAACAAACATTGCTAAAACTCTCAGTATTATAAGGTCAGGATCAAGGACAATGAAGCAGTCCTGGGAAAAGAGTGGCGCCCTCCCCTACATCTTGGGTTAGTTGATAATGTAAAGAGATCCTCTACTGTAATCGGGCAATTTAGCCTTTTATAAAGTCTGAAATTAGCGACCACCTCACCTAAAATAAGCGAACGCCATTTTTGTTTGACGAATTTGACAATATAACTAAATAAATATTTGAAATAAAAAAAATTAATTTCTCAGATGTTAACCATACAATATCATTGCCCTTGTCTTATTTTTACGTCTCTATTTGGTACTTTGTTACATGGGGACCCGGGCTAACTTTGACCCTGACCCTAACTTTAACCCTAACCCCCAATGACCCTGAACTTTATAGGTAACCCTACCCCCTCCCTAACCCTAACGACGGGGTCAAAGTTAGCGCGGGTCCCAATCTAACGAAGCACCATCTATTTGTTAGTAAGTTACGCTTGTTTTATTATGAGCACCCCCCCGGATAAGAGTGAAATATTTTGAAAAAATTAATAATTTGCCTTCCAATAACGCGTGTACGATGGACACTCTACTAAAAAGGGTTGATATACCGTAAAAACTGGTAGGCTTCCGATAGTAAACGAAATTATACTTGTTACTTTTTTTTTCGATTAGATTTTCTTTTTTATTTTGCTTTGAATCACGACTTTCCTCACTTTCGTTTTTGTTAAATATTTTTTTTTTTACTTTTTGCGATTTATTTATTTGTTTTTATTGCGTTTTCACTTTTCAATTACGTTTATTCTCTCTCTCTCTCTCTCTCTTTCTTTATCTTCTCCCTCTATCTCTCTCTTACGAACACAAACTTTCTCTTTCTTTCGTACGCGCTCTCTGTGTTTCACTGAAAAAAAAAAAGGAATTCCACAGTGTTTTCTACATCAATTTGTATAATTTACTGTTAATAAAATTATCCGGTGGCTAGAAATATGCACATATCTTACTCACCAAAATTTTGCGTGACGGGATGGAAGTATATATATTTATTATATTACTCGCTTGTCGGGGTAAAAGCTGTCTCTTCAGCAATCACTATCGGTCGCGACTCCCCTCCCCCGTTGTCAGGGGCAAAAGTAAATACTAAATCTTATTAAATGAGAGTGTCAGATCGTGACACAAAATAAGAAACTTAACTTCTCAGATGTTAACTATACAATATCATTGTCATTGTCTTATTTTTTACTATCTCTATTTGGTAGTTTGTTACATTGGGACCTGGGCTAACTTTGGCCCTGACCCTAATTTTAACCCTAACCCCCAATGACCCTGAACTTTATAGCTAACCCTAACCCCTCACTGACCCTAACCCTAACGACGGGGTCAAAGTTAGCGCGGGTCCTAATGTAACAAATCACCTTCTATTTGTTAGTAAGAGACTTTTTGCGATTTATTTATTTGTTTTTATTGCGTTTTCACTCTTTCTCTATCCCCCCCCCCTCCATCTCTTACGAACACACACTCTCTCTTTCTTTCGACCACGCTCTCGGTGTTTCACTGAGAAAAAAAAACAAAACAAAACAAACATTGCTTATTGTCCGTTCAAAACATTTAAAAAATAAATACTGGTTCCTTACCATCCAAAAATAATAAATAAATGGGCACATGTTCGTCTTTAACCACTGTCCATTTTTCACAACTTTTTACTGACCATTTTTCTTTTCTTTTTTCGGTGTACACTTATCTATCAGGCTGCTAGAGAATTCCGGCGTTTTGGGAATTATTTTTCAAATATTTTACATTTTAGGAGGGGGGATCAGTTTCCAATGTTAATTCAACGTAGACTGATCCCCCTCTTTTTGACCATCTCAATTTTTTTAAAAATCTTTTTCGGTGTACAATTACCTATCATGTCAGTAGAGAATTCCGGGGGTTTTGGAAAGAAATTTTTAAAAACTGATTTTAAGACGGGGGATCAGTTTTCAATGTAAATTCAACGTGGACTGATCCCCCTCTTTTTAACCATCTCAAATTTTAAAAATTATTCTTCTGCTTACAATTACCTATCATGTCGCGAGAGAATTCCGGGGTTTTTGGAAATAAATTTTTAAAAATTGAGATTTTAAGACGGGGGATCAGTCTTGTTCGTCTTTTACCATAGTTCGTTTTTCACAACTTTTTACGTCTTAAAATCTCATTTTAAAAAAATTTCTTTCCACAATCTCCGGAATTCTCTCGCGACATGATAGGTAATTGTAAGCAGAAGAATAATTTTTAAAATTTGAGATGGTTAAAAAGAGGGGGATCAGTCCACGTTGAATTTACATTGAAAACTGATCCCCCATCTTAAAATCACAGATTTTAAAAATTTCTTTCCAAAACCCCCGGAATTCTCTGACATGATAGATAATTGTACACCGAAAAGATTTTTTTTTAAATTGAGATGGTCAAAAAGAGGGGGATCAGTCTACGTTGAATTAACATTGGAAACTGATCCCCCCTCCTAAAATGTAAAATATTTGAAAAAAAATTCCAAAAACGCCGGAATTCTCTAGCAGCCTGATAGATAAGTGTACACCGAAAAAAGAAAAGAAAAATGGTCAGTAAAAAGTTGTGAAAAACCGACAGTGGTTAAAGACGAACATGTGCCAATAAATGTTTTAACACTTTAAGAAGTGGTGCAAATACAAAATAAATACTTAGTTCAAACTATCATTGAAAAAAAAAACATTGCTTAACGTCCGTTCAAAAACAACAACAACAAAAAATAATAGACATGCCCTAAAAACGTCAAAATAAAAAACAAAAAATAGTTTTAAGTTTTAAGCAACACAAAAAAGTACTTTTTGACCGGGTGATTAAAAAAAATGTATTATTTCTTCCCCTTCCGCTCGAAATGTAGAAGAAAAAATATTAGCGGCTGGTTGGGATCGAACTATAAACCAGTCGGGCCAAAGACAAAAATACTACGTCGCTTACCGTTGCGCTAAAGGGAAATAATTAAAATACGATGCAGAAATTAGGCTAATTAAATGTTATTAATAATCTAGGTGCGGCACGCATGCGCAGAGCGTTTGCCGGAACCGTGACACACGTACGTACACCTTAGCGTATTAATATATAGATTGTTGTTGTTTTGTTTGTTTGTTTTTGTTTTTTAAAAGGGTTTGAAACTGCGACAGACTTTACGAAGTGCTCCCGTTGAATGTTTTTAGTCGTCAAGTAAACAAAAAAACTATTTGATGAAATTAAATGAAATTGTTTATATTAAAAGCGATATAAAAATTTCCAGAATGAAAAATTTCATGCGTTCGTTAATCATAAGAGATTAACGGAATTAGATTAACAGATTAGAAGACGATGCTATTTACGCATGCGCAACCGGATGTTGAAAACCGGAAAGCTGAAAGCTGATTGCAAACATACAAGACCCATAGACTTTTAGTAGTATATAGATATATATATATATATATATATATATAATGGCATTTAAATGAAATGTTCGGATTTCAGTTATGCAATATGTTTTGAATCATTTCCATTATAAATACTAGCAACTATATCTTCCGTGCAGCCTCACATTAATCTTTTTTCATGCAAACTTAATTTAAGTGAAGTGTTTAAAAACAAATATTTACAGTCTCTTTTATACAAAGAAGAAATCTGTTAACGGAAAATGATTTTTTTTTAAATCCTTGTTTTAGAAGATGGTGTAACGAAAATATCATCTGTAGAGTTAGGATTGAAATGATTCACGGGTCAGGGTTCAAAGGGCTTAACTATTGGTAATTTCCCTTACCAACATATCTGTGTGTATTCCTGTGACGATAAGATTTCATTTTTAGAAAAGCCATGGCTTAAGGAAAGAAATTTCTTTTATTTGAAACACCTTGTATTGAGCAACTGATTACTTAGTAAATATTGTATTTTTACAATCTTTATTCTCATCTTTTACTTGTTTATATAATTACTTTGTCTATTATACTGAGCAGTAATTCTTTTATGATTGGTTCTACTTTAAAGGTATACATTATATATATATATATATATATATATATATATATATATATATATACACAACTATATATATATATAATCTCTCTCTCTATATATATATATATAATCTCTCTCTATATATATATATTAGAGAGAGAGAGAGAATATATATATGATCTCTCTCTCTCTCTCTCTCTCTCTCTCTCTCTATATATATATATATATATATATATATATATATATATATTATCTCTCTTTTTAAAATCTAATCGGAATATATGAAGTGGTTTGGGATTTTCCTTCATATATAAATATATCTTTTCTGAAATGCAGGATACCAAGTTCGTGATTGGTGGGCATTCTTTTGGGGTAGGTGATCGCCTTTCCAATAATATCACGTTCCTTGGCTAATACATTCACGCATATCAGTATAGATATTCGACGTGTATTTTACAAGCAAATAATAATAAATGATAATAATAAATGATAATTAATAAAAAATAAATAATAAGAATAAATAATAATAATAATATTAATAACAATAAAAATAATAACTATAAAAATAATAAATAATAAATAATAGTAAAAAAAATAAATAATAAATAATAATAAAAATAATAAATAATAATAATAATAATAATAATAATAATAATAATTATAATAATAATAATAATAAAAATAATAAATAATAAATAATAAATAATAATAAAAATAATGAATATTAATAATAATTATTATTATTATAATAATAAAAATAATAATAAATAATAATAAATAATAATAATAATAAAAATAATAAAAAATAATAAATAATAACTAATAATAAAAATAATAAATAATAATAATAATGATAATAGTAAAAATAATAATAATAAATAATAAATAAGAAGAATAAATAATAAATAATAATGATAATAATAATAACAATAACAGTAATAACAATAACAATAACAATAATAATAATAATCATCATCATCATTCTAATCAGAAACCAGCGTCTGGTTAGCTAAGGAACGTCAAATGTTAATTGTGTATAGTTTAAACACGATAGTCTGACTTATTTTCATTTTCTTATCTTTTTCTTTATATTCCTCGTCCTTTTCTAAATATTGTTTTTCGTCTTTATTCTCATCATTTTTTGTATCATTCGATTATTTAACCATCTCTTCCTGCTAACCTCACGTTTTTTTTATCTTCTCTTAACACTTTTATCTGCTTTTTTTTTTCTTTTTTTCTTTACCTTAATCGTCCTCCTACCTCTCTTCTTCCCCCTTCTACTCCTCCTCCTCCTAAGTCTACTTCATATTTTTGAATATTTCTCTTTCTCTTTCTTCTTCTTCTGCATCTTCTGCATCTTCTTATGTGTTCCGGTGTTTTCTAACATTCTTTATCGTATTCGTTAATAAAACCACTTCATCCATGCAATTCCTTTTACCTTCTCTTAAATATTCTTCTGTTTCCCACCTGTTACTTTTCTTTCTATCTTCTTATTATATGGTTTCGTCTTTAGTATTTCCATACTTATCATTATTCATCTTTGTATAGTTCAATTATTTAATCATCTCTTCTCGCCAACCTCTTTATATACATTATATATACACATATATGTATACTAAGCCCCTTTAAGAAATAAGAAAAAGTTGAGCACTCTCGGGAATGTTAAAAATAGACTGTCAAAAAGCTCTAATGCAAAGTTCCGAATACGTTCTTCGAACACTCTCGACTAGTCTTCTACCTGTACCCGCTTCTAGGTGCATATAGATCTTAATTTCCCTTAATTACGTGACAATTTCCGTTGGCCGAGTGGATGTGGCGACTGCTTGCAGATTCTAGGCTGACTCTGTGAATCGGGTTCGCGCCTCCTGACCGTCTGAAATTGTAAGTTTTCTGCACTGATGAGAGCAATAAGCTTGAAACGCTAGCGTCTGTAGGTATTAATAATTTAATTTTTATTAATAAATATTATATATATATATATATATATATATATATATATATATCCTTCTTTTCCACCGTCTAATTCTTCCCGCCAACCTATTTTATTTATATATATATATGATTAATTTTATTTACACAGACATGTACAAAATCTGAGACACTGGTATGTCGATGTTAGCGATCAACTGCTATTATAAACTGTTATTTCTCTCTCTTTTCACTTTATTTTATTTTATATGTTATATGTTATATTTTATATTAATATTTTTTTTTTTTTGACATTATTATTTTTTATTTTTTGATATTGATTTTTATTCTTAACGGTCCCAACCACGTGACTTTCCAAAATTTAAATTTTAAATTTCTTTTCTTTTTTCTCCATTTCATTTTTTCCAAATATGATCTAAAGTTAAGATCGGATTCTAACTCTGCCTGATGAGATCTCAGTTTATGATAGCTGTTGATCGATAACATCGACATGCCAGTGTCGTAGATTTTGTACATGTCTGTGTAAATAAAAATAAACATATATAAAAGCTCTATTTGATATTGAGCACTTTTTATAAACTCGGTTGAAATTCTTTGGATTACTTCCCTGTGGATGTTTTACCTGGATTATTATATATATATATATATATATATATATATATATATATATATATATATATATATATATATACTCATCCTTCTTTTCTACCATCCAATTCTTCTATTTCTTTAACTCCCCCACGTCATCATCTCCTCCTCTTCCTTCTTCGTTTTATTTGTCTCTATTTCTATCATCAGTTGCCTTTTTATTCGATAATATAGCCATCCCCCCTCATGCCTATCGCTCGTTTAGTATCGGCTTTCTCTGGCATATTCCTCTATATTCCTTTCTTTCTTAACTTTCATCTTTATAATCATCTCCACTTCATTATTATTCTTTTATCATTTTTTGTTTCTTTTCTTTTCTTTCATTTTGTTTATTATTTGTTGTTTTTGTTGCCTTCCTTTGCCGCCGCCATTATGTTTCCGCTTCACTCTTTCGCTGCTCTTGTCAAATACGTTCCCAGTCTTCATTTTTCACACTGACAGCCATCTATTCGTCGTTCAGTGGCCGGAAGTGTTTTAGTCCTATCAGACTGGTCAAAATCAATGTTATTGTGATGAATAACAGAATAGAGATTGTCAGAAAATAACAAAAAAAATAGATATTAAGTAAAAAAAAACGTATTGAAAATAAAGAGCGTGTCTCGGTTTTCTAGTAACTACTTATTTTAATAGAATGACGCGAGGAACAATATTAACATTGACTAATGAGATTTACTGCAAATAAAAGAAAAACAAGCCGAGAAAACAAAGTGAATAAAAAAAAGAAAGCGAATGATTTATTTATTAATTTATATATTTTTAATAATTCCTTCATAAATATTTATTTTTGTTATTTTGTAAGTTGACTGTGAAAATAAATCGTTAAATATTAGTTTGAAATATATTGAAAGGAAATATTTTGTGTTGTCACTAGCTAATAACTCATTCCGAAATTAAAAGTTATGAGAGTCGATAGACTCGTCCTTCTGTTCTGGTGTGGCATTCACCCCTGGTCAGGTTCAGATGGTGTTATCTGAAAAAGAAAGTTTCTAGGGAATATCAAATGCACAAGCGATCCCCAGTCGCATGTGTATCCAGTTCAAGAGATATATTTTTAAACAATTTTAATTTTTACAGTTTTTTTTGTTTTTCTTGCAGAGAAAATATTCTCAAAACAATACGCCATTTCACTTTGTTTTCAAATGTTACTTATTAACTTTTTTCACCTATAAAGTAATCAAAATATGTATTATTTTTAAATCAATTTCATCATTTCTATTCATTTGGTTATTTTTAAGAATCTTGGGTGATTAATTTATTAAAACCAGAACATAAGTCAGTCTTAAGACTCAATACTACGGCCTGACAAGTGTTCTTTTTAGGGGAATTAATTTTACTCGACTTTCTAGTTTAATTATATGGCAAAAAAGCCTTTGGGAAACCAACGTTCATGAACTAACATTTAGTACATACACACATTATACATACATGAATATATACATAATAATATTTCATGAATAAGTATTAATAATGTATTACCTACAGACATCGATGTTTCATGCTTACGCAATCTTCAGTGCATATATATATATAGAAACAAATTTATATATAAATATAGAAACAAAACGCTGTCACTATCGCCCATAAAAGAATAATTTATACGAAAACATATATATATATATATATATATATATATATATATATATATATAATTAACTTGTTACAAATATCCAAGGGGTATAAATCCGAAGGAAGTTGAAACCGGGTTACTGAGAGTGCTCAATGAAAATTCAGAGCAAAATATATTTTGTTGATAGTTTTATTCCATTTTTCTACATAATATATTGTGTTTCATTAACGTTTAAAATAAACGTCAACTCGTCAGACATTTTGCAATCCACTGTTTAAATTTCTATAATTCAACAACAACAGGAAATTGGGGATTGATAAGAGGGAGTGGAATGAAGACGAGGTTCGCATATAGCAAATAAAGGAAAGGAGGAGGGGGAGATTCTAACGGTTGATATTTTAAGAAATTGGGTGGGGTGGTATTTAGTGTCTGGGTTATTGTGACCTTAATCTTAACTGGAGTAGAGAGTGGGATGGGTTTGGATTTATTCTATATTTTATTTTTTTATTTTTATTATATAGAATAAATCCAAACCCATCCCACTCTCTGCTCCAGTTAAGATTGATATATATATATATATATATATATATATATATATATATATAGAGAGAGAGAGAGAGAGAGAGAGAGAGAGAGAGAGAGAGAGAGTGAGAGAGAGGGATAAAAGGAAGACCCAAAATATTATTTTTGTATTCATCAACGTTTCGTCTTTATTTCGAGACTTCCTCAGGATGATTGATTATAAAAAATAACAATCATTTAATTTCATAGACGCAGTACACATATTAAATTCTAACGGCGATGTTCCGCTTCAAAAAAGAACAAAAACATTCTTTTCACGTCACAAACAGACCAAACTTATTCAAATATTCGTACGTGTAGTTTATTTCTTCAAATCAATCATCCTGAGGAAGTCTTGAAATAAAGACGAAACGTTGATGAATACATAAATAATATTTTTGGTTTTCCCTTTTTTATTGATTTTCTATTACGTTGGGATATTATTTCCATTTTTGGGTCATATATATATATATATATATATATATATATATATATATATATATATATATATATATATATTGATTGATTGATTGATTGCGTGCAAACGCAGATTCTAACTACTGATATTCTATTGCTGTATTTTTGAACGAACCCGACATCGTGTAGGAGACACGGATTAACAAGCATGAAATTGTCCTAATTCAAATATATAATTCATTTATTCTTAGACCAAACAGACAAGGTATACGAAATTCGCTTTACCAAATGTGAAAGTCCGGTTTACACCCTCCCCTGTTATTCATAAAAACAAAACTTTTAAGACAACGAGCAGTTTGTAAGAAAGCCGTCTGTTAATTAGTCGTTGGATGACGTCACATAAAATAATAGCAAAACCTCTTACAAAGCAACAAACAACAGCGCCGCTTTGGCTTATAAATTTTCTCGTTTCAAAAAGACACCATCATCATTATCATTATCATCACAACAGCTGTAATCAATTCTGATGTTTCTGTGGTAATAAAATCAGCGCAAAAACTATTACTTAAATTCAAGTCAAAAAGACTTTCCACTTTCTAGCCTTAACATAAAAGAAATAAACTTTTTTTTTCTCTAAGTTTTATGTCAATAAAACTCTTTATCTTTTGCTAATTATTACACCATTATTTTCTTCTTCCTGCATTCATATCGGGTCACATTACGGCCTCAAAAGCCTAAAACATTAAGCCAACACTATTTTCTTATAGTTACCTAACTACAGCGAGAAAATAATGACAGCAGGATATGTAAATACATATATAGAGAAAGAGAGAGAGAGGGGGAGGAGAGACAAGGATAGAGAAAGGGGGAGAGACAGAGAGGGAGAGGAGAGACAGAGAGAGAGGAGAGAGACAGAGACAGAGAGAGGGAGGGGATAGAGGAGAGGCAGAGAGAGAGGGAGAGACAGAGAGAGGGAGGGGAGAGAGAGACAGAGAGAGACAAGAAGGGAGATAAAGAAAGCAGGCGTTGTTTATTTGAACTTCTTCTAACATAAAGAATACTTAAAATTATGGTTCCGTTTAAAAGAAAAAACTCGAGTGGCTATTGTTGTGCTTTTTGTTTAACTTTTGTTTTACCAAAGTTTTGAGTAAAATCCCTTTTTTATTTATTCTGTTTGATGGTAAATATATCCGGTACCTTTATTATTGAAGATACAATGCCAATTAATCAAGTAAAGCGTGAGAGCGCTCTACCCCTTAGTAGACTCCGAGAATGGCCTATGCTGGAAATCTCATTTCTTTGATCAATCATAACTAAAAAAACAATGAACCTAATTAGTTAAAACTTTGCACAAATTTTTTATTTGATAGGTTCTATAAGTATGTAGAATTTCAGCATCATTAGTAAAGGCAACCCAGAGATCCAGAAAGTTGAATCATGAAATCATGTTATCCGTGTGTACATACGTACGTATGTGCCATCCTGTATCTCATCAACTATTTGATGGATTCAGCTGATTTTTGGCAGATATAGAGGTTCTATGGACTAGTTGATGGCATTTTAATTTCAGTTTACCATATACATTAGTTTTCTAGCAAATTCACAAGAACCTTGTATTGGGGCATAGCCTTTACAAAAGTAGTGACATTCCATGATAAATGCCAGTATACTGAAATCATATGTCATTAATAGGGTTAAGATGAAAATGCATATACACTAAATGTACAAAAGCAAGGAAATTCCAAAATGTTTACACTTTTATTGTCATTAAGGGTATGCGAGCACAACAGGGCTATGTATTTTACTGGTAGGAATTTTCTTCAGCGCACCTCACACACTTCATTCACTCGTGCATAGAGATTTATACTGTAGTGATGTGATAATGAAATGGTTTGGTTGATATGTAGTCATACCCTTAATTAATGACAATAAAAGTGTAAAAATTTGGGAATTTCCTTGCTTTTGTACATTTAGTGTATATGAATTTTCATCTTAACCCTATTAAGGGCATATGATTTCAGTATACTGGCATTTATCATGGAATATAACATTAACTCCTTTGCTAATCTTTTTGATTGAAAAAATAAAATTTGGAACAAATGTACAATTTTAGTGTTATTAACTAGAATTTGTCTTAAATCAGAGGGAGGGCAATTATGTTTTTTATAGATGTTGGTAAATTGAGCTAGAGTTTAAAAGATGCATGGTGAGGCGACGGGATAGGGTAGTGCTTGTAAAACCAATGTAGCTATTAGCTTTATTATTATTATGGGAGTTACATTCTCCCAAAGAGCATTTAAACTTCATAATTCTGAAACCAATTTTTAAAAATATGAAAAATACGCGAAGCTATCTACATAAAAAAACACAACAACCTAAAATGAACATCACATATGAAACCAATGGTAACATTTTAAAATGCTTAACGTAATGCGATTTGGTTCTGTGATGTCATCCAGCGCTGCTTAATTCAAATCACCGACGACTTCCTGGAACAATGCGATAAACGTTTTATACGCGTTTCTCCGCCGTTTTATTTTTAATTCCTTTTGTTCATTTGCTTTTGACACCTAAGTATGATTCGACGAAGAATCAAAAACGTTCGTGAAACCTGTGAAACCTATGGACCATCAGAAAAATTGAAAAAATGAAAGAGGTATGATTAAACAGACGAATTCTGTTATTTTTAATAATGTTTGCATAAATGAGAAAATGCTGCCTAAATACACACAAATATATATATATATATACGGAGGCTGTGTACTTTTCGAGGAGCTTTAATAACAAGCAGTACAAATAGCTATATGCACGATCCGACGTTTCGTAGATCACTCTTATCTGCTTGGTAAGTAGTCGCCGAATTCCGCTATTTACAGTTAAAGTTCTTCTCTATTTGCTAACTAGTTGACAATGGCCTGCGGGTAAGATCTCCGACTACAAATCAATGGTGATTTGTGTTCGGGGTTCGCGCCCACCGACCGTTGGGAATTAGTTCCTAAACTGAAGATTGCGTTAGCATGAAACATCGATGTCTCTAGGTATTTAAATATTTTAATATTTATTTATAAAAATATTATTGTATATATATATATATATATATATATATATATATATATATATATATAATGATATATATATATAATTCTGTATTATAGTGGTTTATATTATTCCGTTAATTGTGGCTTGTGTTGTTTCGTAAATTTGAGAAAACTCTGTAAAACAACAATGCGTGTCGATGCATATGCAGGTATGATATGCCTTGTTTTGCCTATACATACACCAACACTGCTCAGTTATTCTATCCACGTTTGCGTTGCTAAAGGGAAGTTCGTGTGTCTGCGAGCGTCTATGTGTTTATGAGAGCGCATATTCTTGTACGACAACTTCAGATTGGCGTAGGCAGACAAAATGGGTGTTCTAGATTGTATTTCGCACGTTTCGGAAACTGCTTCTCCGTGAGCGGGACAATTCTGCCGGTGTCGATTCTGCAGCGTTCTTAAAATGGAGGTATGATATGAATAACTACTTTCAACGCAGGTGATTAAAAGAAACGAAGCAAAAAAACTTGGAGTTAACATGATATGTTGACAACCACGTTATTTAACACATCACTCAATAATTCACGACATACGGATCGCGTTATTAATAAAGAATACGCATTTCTAAATAAAGTACTAACCTTCAAATTTCGCGTGCCAAAATTTGAGTCCAATCGGATTTTTAGTTCACAAATTACAGTTATTAGAGTGAAACTAATGTTACAAATTTTCAAAATAATGGGAAAATCTGAATTTCTTGTCTTAATAAACGATCGCTTTCTGATAGGAAAAATACTGTTTAAGCAAAGCCACGTTGGATACGATCTAGTCGGACTCGGAAAAAAACAGTTTAACGGTTGTATGCTGACTGTAAACGCGGTCGTACAGACACAAATTGTTGCTGCACGCTTACGTATTACGAACGCTGCCATATGAGGAGAGGCTCAAAGCGATGAGACTACCGTCAATGCACTACCGACGTGAAAGAGGTGATATGATAGAAGTGTACAAGATATTAACAGGCAAGGTCAACATCAACCAAAAAACAACTTCTACTACTCAATACCAATTCCAGGACAAGGGGAAACAACTTCAAACTGTCCAAGAAGCACAGCAGACTCAACACTAGGAAGCATTCGTTTGGACTTCGAGTAGTGAACAACTGGAATGAGCTTCCCAATTCAGTTGTAAATGCAAAAGACACAATTGACTACTTTAAAAGCAAACTAGACAAGTACTGGTCCAGTAAGCAATACACTGTTCGACCCACGCATGCGTCTACTGAAACTATAAGACCAGGCATGGAGCAGGCGTTACAGGCTGAGTAGCCTTTTTCCTGAAGAAAAGTATCAAAGTATCATAGTATCATGAACTAGACAGTTGTCTCGGAATACATTAAATAGTCCACAAACTCGTTTTGGCTGATCGTAAATCGTCAACGATTCAGAGCATTATTTGCTACTATTCTAACGCAACAATAAACTATGTTATCAGCAGCCAGCTGAATAACAGAAGACTGTCACCTAGCTTCTTTCCTCATCGTGCTGTCGGCCTCTGGAATTCCCTTCCTTTTTCCCTGTTTCCCCGACTGTACCGACATGCAGAAATTTAAAACTAATGTTAACAAGCATCACGTTGCACGGCTCCCAATTTAAGATGACCCTCGAATCTTTCACCCTAATTCTCAGTAGCCCCTTATGTCTACAGTGGCGGCCTGCCTTGTTTGGCGAGAACTAAAAAGTCGTTTAAAATTAACTAAGAAATAAAGCTATTTTATTGTGTGTTATAAGATTAATTTGAATATTTATTTGCGAGTAACGTAACGTACTACTAAATCTTCCGTAGTGGTTAATGTGTGTCAGTAAATAATTTAGTTTAATATTAATTTAGTTTAGTTATCAGAGCTGATTTTAACTTATTTTTTTATTTTTATTTTTAACTGATTTTAACGTATTTCGTTCGTTGGGGTCTGTTAGCGGCCGCTTATCAATATTTAAACTTTTGAAAAAATGTACTGCGGAAATTATTTCTACTTATTATTATGTTTTGTAAACAACCTTAAATCTGTATTGTGAGTTCTGTTGGGTCATTGTGACCTGAAAGTAAATACAACTCATAACGATTATCAAATCGTATGTTTTTATGAAATGCCAGTGATAATTTTTGTTATTGCTGTTGAAGAAAACGTTAATGGGTTTTTCTATATAGGTTATAATTATATATAAATTTATGTACATAGAAATTATAGTGATTTTTTTTGTCTGTGATATACTATGTTATCGATTTGGGGGAGTAACGTTTAATGGTTATGGTTGGTCTGTATTAGTTATAATAAAAGCGGGTTCAGTGTTGTCTGTAATGGAAGTGTTTGTATTTTATAGTTGTGAAAATATTTTCTTTTATTATATGATATATTTTATTATATAACATATATTATTTAAATTGTATTTTATTATTGTTTGTTGTGGAAGTATTTATATGGGTTCATGGCACCAAGGTATGTATGTGCGTATACAATTGAAATATCTATTGGATCTGTTTCTGTATTTTGGTTTAAGGGGAATTCAGAATCTATCAGGAGTCACTTGATATTTTCTAGTGTGTGTCCTAGAAGATTGTAGTGTCCTGCTAGCAGTGCGAAAGGAGATGGTTGTTAAATGGAATTTTTCTAATTGTTGACACGAGTTCAGAATAGAGTGTTGGTCTCGCCGATATAACCTCCGTTGTCACAAATGAAACTATGGGTTTAGGGGTTAGGGTTTAAGGTTAGGGGTTAGGGTTAGGGTTTAGGGTTATGGTTAGGTTTAAGGTTAGGGGTTAGGGTTTAAGGTTAGGGTTAAGGTTAAGGTTTAGGGTTTAAGGTTAGGGTTAAACTCCTTGTAGGGTTAGGGTTAGGGTTTAGAGTAAGGGTTAGCGTTTAGGGTTAGTGTTAGGGTTTAGGGTTAGTGTAAGAATTAGGGTTAGGATTAAGGTTAGGGTTAGGGTTGGGGGTTAGGGTTAGAGTTAAACTCCTGGTAGGATTAGGGTTATCAAACGAAATGTGAGATGGTGGGCATGTATTGGTCATGATGAAAGACCATCGAAATGAGGTTGTTTGTGTTTCATTTTGTTCGTATTTCAGTAGTTGTTATCTGTCGATTCTTGTAGATTTGTTAATGGCTTTTCTATGTAGTTGATGGGGTATAGACTGGTGATGGATTGTTGTGTTAGATTGGTGGCGTGGTGCATGTAATTTCTTGTTCATGTTTGAACGGTGTTGATGTTGATATTATCTTGCTGTTGAAGTTGAAGAATTTGTGGTTTTCTGTTGATGTTGATATTATCTTGCTGTGGGATTTGGCTGTGACGTCTAAAAATTGAATGAAATCATTGTTGCTGTGAGGTTGTTAAGGCCGTGTGACCAAATGAAGAAAAGTTCGATGTAGCGGCATTAGTGAAACAGTCTGAGTGAGAAGTTTAAAAGTAGTTGTGTTTCTAATAAGTGCATGAATATGCTGGCATAGCCAGGAGCCATTTTGTGCCCATAGCGGTGACTTTGACCTAAACATAGTTTTGGGTGTTAACTCTGAAGTAATCGCGTGTCAGAATCAAATTTATTCAGCTGCAAATGTGTTGTATCTGCACACCGTTGTTTGTCTAAAGTGCTGATACGTCTACATTCACTAGACTAGTTTGGTTGAGAAGACTTTCGATTTGTCTTATCGTGTTAAGAAAGTGTGTATTGTCCTTAATGTAACCAGGAATGTTAGATAGTAGAAGGTTTAAGATGTGGTCTATGTATTATGATATAGATTCAGTCGGTGTACCAATATTGTAGATTATGGGTCTACCTGGGGTAGATTGTTAAATGATTTAGTTAGATGGTATATGTTGCCTGGATTTATGGTCAGTGGTTGATGCGTGTCTGTGGTAGTAGTGTTAAAAGCAGTATTTATTATTAGTTTGTGTGAATGTGCAGTTTGGGGGTGTTATAGTATATAGTTGTGGTGGGGATTAGTAGAGATAATGGGAATGATGATATTGGAAGTGTGGGTGCTGAGGTTTGGGTGATGGTTGTTTCCACTTTGTATGAGCTGCTGGGGTGATAGGTGAATTGCGTTGTTGCTTCTTTAATATATATATATATATATATATATATATATATATATTGTTTTCCCTATCGTTTTTTATTGTTTTTTTTTATTTGCATAAACCTTGAATACACTTTTCACTGCTATCTACTGCATCGATAGCAAACGAATTTCCCGCCTGTATAACTTTTTTAATTTTTGGACCACCATTCACTATTTGGATTATTTTTTAATACACCCTTTTTGATATCTTGCTAGGAGCTATTTCAAGCTTGTTGACTTGGATGAACTGTATAGGTTTACAAAAAAGTATGTTTTGGGCCGATATATTTGATTTTTATATACCTTTATGTATTTTTACATATATTTTTTATATATTTTCAAAGTTTAATTTTTATTACCTATATATATGTATATATATATATATATATATATATATATATATATATTATATCTCTAGCTCTTTCTCTCTATATATAAACATAGTATGATTATATATATATATATATATATATATATATATATATATATATATATATATATATATATATATAAAATATATATATAGGAATAGAACCAAGGTACAGCAAAACAAACAAATTTGGTTCAAGAGGAAACATATTTACCAATTAAAAGGGGGTTGAATAAAGTTTTTTTAATGAGCAAAATGAATAAAATCTCTTAAAGGCCTTTTCGTCTGATCCTTTAGAAAGGGAAACGTCATAAATGATACTAGGCGCAAACAGTCACGTCAACTAGTTTTTAATAGTTTAAATATATTTTATCCGAATAATTAATGATGAAGTCTTTTAAAGCATGTATATATTTTTACTTTTTTATAGAATGCGTCAGTCTTTGTGAGTTTGATGCTAATTGGGTGGCCTGCTGGTCTGCTAACTTCGCAGAACTGTTTTTGTTCAAGCGGAATCTTCTCATTTGAATAATTGTCTTCGTTAGCGTACTCATCTATATTGAAGATGCAGATGAGTTTCTGATTAACGAAAATTCCCGCAAACATGTCTTTATAACAAGTATTGGCATTTTCCAACCAATATCTATCGGCATTAGTGACAAGTAGATATATAGATTTTCATTGGTGATAGTTAGATAGATAGATAGATAGATAGATAGATAGATAGATAGATAGATAGATAGATAGATAGATAGATAGATAGATAGATAGAAAAATCTTCCAAGCAATTATTTCTTTTTAGAAAGGTCCTACTGTGTCTTTTCAATATACGAAAAGAATACCCGTCATAGGACGGGTAAAATGAATCCCCCCGAACGAACAGAACAGTTACGTACTACATTTGTATCACTTTACGAAGATTAAAATCTAGATATACTTATACTAAACCTTATGTCTTGAATCCTTATTCTTATTTAAATCAAAATCCTATGCATAATTTTGTTTCTAGAAAATGTTTACAATTTAAGGTTTAAGCTTAAGGAATCTTAAGAAATTGGAAATGCCAGCAATCTTTGTTAATTGGTGTCTACTAAATATGTATCAAATTCAATGCAAATCTGAAATATTTGAATTTTAAAATGGAAAGTGGCACCCTATGTTATGCACCTGAGATATCTCTAACAAAGAAACTGAAAATCAAGGGAATATTTATTAATTGATATATGATACTGTTTGAAAGTTCACAAAAATCAGAGGTATCTGAATTTTCACGGAGTTTTTACACTTCACTTTTATCACTTATTATTTTTTATCTTTTTCTTAATCTTTTTATCAGTTATCACTTTTACACTTCCTTTTTATCACTTTTACACTTTACAATTTTTATTACTTATCATTTTTTATCTGTATCTTTTTCTTCATCTTTTTATCACTTTTACACTTTTTATCATTTTTACACTTTACACTTTTTATCACTTTTACACTTTTAGACTTTTTATCACTTTTACACTTTTACACTTTTTATCACTTATCATTTTTTATCTTTATCTTTTTCTTTTTCTTTATCTTTTTATCACTTATCACTTTTACACTTCCTTTTTATCACTTTTACACTTTACACGTTTTATCACTTATCATTTTTTATCTGTATCTTTTTCTTTTTCTTCATCTTTGTATCACTTTTACACTTTACACTTTTCATCACTTTTACACTTTTACACTTTTACACTTTTTATCACTTTTACACTTTACACTTTTATCACTTTTTATCACTTATCATTTTTTATCTGTATCTTTTTCTTATTCTTTTTCTTCATCTTTTTATCACTTTTACACTTTTACACATTACACTTTTTATCACTTTTACACTTTTACACTTTACACATTTTATCACTTATTTTTTATCTTTATCTTTTTCTTTTTCTTTATCTTTTTATCACTTATCACTTTTACACTTCCTTTTCATCACTTTTACACTTTTACATTTTACACTTCCTTTTTATCACTTATCAGTTTTTATCTTTATCTTTTTATTTTTATTTTTATTTATCTTTTTATCACTTATCATTTTTTTATCACTTGAGGTAACGTAATTTTCACGGAGTTTTTACATTTTCTTTTTACCCCTTTTGCGTAAAATTAAATCAAACTTAATATAGCACACATTTGGATACCTTACGCTTAACAGCAGTGTTCAAAAAGTCATAATGATCGGTTAATTAGTTGAGTAATGTATTCTGTACATACAAATATCTGAACATAGAAACATACCTAACTTCTACAGATAGATTTTGCTCTGTAGGGGAAAACTACATATTTACAGACTAAATGATACATAGTATTCGAAACCCAAATAAGATCTCATCGCTTTGGCTACACGCTTATACGAAAAATGGTGCACCTTCTCATAGTAAAGTTACCTTAAGTAACGACACTTAGCTGGATACTCCACCAGACCCGATTAATTCTTGTCCTGGAATCCGGTAAGACCAAGAGACTAAAATAAAGTCATACTCCAACATAAGCAAATGGCCAATTGGGGAGAGGAAAATTAATGTTCTGAACTTCTTTACAAACTCAACGCTTGAGAAATAAAGGAGAACTTTAATGGAACACTCGAATATCTACGTATCTCATATAAAGATCAAGTGTTAGCCCCAGAAAGGGGCCCCTTGATTTCTGAGAACTTCGACTGAAGTAAAATGAAACAATATAGCAATGCAGAACACCGGAATGGTAAAAGGGTATGAAAAGAAACAAGCCATCGCAGACAATCTTTGGAGTATACATTTTCACAATTATCTATTTATTTTTTCCATAGATCTTTCACATACAATATCAGTAATTATAAGACTCACTGTTAAAATAGTAATACAATCCGGGATGCTGGAACATCTTTTGATAATTTCGGGAGAACTCCAGCCCTTCTCAAAAATTAAAATCCGAATACGTTGGTCGAACACTCTCAACTAGTCTTCTATCTGTGCCCGCTTCTAGGTACATATACATCTTAATTTCCCTTAATTAGGTGACAGTTTCCGTTGGTCGAGTGGATATGGTGACTGTATGCAGATTCTCTGTAAACCGGGTTCTCTGTGAACCGGGTTCGCGCCTCCCGATCGTCTGAAATTGTTACTTTCCTGCACTGATGAGAGCAATAACCTTGAAACACAAGCGTCTGTAGGTATTAATAATTTAATATTTATTAATAAATATATATATATATACATATATATATATTATAATATAAAATGAAGTAATAAAATAAGGTGTCAATCAAATTTTATTAGAATTCAAAGTTCAAGCAAAGTATCCTTAAGTCCTTAGCTCATGAGTTTTCAAAGATAATTCTTCTCTTCAGAGAACCATTACCGCAGTTATACTACTACAGGTAATAAAATTACGCTTTGAAAATATATAAAATTATTTACACAAATACATAAAAATACATAACATCAAAGATATCAATCCAAAAACATACTTTTTGTTTAATCCATACAGTCAATGCTCTATCCAGTATATTGAGCTTCAGTTTTTTATCCGGATATTTGACTAATTATAAGATATTAGTTGACGCTTATACTTTTTGTTGGATTGCTTCATATACATATATATATATATATATTCCGAGAAACTATATATTAAGAAAGTATAATTAAATTGAGAGCAAGTGCACAGACGGTTATGTATATATATAGACATCCAGAGACAGTAGATTACGTTGTATTACATCTCTACAGTGTAGCAAGGCATGTCATTAGTTCAGGTTGAGATTGAAACCCGATATCTTTTTCTACAGTTCCAGCTTTTATTGACTGAGCCATCGACACAAGCATGAAAGAAAATCTCATTGTTTATATACACAATATCAGCAGCAAGGGACTGCATACATTAACGATAATGACAGCTCGCGATTTTACTTCCTATAGTGCTTCTCATACGAAGGGGGCAAATAGAATATATATATATATATATATATATATATATATATATATATAATTTATAAATGTCCGCACAACTTTTAGGGTGTACTAGCTTTGAACAAAAAATTCAAAATGGCGTATTAGTGGGTTCCCCCACGTGTGAGTTTGCTCTTTTTCTTTGTTTTTGTTTGGTTTCACCCAATAATGAACCACTGTATAGTGTAGGTTTTTTCAAGACACATTAATCCAAGAACTTTTTACTCTTTGTGTATTTTTTCGATCATTCTGTAATGTTGCAGAGACGATATTGACATAAAAACGTTGTTTGGCACAAGACAGATGAAACGGACCGTAAAAAATATATCTCACAGAAATGTTATGTTTTTTGGAAATGTGAAAAAATAAAAATAATAAAATAAAACCAAGGTTATTGGAATATAATATGAACTGACTTATATTTGTTCTGATATCACTAATTGACAATCATCGAGCTCGAATCTTTTAAGGAGACTGCAAAGTAAAAGGGTACTGATAGTATATGCTAATACATATATTGTCATTAATAATTATATATATATATATATATATATATATATATATATATATATATATATATATATATGTATGTATATATAAGCACCTTTCCAAGTCAAATTGAAAGTTGAGCACGGTCGTTAAAATTTAAAATAAACATTTACTTAAAAGCGTCAGTGCCATGCTCCGACTGTTGTTGAGTTCTATCGAATGTTTAGATATTTATACTCGCTGCTTACAGTATGAAAATCACTTAATTTATCCGTTTTTATGGGGCTATCGCTCGTAGCCTAATGAGACTACGTTTACGGTTACCGATTCAAGGAGCATCTGTGAACCGGGTTCGTGCCCTATGACCGTCTGAGATTGTTATTTCCTGCGCTGATGAAAGCCATAAGCTCGAAACGACGTCGTACGTAAATAAAAATGTTAAACAATAATGTAATATTATATATATATATATATATATATATATATATATAGAGAGAGAGAGAGAGAGAGGGGAAGAGAGAGAGGGAGAGAGATAACAAGCTAGTTCCACTCACTTTTTGTCTATCAGTGTGTGCGTAGGTAGACGTGTGTGAGTGCCCTCTGTGCGTGCAGATGTGGGCGTCTAGTCCAAAGAGAAAATAAATCATTATTTGCTTGACGAGCAAAGATTATTGATCGAAAGAAGAAAAAACACAACTTTTCCAGCAGTCAAGGACAAATGTTAGCCGTATAAATACAACTCGATAGTGTTGCCATTGCGCAAGAAACGTTTAGAAAAAAAAAAGCACATCTTCTTCATGTCATTCGCTGCCGACAATATCATTATATACACTCGTATTTCTCTTATACAGATATGCTTAGATTTGCCCCCGAAATATTCCATCTCCTGGTAGTATTTTCAGCACATCTTTCAGTCTGCAATTAAATCGCTGTTGAAGTTTCACTTCTAAAGAGTGCTCCACTCTTAGATAATAGTGCCCGACGAAGACGAGTTTAAAAATATTAAACATATAGTTTCCCGATTCCGACTTCAGATAATATGTTTAGTCATCCTATAAAAAAGTAAAGTGTTCGACCGTAGTTGAGGACGACCAGGACGCTCCCTTTTAATTAGCTACTACACCGAGATGTAGGGGAGGGTGCCACTTTTTCAATATTAATCCACTTACCCGTGTTATTTTCCTTATAATGCGCAGTAGTTAGCAATGGAGCATCAAGTACCATTTTTATAGTTTTTTTGTATGACTCGACCGAATATTGAACCCCGATCTCCCGACCTATTTGCGAACACAATCAATGTCTAATCTGCTGCCATTACACCATCCTCCCAGGCATTACCGTCTTCTTTTTGCGGGTGGGGATGTAGGGTAATGTATGTTTTGTGGCCATGATGCCATCATCAAAGGTTTAAGCTTCTTGTTTCCTGGGGGTAATATATTAGCAAAAAAATGGTAGCATATTTTTCCTAGTTTAACTAATTATGATGCAAACTTTAGACGAAACAGTTTTTATACGAATCATTTTGTTCCGATAAAAATTACACTTGCTATAAAAGCTTCAGTCTTCAACTGGTTTGAGAATGTTGGGAATGATATAACTTCCGTGTAGTAATTCGGCGAGCAAGCTCAAGTGCATTGTGTGCTATTTCTAACGTGACATTCAGATTTGACTCAAAATCAACACATGCAATTCTCTTGTGTGCAAATTGCAAAAATCAGCAATTGCACTTGTTTTAATGTCCACTTGATAAATGTTAAAAATAAATAATTTCAAAAACCGATTCAGTTTCGATAAAAAAAAGTGTTTCTAATTTGATCTTAGGTAATGTGATCGCTACAAAATTCTTCCAGAATATATATATATATATATATATATATATATATATATATATATGGGAAAATGAAAAAGGAAAAACCAAAAAATGGATGTTATTTATGTGTACATCAACGTTTCGTCTTTATTTATAAAGACTTCATCAGGATGATAATATAGAGAAAATGTCATCAACATTCATTTTTCACTCCTCACCAAGTACGCACGTCCACCCAGTAGTGGCCATTATTTTCTAACTTTTCCCAATATGTAAACCCTACATATGCTTGTACTTGCATGACATTTTTCTCTATATTATCATCCTGATGAAGTCTTATAAATAAAGACGAAACGTTGATGTACACATAAATAACATCCATTTTTTGGTTTTTTCTTTTTCATTTTCTCATCACGTCGGATTACCTTCATCCTTCTCTTCCCATATATATATATATATATATATATATATATATATATATATATATATATATATATATAAAGGAGTGTGTTTAGACAAAATAAACTTTCCGAGAAATAAGTTGATAATAAGCATCGAAATAAGCTAATTTTAAATATTGACGCAGAAACATGTTTTAAGCGTTTATGAGCTCTAATATTTCAATTAGACTAGTCATATCTTTATCATGACAGGAAAACTTTATTCCGGTGAAGTGTAATTTTATACAGAAAAAAAGAAGTAGGATAAAGTGAAGGGTTAAGAGTAGGGCAGATATGAAAGGGAAGGAGGCGATGAATGCAAGCGAGGGGTAAGAAATGGATTGGCGGGCTACTAAACATGGATTACCCGATATAAACTGTAGTGACTTTTTGTTCGTTTTTGATTTTGAAGACATTAAATATCTCTTTTATTTTTTTTGTTGGGGTGGAGAGGGGGAAATAAGGCTGAATTTTTTGTTCGAGGGGTGAAATAAGACTGGATACGATTAATCATCTAAGCTAGATCTCGTATGTTTTATTCTTAACTCATAGCAGACTATTATACGTTAATATTATGATTGTGGGATCACATGTGTGTTATGAGTGCACTCAAGGTGTCACCAAACTTACTGGTTCTATTGTGCGTATAGATTCTTGTTTTGAAGGGCTGTTGGGTCTCTCTAATATAGATTATGTAGATGCCGGTCTGTGTTAATGGGGTGGGTCGGTATCTTTATGTTTCTATCATATAGTTTTTATAGTATGTGAGATTAATCGTATTATTCTAAAGCCATCTTATGTTTTACCTCATGCATCAATGTTAATGGTTTAATTCATATTAAATACGACAAAAAGTTGGAATAACGCAAGAATTAACACTTCTATACAGTCATAATGAATTGTTCTATTTTTTAAGCATTTGTTTTACTTATTTAAATAAGTATCACATACGACCATTTACGAAACACCACTTGATCTTTTGTTAGTATTTGGGATTAAAAAGAATCGCTAGATAATCATAGAATTATGAATCACAATGGTTATAATAATAACAATTGATTATTAGTATTATGTTGTAATAAAGTATAGATGAATAATCATTGTAAAGATTAGGTATATGAATACATGTTTAAAATAACACTGTAGATTGTTTTACTAGATACATGGCTCAGTGGATACGGGAGTTACTCAAGGCAAATCAAGCGTAATTTCTACCTACATTATGAGTCCATTTCTTTGTATAGAAACTTCAGAAATGTTAACTAATATGAGATGCCTTAAAGTCATGACTGGCAAAAAAGAAACTACTCCAGTACAATGAACATACACTTGAAGAAGGCTGGGGAGATTATCGGCTGAAACTTGGCACAAATATCGCTGTTGATAGTCAAAATAATCTAAATATAAAAGTTGAATAGTTATTTCTCTATCGATATTTAAGACAAATACGTATTGTTATGTGTTTTATTCAGGTGCCTTTTTAGGACAAAATAAATTACCCGATTGGACACATGGTTGGTTATTAGAGTGAATTATACTTACAAGTTGTGAATTTATTCACTGATGAAAGAATTTAAGAAACGACTAACTGATACAAGACATCTTAAAAAAACAAGATCAAAGTGTAGTATCTGTTCCGATGGATACTGCACCCCATACTGGTGTTGTCTTGGCCTTCGGGTCTTGATTTACGCTGGTCAATGGGTCTGTCCTGTGCAGTTCTGGGAGGTCCACCCTCCCAGGCTTTGCCTCCCCTCTTTGGGGAGGAGTAAGTTTATTGCTAACTGTCTGAGGCGCCTCTACCGGGTAATGCCGACGGGGTTGCCCAGGCAATTTTTAAACCCCACTTTCCCGACCCGACCTTGGGTCACATCTTACTTGTGGGAGTAAGATAAAAACTGGCATTGTGCCTAACTCCTGGAGAGGAGTAAATCAATACTCCAGTGGATTAAATAACGGATGCAGTTCGAAATTCACATAATGTTATCGACCAAAGCAAAAGGCCAGAGAGTAAGACAGCCGAAACAACCAAACAACCAAGAGTGCTCTTCGAAGTGCTGCTGTCGTCAATGTCAATTTCATGGTCTTGTTTAGTTTAAATAATTATATGTAACCATCTTTTGAGGTGAATGTGATGATATTTATCGAGAATATTTACATGGAAGAAAACAAAACGTAACAAATAAATCGCAATGTGTTCTTTTCCTCGGGCTGTCTCCTGGATAGTAGCTGATAATTGAAACAAAAAATATATAGCTGAAACAAAAAATAATTTAAAAAGTGTATTTTTAAAAGCATGATAATATACAGTATTCAAGAGAGATTGCAGTCTTTTCCTCGGGGCAAAACACCGCCCAAACATGACCAATAACCCACACGGATTATTGATTATAAAATACAAACGGTTTGCTACCATTTTGGTATCGGTTATGTCTTCTTAAATATCAAACTTTTTACACATATCATAAAAGTAACATAATAATGAGTTAATCGTTTCGAGTTTTAGAGGAAAGTTCTTGCAATAGTCGTTAGTTTTGCAGAAAGAAAAAAAGCAATTTGATCACCTGCATAGGTTCTCAACCTATTTCTCGTTAAGTACCCCCTGAGTTTTAAAACAAATTTTCCTGAACCCCAATAATGTGAAAACGAACATATAATTTATTTACTAACACATTATACTACAATAATTCTGCAAAGGATATTACGAAATTATTCAAATTTTGATGACCTTATTCTGAAGAAACATCAGTATTACAAATATTTTACAATGCTACTACACAAGCAGGAGTGAAACAATATTTTCTTAAGTATCAATCAATCATGAACTTTAGAATATGCCTGTTCTATTTCTTCTTACACACCAAATAATTCCTTCATCTTTATGTCCCGTTACGATAATCAAAATCAGGATATACTGTGACTAAACCTAATGTTTAGAATCCCTATTACAATTTTGATCATAATTCATTAAACGAGTTTATTGTAGAAATGTCTAACATTTGAGGCTAAATATTAAGGATTTTTTAATTAATGTAATTCCCCTCACACAAGGGGGCATATTGCCACTGAGACACAAGGAGATACTATGATTAGGGGTCAGATTTATAAAGAACATCTTAAGTGCAACAAAATGTTTGTTTAATTACTTTTATTCCCTTCATACAAGGGGGCATATTGCCACTGAGACGCAAGGAGATACTATGATTAGGGATCAGATTTATAAGGAACATCTTAACGGCAACAACATGTTCGTTTATTTACTTTTATTCCCCCCACACAAGGGGACATATTGCCACTGGGACGCAAGGAGATACTATGATTAAGGGTCAGATTTATAAAGAACATCTTAAGTGCAACAAAATGTTTGTTCAAATTACATTTAGATTTCTGCATAGGGAAACCAGGAAACCGGGAAGGAAGAGCAAAGGCAGGCAGTGTGGAGAAATGAACCTAATCTGAAACTGTACAGACCTTCCGAGATTCCGGGTGTCTTGCTTAATTGATGTCCGATGATTATGGAACAAATTTAATACAAATCTGAAATATTTGAATGTATAAATGGAAGGTTCTACACATATTATGTCCCTTAAAACTCAAAAAAAAACTTAGATTTTCGGAATATTTTTTAATTTATATCTAATACCTATTGTTATAATTTCACAAAAATCGGGGATAACTGAATTTTCACGCAGGGGGTTCTACTTTACTTGCAGTAAACTAATTTAAACTAAACATAGCCCACATTACGACCGTTAACCAATAGGTGTTGCGTTAAAAAATTCGTGATTGATTAATAAGTTTATGAGTCAATCCTGTACATATATATATATATATATATATATATATATATATATATATATAAGAGGATTTAATGAATTAGAACATTACAATTGTTTCAAGAATTAGAACATCAAGTCTAGTATGGTGTACGGTCGTTTCCAAAACATTTTGGAAATACTTTATTTTACTTTTTAAAATTAACAAAGATACTCCAAGACGTTCTTCATCAGCGCCTTTAGCACCACGTCTTACAGAAATTCAAGGAAAAAATAATAAGCTCGTCATAGAGGAGCATCCACTGACAGGAGGAGCCACGGAGAGAAATATTAGAAAAAGGAATAAGTTACAAATATAAAATAAAAATAGAAAGATATTATTATTATTATTATTATTATTATTATTATTATTATTATTATTATTATTATTATTATTATTATTATTATTATTATTATTATTATTATTATTATTATTATTATTATTATTATTATTATTATTATTATTATTATTATTATTATTATTATTATTATTATTATTATTATTATTATTATTATTATTATTATTATTATTATTATTATTATTATTATTATTATTATTATTATTATTATTATTATTATTATTATTATTATTATTATTATTATTATTATTATTATTATTATTATTATTATTATTATTATTATTATTATTATTATTATTATTATTATTATTATTATTATTATTATTATTATTATTATTATTATTATTATTATTATTATTATTATTATTATTATTATTATTATTATTATTATTATTATTATTATTATTATTATTATTATTATTATTATTATTATTATTATTATTATTATTATTATTATTATTATTATTATTATTATTATTATTATTATTATTATTATTATTATTATTATTATTATTATTATTATTATTATTATTATTATTATTATTATTATTATTATTATTATTATTATTATTATTATTATTATTATTATTATTATTATTATTATTATTATTATTATTATTATTATTATTATTATTATTATTATTATTATTATTATTATTATTATTATTATTATTATTATTATTATTATTATTATTATTATTATTATTATTATTATTATTATTATTATTATTATTATTATTATTATTATTATTATTATTATTATTATTATTATTATTATTATTATTATTATTATTATTATTATTATTATTATTATTATTATTATTATTATTATTATTATTATTATTATTATTATTATTATTATTATTATTATTATTATTATTATTATTATTATTATTATTATTATTATTATTATTATTATTATTATTATTATTATAATAATAATAATAATAATAATAATAATAATAATAATAATAATAATAATAATAATAATAATAATATTATTATTAACAATAATAATAATAAAACATTATAAAAATTATGAGAATAAAATTAAAATAAAAAAATAGTTAAAAAAATAAAAAATAGTAAAAAACATTAAAATATTAAAAATTATTAAAAATATTTTTAAAAAATTATTCAAAATTATTAAAAATTATTAAAAATTATTATTATTAAAAATAGTAAAAAAAATAGTAAAAAAATAGCAAAAAAGGAAAAGTCAGTGGCAAATAACGAAAGATTCTTTATTAGGTTAAAACGGAAAGGTGCACTTTTTTTCGCGTCATGTCTATGGAACATATAGGAAAATAGCAAAAAAAAAAATAGTAAAATAAAATAGTAAAAAATAGTAAAAAAAATAGTTAAAAAAATAAAAAATAGTAAAAAACATTATTAAAAATATTAAAAATTATTAAAAATATTTTTTAAAAATTATTCAAAATTATTAAAAATTATTATTAAAAATAGTAAACAAAATAGTAAAAAAATAGCAAAAAAGGAAAAGTCAGTGGCAAATAACGAAAGATTCTTTATTAGGTTAAAACGGAAAGGTGCACTTTTTTTCGCGTCATGTCTATGGAACATAAGCAACACAATTCACCTAAATAAATATACGTCATCACATTTAGGAATCGCATTCGTTTACCTCACAACACAGACTATAAAATTTATATTAAGCTGTACCGTTTGACAGTCAATTAAAAAAGGTCATACATCAAATTAAAAGAAGGTCAACTTCAAATTAAAAAAGTTTAATTAAAAATTCATAAACCCAAGCCTAAGAGTAAAAAAGCTCAAATTCAAATTAACAAGATTGACCTTCAATAAAAAAGAAAAAAGGTTAATGCAATAAAACTTTCAACATCCAATAAAAAAGATCAACTTCGAGGAAATGACTTCACATAAAAACCTCAACTAACAAAGAACATAGAAAATAAAACACTCAATGTATATACTATTAAAACGTTCGTAGAATTTGGTATATTCGGACTACTATTCTCATCTTCGGTGTTTTTATCACAACGTTTCGGCCGATGTAACCTCCGACCTTCTTCAGGTGTACTTTGTCGAACTCGGGAATCTTTCTGTCGAACTCGGGAATCTGGACGGAATTTCCAACGGAGTCCTTTATTAAATCCACGGGGGTAGCATGCTCTCGTTCCATCTGCCATGACTGGGAAGAAGTTTTCAGTAATTTGCAATGCTTTGTATCGCCCGCACTGAGGCTTGAACCTTCAACCTTCAGATGACTGTCACTTACAACTGAATTATACTTAGAACTATAACCATTTCGCTTCACTTAAAAAATTCCGAAGCATATTAAAATGTTTTCGTGTTTTGGGACTTTGTCTGTCCAAACGGAAACGTATAATTGGCCGGAAAAAAATGGAGTAGTCAGACTACATATTACTTAGACAGTAAATTTTACGATGTCAATACCCGAGTACGAATTCCACCTAAGTCTAAAGTATTTTTGTAAATGGATACGTATTTCATTAATTTAAAGAAATTAATATACTATAATAACATAAACAATTATATAAATATGTTACAGCAAACTGAACTTTTTTTTTTATTCATAATCCCGTCAGACGACATTCGTTATTAGTTCAAAGCGAATTACTTTTTCTTAAAACAGGATTTCTAAAATTTCTGTCAATAAAAAAACAATACTTAAATACATTCATCGCAGTTACTTACTCTCTAATGCAAATACAAAGTAGCTTATTTTTTCCAACGAAATTTTACAAATATTTTCCTTCGTACTTGCTAAAAAGCGTAGAAACAAGGTACAGATGGGAATTGACAACCCCAGGTACTGTACCAACACCATCCAAGAAGCGGTTATAAACAAGTGTCACATTATTAAAGTATGCGCCTGCTGAATTCACGAAGAAGAGATTAACTTTAAACATTCCTTAAATACGTTAGTGATCGTTTTATAGATTTAAGAACAATCATCTTTTAAATTCCCAGTCATATCCGCAGCTAATATTTTCGTGTTTTGGGACTTTGTCTGTCCAAATGATAGCGCA
>OY744531.1:104820119-104837619 GCA_963556195.1 Sepiola atlantica
TCAAGCAGAATTCTCACATTTTCAATTTTATTTTAAGAATTCTGAGACAATAATAGGTGAGTCACGCAAGCATGAACTTTTAATGTTTCCCGTTGAAAAATGCATATATTTCCAATTTGCATGACATTACAACAGACACAGTATCAACACTTTTTAATCGATCATACTAAATAGAATATTTTATTTAGGTCAAATTTTCGCCTGTTTTTGGTTATATTTCATTCTATGATATAAAATACGGTGAAAATGTGATCATGATCAAGGCGGTGAGAAAGAGAAAAATATTGTACCGTATTTGATATCATAAGATCAGTTTTTGATGTGGAAATAAATCCCGCTCCCTAAAAAGGACACTCAAAATAATCCCGTCGAAACTTCTTCACGAGGTGTTATAATATTCACCGTGAATGTATTTTCGACAGCCCTATAACGCGCGTTTCTTTTATTTTGTCCTTTAGTCTTTATTTTACATGGGCGATGTTTCTGAAAAAGGAGCGGAAGAAATGCTGTTCGCTGGATTGGCTATCGCTTAGTGTGAGCGGTTTGTGAAGATGTTTTTCTTTCTTTCTTTCTTTTATGTTTCTGTTGCCATGCTATTAACAAGGGTGGTGTTGAAGAAAAACGTTTTACCTGGGCTAACCTGATAATCTAAGGACTTGAACCTTGGAGTAACTAACAGGTGAAAAAATACTATTTTGTTAATTGAATCTAGTAGTTTTTGGTGAGGCCTCTCGAACTTTATTAGTGGGAACTGTAACGGCTTTTTTTCTACAATGTGTGTGTGTGTTTATGGAATAAATAGCGACATTATACAAGTAATGCTGATTTTGATCCGGGTATTTTTATAGATATATAATGTATTATTATTTTATGTATATACACATCCTATAATAATATATTAACTATGATATAATATTTTGTGTATAAATACTTTCAGTATTTACCTCAACAGTGCTCAATACGTGAGCAGAGCTAAGTAATAGTATGAAACAATATATATATATATATATATATATATATATATATCAAGTAAGCCACACAGAAATGTCAATGTTTAATTCCAGCACATCAGTCGATATATATATATATATATATATATATATATATATATATATATATATATATCCAAACATTGTTAACAATAACAGAATTCGTCTGTTTAATTATACCTTTTTAATTTTTTCAATTTTTCTGATTGTCTTTTTTGTATTAAAATTTTTAAAAAATTCATAAATGTTCCGTAAGTTTTACAGGTTTCACGAACGTTTTCGATTCTTCGTCGAATCATTTTCAGGTGTCAAAAGCAAATGAACAAAAAAGCTGAAGAAAGAAGAGAATTTTTAAAAGACGATGGAGAAATGCGCATAGAACGCATTGTTCCAGGAAATCGTTGACGATTTTAAATTCAGCAACGCTGAATGGCATCGCAGCGTTGTTGTGAAAGAAGCTACTGGAACAGGAAGCTGTAATACAATGAGGTATCAAAACAGCAGATTTGATGGAGACCACTAGACACACGAGTCAAACGAGCAGAAACAAAAGAAGCAGGGAATAGATCACATAATTCTGAAGAACACATGCCATAATAGTATTTATAGAAAAGACTGAGACTAGCAACATCACATCTGTGAGAGAGAGAGGGTGCAGAGAAGAAGAAAGGAATAGGGCAATCAAATTACAGATACGTTTCTGCACCTTATCAAGAAACCTCAAATTGGACAGAGATTTACCCGCCAAAATATGACAACAATATGACAGAATTTCGTTTTGTTTGTTTGTTTTACGGTTTGTTAAGCTTTTCTGGCAAGATTCATTTGAAACGATTAATTGAACACACTTTTGCATTTTATTCCCAGCTTAGATTCACAGTTGTATTACAATGTGATCCATCTGCTTGGATTCGAACTCGGAATAGCCGATTTCATAATCTGTGTTCGTATCAATTACACGAATCATGTCTCCTTGTCCAACGACTATGCGCACGAAACGATTGAGTTTTGACAATAAAACTATGTCATTTATCGATGTGCAACGCTACAGCTGACAGTTGCACAAACGTGTGTACTCAGCGAGACGTGGACTCGCTAATGATATAGTATGACAGAGTATTACGATGCACAGAGTAACCATAGTTATTTGGTGTAGATAATCTTTGTGTGCATATTGCTGACTGCACATGAATTTATATGCATGCATAAAAATGGAGAGATATCAACAGATCGAGTTTTCTTATCTCAATCAGGAAGAACATGTTGGAATCTAATGTCGAGTGCTACATGTGTCAAAATGGAGAGATATCAACAGATCGAGTGTTCTTATCTCCATCAGGAAGAATGCTACATGTCGAGTGCTACATGTGTCAAAATGGAGAGATATCAACAGATCGAGTGTTCTTATCTCCATCAGGGAGAATGCTACATGTCGAGTGCTACATGTGTCAAAATAGAGAGATATCAACAGATCAAGTGTTCTTATCTCAATCAGGAAGAACATGTTGGAATCTAATGCCGAGTGCTACATGTGTCAAAATAGAGAGATATCAACAGATCGAGTGTTCTTATCTCCATCAGGAAGAATGCTACATGTCGAGTGCTACATGTGTCAAAATAGAGAGATATCAACCCATCAAGTTTTCTTATCTCAATCAGGAAGAATGCTACATATCGAGTGCTACATGTGGCAAAATCTAGACGAGTGTTTTTACTTCGCTCATACCGCGGGAAGATTTGGCACAAGGCAGGAATATATGGAGACTTTGCCAGCTAAATATGCTTTAATTATTTCAGATTTGCATTGAATTTGATCGATAGTCCTTAGATTGAAATTAAGCAAGATTCGGTGATTTCAATTTCTTCTTAAGACTTCCCTAGCTTAAAATTTTAGACATTTTCTAGAATAAAAATTATGTCAATGATGTTTATAAAAATAGGAATGATGATTCTATTCATAAGGTTAAGTATCATTATATTTTGATTTTAATCGTCGTCTGGGGACATAGAATTGATGGAAAACTGTTCTTTTTGAGAAATTAATTTTACCAGTCCTAAGACGGGGATTCTTCTAGTGACATATATATATATATATATATATATATATATATATATATATATATATATATATATATATATATATATATATTGTGTGTATTTAGGCAGCATATTTTCATTTAGGCAAACATTATTAAATAACACGGAGTGGTTTTGTTTGATGCGACTTTTTTTCTTTTTATTTCAATTTTCCGAATTGTCCATCTGATGTGTCGGTCAAATTTATATAAATATGATCCATGGCTTTCTTGTTCCATTCTTTTTTCTTTTTTGCAAGTACTTTGAAAATTGAAAAAATAAAAAAAAGTCGCATCAAACAAAACAACTCCGTGTTATTTAATAATGTTTGCCTAAATATATATATATATATATATATATATATATAATATTTATAAATAAATATTAATTATTTATTACCTACAGACATCGATGTTTCATGTTAACGCAATCTAGCCTAAAAAAGGAAGAAATAAGGAGTTAAAAAGCCTCAGACTGGAAATTCAAAACAAAAAGAAACGTATCAATCGGTATAAAAAGCAGAAAGAAATAAAAGAAAGAAAACGTCTCATTATGGAAATAGATTGACGGCAAGTGTCCGACTTGTTTTTTTGTGTTTTTTATTCCATTTTATTTATCTTTCTCCCACAGTGGTAAGATGTGACACAAGGTCGGGAAAATGTGATTTGAAAAGCCAGAGCCCGAAAAGATGAGCACTCTGGCCTACAAAAAATGCCTGGGCAGCCCCGTCGGCATTCCCCGGTAGAGGCGCCTCAGGCAGTAAGCGATAAACTTACTCCACCCCAAAGAGGGGATGCAAAGCCTGGGAGGGTAGACTCCTAGAACTGCACAGGACAATCCCACAGACCGGCGGAATCAAGATCCGAAGGCCAAGACGATACCGGTCTATAGGGTGTAGTATCCATCGGAACAGATTTGCTGTCTTAATTACCATGAACATTTTTAATGGATTCGCCCGGCAGTTATGAACATGAAGACAAAGATGGTGAAAGATTCAGAGAAAGAGAGAGAGAGAATTGTGAGCTAGGGAGAGAAGCATGCATGCAGAACTATTGGCGTTTTTAACCCTAACCCTAACCGGATAATACATTCAATTTATGCAATCGGTTATGCAGCATTTCGCCAGTAATTTTGCCTCTAAATTTATTTCCGAAAAAAAAAAAAGCATGCTTAACAATCAATTGTAAAAGTTTTCTGAATAACATAGTGATTTTTCTTCTTTCAGAAAGTGTTTTGTATGACGACTTTATTGCAACAGTAAACAAGCCGCGCATACGTGGTCCCCCTCTGTATGTGGCTCGATTTGGCGAGTGTAAAATGCAATAAATTTGGGCAATTTGGGGCATTTTTGACCCCCCATTTGACCCTCTGGGGGCGCGAACCAGAATATTTCTGAGGTCAAGGATGCTCATTTTATATCCAGAACAATTGCCTCTACATTTTGGCCAAGTTTCAGAAAAATTGAATGGATGGATCAAACGTTATGATAGAAAAGGGTAATTTGTTGCCATTTTGGGGGCTTTTGACCCCCTGGTGGCGCGAACCAGATTTTTTCCAAGGTCAGCGATACTTATTTTCTATTAGGAACAATTGCCTCCACATTTTGGCCAAGTTTCAGAGAAATTGAATGGATGGACGAAAAGTTATGTCATTTTTTGCCATTTCGGAGTCTTTTGACCTCCTGGGGGGATAACCAGATTTTTTTTTAAATCGGAGAATGTCACTTTCTACCTTGACAAAAGTTACAACTTCATGCAAAATTTCAGAGAAATTCAATGGATGGTTGCGGAGAAAAATCCGGACGGACGGACGGACGGAAATGCCTCAAAACATAGGTCCCCCGATTTTATAAAATCGGGAGACTAAATAACCCACTATTTATCAACCTGGAATAGATTTGGGCCCTCGGTTGTGATTTCTCACATTTGAGCGGTAGTTGAGTTCGAATATTGACATCGTGAAGAGATTAAAATTCAACGATAAAAATACGGAATCTAAACTGATCTTCCGTAAGCGACTGCAGTTGAACTTGTTTGCATTCGCGGTTGGTGAATCTTGCGAAAGTAACGGAGGCGTCTTGAACGCTTCAACTATCATGAAGGAAATTGACTTCCGGTAGTCTTGATGACTTTATTTGATGTCTGCAAACTGAATGCGTAGTCTTGCGAATGAAACCAAATCAACATTTGTTCATATAAAAGGATATATATATATATACATATATATATATATATATATATATATATATATATATGGGAAGAGAAGGATGAAGGTAATCCGACGTGATGGTAAAATGAAAAAGGAAAACCAAAAACTGGATGTTTTTTATGTGTACATCAACGTTTCGTCTTTATTTATAAGACTTCATCAGGATGATGATATAGGGAAAAGATATCATGCAAGCACAGATACATGAAGGGTAGACATGTTGGGAAGAAAAATAAAATAAAATGAAATATAATGGCTGCGTCTTGCTGGACGTCCGTACTTGTTAGAGAATGAAAATGAGTGGGAGAAAAAAGGGGAAGGGTGGAGGGAGCAAGGACTACTGTGGCTGGCGATGAGAGAAAGAGGTGGGGGATGAGCAGGGGTAAAATGGATGGCAAAGAGAGATTGGAGGAAGAGGGGGAGGGGGTGTTTGACCAGATGGCTGTGGTCGAGATTGAAGGGGAAGAGTGAGTTGGAATGTTTGTGTGTGGGGGGTGTATGCAGGGAAAATGGGGATGGGTAGAGAGGGAGGGGGGGGGCTGTGATTTTGGTGGATGGGCGAAAGTTATGGTCTTAGAGAGCGTTTGGAAAAAATGAGGGAATTTAAGAAGAGGTATGGGAGAAAATAGATGAGAGGGGGAAGAGGGAGGATTTGTCGTGATAGGGTGTGAAATATTTGAAATATTTGGAAAATGATAGCAATGAGTGAGGGATTGGAGTGGGTGGGGGAGGGGGTGATTGAAAGGGTGGGTGAGGAATATTTGAAATATTTGGAACATGAGAAAGTTTATTTGGACTGTAGTATTAAAAATGTGAGGGAAAAAAGTGAGGAAAAATAAGAGAAGATTCAGGGAGAAGAAGGAAGGGTGTGGGTGAATGGAAGAGTGTCATAAGGTTAGAGATGAAAATAAAAGTTAGCCATGATCAAGCAAAAGACTTTGTTCTGTGAGGATGATCTTGCTTATTAAGGGTGATAGGTTAAAGAAACCATTTCGCTGCTTGATGGTAGTGGAGGATGTGATGAGGGCGGTTTCCAATAATCTTCGCCGAGATTTGTTGTGGATGTGTTTAGTGATTTTGGCTTGTTCAAATTTGAATGCATGACCATATTCTAGAGCATGGGAGAAAAGTGCACTAAGAGGGTTGTTGTTTTTTATGTCCCTTTTATGTTCATTTAATCGTTTCTTTAATTCACGTTGTCATCAATTCTACGTGGGAGAAACACAACGTGAATTAAAGAAACGATTAAATGAACATAAAAGGGACATAAAAAACAACAACCCTCTTAGTGCACTTTTCTCCCATGCTCTAGAATATGGTCATGCATTCAAATTTGAACAAGCCAAAATCACTAAACACATCCACAACAAATCTCGGCGAAGATTATTGGAAACCGCCCTCATCACATCCTCCACTACCATCAAGCAGCGAAATGGTTTCTTTAACCTATCACCCTTAATAAGCAAGATCATCCTCACAGAACAAAGTCTTTTGCCTGATCATGGCTAACTTTTATTTTCATCTCTAACCTTATGACACTCTTCCATTCACCCACACCCTTCCTTCTTCTCCCTGAATCTTCTCTTATTTTTCCTCACTTTTTTCCCTCACATTTTTAATACTACAGTCCAAATAAACTTTCTCATGTTCCAAATATTTCAAATATTCCTCACCCACCCTTTCAATCACCCCCTCCCCCACCCACTCCAATCCCTCACTCATTGCTATCATTTTCCAAATATTTCAAATATTTCACACCCTATCACGACAAATCCTCCCTCTTCCCCCTCTCATCTATTTTCTCCCATACCTCTTCTTAAATTCCCTCATTTTTTCCAAACGCTCTCTAAGACCATAACTTTCGCCCATCCACCAAAATCACAGCCCCCCCCCTCCCTCTCTACCCATCCCCATTTTCCCTGCATACACCCCCCACACACAAACATTCCAACTCACTCTTCCCCTTCAATCTCGACCACAGCCATCTGGTCAAACACCCCCTCCCCCTCTTCCTCCAATCTCTCTTTGCCATCCATTTTACCCCTGCTCATCCCCCACCTCTTTCTCTCATCGCCAGCCACAGTAGTCCTTGCTCCCTCCACCCTTCCCCTTTTTTCTCCCACTCATTTTCATTCTCTAACAAGTACGGACGTCCAGCAAGACGCAGCCATTATTTTTCATTTTATTTTATTTTTCTTCCCAACATGTCTACCCTTCATGTATCTGTGCTTGCATGATATCTTTTCCCTATATCATCATCCTGATGAAGTCTTATAAATAAAGACGAAACGTTGATGTACACATAAAAAACATCCAGTTTTTGGTTTTCCTTTTTCATTTTACCATATATATATATGTATATATATATGTATATATATATATATATATATGTATATATATATATATATGTATATATATATATATATATATATATGTATATATATATATATATGTATATATATATATATATGTATATATATATATATATATATATATATATATATATATGTATATATATATATATATATGTATATATATATATATATATATATATGTATATATATATATATATGTATATATATGTATAAATAATTTATTTGAAACTGCTGTATTAATTAACCTAAACTATGTGTTGCGTATATGTTACATATTTTAGAACCGTACCGCGGTTTCCTCCAGATGGGTTGATTTTTTTACATTTTAAAAAGTCTATACCCAAGGAACTTGTCAGCGTGCTGAAATGAGGTCAAAACAATATAACCTCATTTCAATACGCAGACGAGTCCCTTGATATACACTTTTTTTTAATATAATAAGTCAAACTATTTCAAATAAATTACTTGTATTAGTTCTCACTCTTCTGCGATCGAGCACTTTATTGATTTGTTTTCTATATAACTTGACACTCTCTCTCTTTCTTTCTCTCTCTCTCATATATATATATATATATATATATATATATATATATATATATATAAACATCCCTTCCCTTCAAACGCACATTTTTTGAAAAGCCATGGCTTAAGGAAGGGAAAATAAATCTCCTTTATTTTAAACACTCTGTTTTGAGCAACTGAAGACGTAATAAATATTGTATTTTTGCAAACTTTATTCTCTCTATATATATATATATATATATATATATATATATACATACAAATCTATGACAGAAGAAAATATTTAGTTTAGTATCATTAATAATTAAGAATGCTATCAGAATGTTCTGCTGAATCTATGAAACATAATATTTATTACTTTCTCTTGATGATTGATTCAACAAACAACTCAGTTTACAGTAGAAAATGGAATCCCGAGGTTTGCGATAGTCTCATATATAATCGATATATTCATATCTGAAACGAAACAAAATGTCAATTCCTGTAAGGTAGGGATACTGAAAAGTTTTAAGCTGTACGGCTCCGAGTGCTGGCCGTCGGCGAAAGAAGCCAAAAAATTTAAGCATTTATGAATTATTTTTGTTGGGTATTTATTTACCTCTTTCGTATCTGTCTCTCATATATATATATATATATATATATATATATATATATATATATATTAACATAGTTCACCCCAAACAAGACAGGCCGCCCCTGTAGACGTAAGGAGCTACTGAGAAAAAGGAAAAGGGAGAAGGTTGGGAGGGGGTCAACTTTAATTGAGATCTGCGCAGCGAGATGTCTGTTTACATTAGTTTTAAATTTCTGCATATCAGTACTGTCGGGGAAACAGGGGGCAAGGAAGGAGTTCCAGAGGCCACCAGCACGAGGAAAGAAGCTATTTAAGTAGAAAGCCTTCCGGCATCTGGGGACCTCCACAGTGAATGTATGGGATTTAGTTGATTGTCGAGTTGGTCTAGTGAATTTACGTCGAGGGGGCACCAGAGTGGCCAATTCATCGGAGTGTAATCCATTGAATTATTTGTAAAACAAGCACCAGGATGCTACATTGTGGCGATGGGACAGGGACTGGAGCTTGGTTGACAGTGAGGGACGTATTAGGTTGGCGACTCTATTTTGGACCTTGTCAAGGAGGGAAAGACTAGTGGATGATGCACCAGCCCAGATGTGGTAACAATACTCCATGCAGAGAGAGAGAGACAGAGAGCGAGAGAGAGAGAGAGGGAGGGAGAGAGAAGTAAAATATGAGAATAAAGATTGCAAAACTAAAAAATCTATTACATCTTCAAATAAAGGAGATTTATTGTTCCTTCCTTAAGCCATGGCTTTTCAAAACATGCGAATGTGAGGGTAAGGGGTGTTTATATATATATATATATATATATATATATATATATATATATATATATATATAATTTTAAAAATTTCCGAGAAAAAAGTTTTTTATCAAGCAATTTGGTTGAAATCCCAAAATATAGGCTGTTTCTTCATCGGCATACAATCAGAGTATCGGTAATTACAAAGCCTCCTGAATCTTATAGTAATAATAATTCCTCAGATATACAGAAAACAAGATTTACTATTGTACACGTTCACCAAAACATTTATATTTTCGCAACACGTGGTAAAGAAACCTTCCACAATCCGCCGTCTTTGATTTGAGAGATTCCGTTTCGCTTTATATTGAAATAGCTCCCACAGAATTATCTTTTCTTTAAAGACTCAGAAAAACAATCACAAGTCACAAGAACAACCGGTGCTTACAGAAGAAAAAAGATGCAACATGCACGATTGGCGAGTTATCAATCGTGCCGTTCTACTCGTATGTTTCATGCTGGTTTATGTTCGTTTCATGAAACCCTGGTTTCCGTTATGTCCTAATAATATGAAACCCTGATACCTGTATATATTTAGAAATATACAGTACATTTGTAATTGAGCACTCTGCTGGAGTATGTCTTCCATTCATCTCATAATCACAGACACACACACACAGATATATATATATATATATATATATAAATATATATATATATATATATATATATACATATATTTATATCCCAGCGATTTCCTCTGATGATAAGATGTTGATCTTTGAAAAGCCTGGCTTAAGGGAAAATTTAATTTGAATTTTTGCGGAATATCCCTTGCTCTGAGCAACTGAATTGAAAAAAGATTTGACTTTTTGCTTTTCTAATTTCTTTTCATCCTTCTACATATTATATATATATATATATATATATATATATATATATATATATATATATATATATATATATATATATCATTTTATGGATGAAGAAATGTATATATATATATATATATATATATATATATATATAACATGGATGCCATTTTCGTAAATTCTCTGCACAGACGGAGTTTTCCTATGGTGTTTATTATTTTTGACAAAGGGAAGTTTCTTTTCCCGAAATGTTAAATAAATGATTTTAATAATCATCAGGACCACACTAACAGCTAACACCACACTAGATGTTATGTAAGATTTTAAGAAAAAATAAATAGTAAGTCGAATTAGATTTATTATTTTTGTTCCTTCCAGCTTACATCCTACCCGGAATTTGCGTTGTCCACAGCCTTTTAAAAACATACTACTAATATATATGTATATATATATATATATATATATATATATATATATATATATATATATATATATATATGTATTATCTATGTACGTAATCGGATCTCATCAGCATAGAGATATGACTATTCACTACCGGTCATGCGATTCGAAACCCCGGAATACGAGTATTTTACAACTCAAATCCGACGACTTAACCACACGGCCAATTTTAAATAGCGAATAAACTATGATCATTTTAACACTTTATCGATATATATCACATGTTATGGATGAAGAAATGTATATATATATATATATATATATATATATATATATATATATATATATATATATATATATATATATATATATCATTTTATGGATGAAAAAATGTATATATATATATAAATATATATATATATATATTTTATTTTATGGATGAAAAATGTATATATATAAATATATATATATATATATATATATATATATATATATATATATATATATTTATAAGAGAAGATCATATACATATGCACACGCATATATACGTATATGAATACACATATATACACATGCATGTACATTCAAATTAGACCATATAGAAAACTATGAAGATCAATCATCAGCTTGAAAAAAAAACAGAAGCTCAATATTCCGGAAAGTTTGGCTGCTTTCTTAGATAAAGGCCCACGCTAAAATCAATTTGGCGTCGGTACTTTCCGGATATTTACGTAAACCGCCGGAACGCACCGACGCCAAGTCGGTTGACCTACTTGCGTTCAAAGAATCGAAAACGATGCTTAATTGACAAAAAACAAACATTAGTGGACAAAAAACAAACATTAACCAACATTTAAAGAAAAAAATTAAAGCAAAAACAATCAAATAATAGATTTAGTGAAATTGTATGAAAAATATTTAATTTTTTATCGTAGAAATAAAAATAAACAGATTATAAATTATATTTTTTAAGTGTTTCTTTTTTTTTGTTACTGAAAATTATTTTGGGTTTGTATGCAGGTAAAAATGGCGTCTTTAGAGTTAGGATTAGTTTTTTTGTTTTGTTTTACTGAAAATTTTTTTGTTTCGTTTGTGTTTAGGCTAAGGTGTTTAAGATTTTTTGTGTTTTTTCCTGAACACTTTTTCTATTGCGATCAGTTTTTCTTCTTGACAAAAGTTAATCACTCCTTCGGGAGACGCAACATCCAGTGGTAGCTCGTGAAAATTGATTGCAGTACTTTCGCGTTTCAATCAGTTGAAATGTTTACTGCTTATTTTCTCGCAATTTAGTTGGCTAACCGCTTCGGTACTTTCCGGTGATTTACGTAAACACCCGGAATGTACCGACGGCAAGTCAATTTTAGCGTGGGTCGTAATCTAAGAAAGTATTAAAGTTTATTGTTGCGATGGTCTTGTGTTGTAGAAAGGTTTACGTCTCAATGTATTACTTAAAATAAACACTGCCTGGAAAAAGCTGTAAACAGTGTATTCTCTTTATTTTCAACTTAATGGTTAGACATCATATTAAAATAGATTTTATATTTAAAGTATAAATTTTTATCTTTTTTTTTCATTTAATATTATTTTATTTGGAACGATTTTTTAATAATAGTTCATAAAATCCTAGAAGGCAGTAAGGTTAGTTATTTAAAATATTTTATAGATTAATGCCGGTATCACATCCTATTTTTGTTAATGATGGGATTTGTGGTTGTAATTGTAATGGCTTACGGGATTTAAGTCTTCTCTTGCAATTAATATATACGAGGCCTGTCTAAAACGTATCCGACCTTAGGCCGGAAAAATATTTCAAATACGTTACGGAGTTGTGACCCTAATCCCCTTCAAAACAGGCCTCTTGTGCTTGCACACACTTAGCACACTGATCCATCCACTGCCGGAAACACAATTAGAAGTCTTGTTTTTGAATGGTGTTCATCTCCGCCGTCGCGTTAGATTCAGCAGGTGGTTGGAGAAGATGCGATGGGTGTAACACAAATTAAGGAGTGGTTCAACCGATTCAAAAATGGCCGCACATCAGCGGAGAGTGACAGCGTTCTGGCAGACCCCAAACTGCTCGGAGTGCAGCTGTTGTCGAGAGGGTGCGAAAAAAGAGATAATGTGGAACGCGACGGCGGAGATGAACACCATTTTGAAAAAAGAAAACTTCCAGAGGTGTTTCCGGAAACAGTGGATGGATCGGTGGGTTAAGTGTGTGCAAGCACAAGGGGCCTATTTTGAAAGGAGATTAGGGGCCAAACCCCGTCACGTAGTTGAAATATTTTTTCGGGCCTTAGGTCGAATACGTTTTAGATAGAACTCATATATATATATATATATATATATATATATATATATATATATATATATTTGGAGAGTTTACCAAGAAATGTTTTCCTTTCTTCCAGATAGGATTTATCACAACGAAAAGACCTTTTATTTGATTATTTATTTATTTATTTATTTATTTATTTATTTTGTTAAGCTATAGTTCCCTACATGTGTTTCGCTACATAGCAATCACCTTGCTGGGTAGTTCATCAGGGACGATACAAATCTAAGATATTGGCCTCAACAACTGACAATACCCCACAGGGGATTGACCCAGTTGAAATCATTTAAGAAGAAAAAAGGGAAAACAAGTTCAAAAGACAACTGAAACAATTCGGCAATATGTGGGCGTTGTGATGTGCCCCTACAAGAATAAAGTTCAGTGCAATCCAAAAGTGGAGGGAAAAAAAGAAAGAACGAGGGTGACCCCTCACATCCGGCGGAATACATGTTTTTCAAGAAGCAAAACTAATTAAAATATGATGACGTACCTTGAAAGTCTTTTCTGGCGGCGCTAACGCATGAGACGATGTTAGCGATATGTCCCAAAACGGTCGCAAATAATAGTAAACCAAACATTAATTCAAAGATGATAAAAAGGTAAGCTCCAGTAGACCGTGGTGTCGGCAGATCGCCGATGGTGGTAAGTGTTAAGGTACTCCAGTAGAGGGCGTGCAGGTATTGTTTCAAAACATCCGATTCGTCTTTGGGAAACTTCCAGTCGGCCGTTGCTTGTTCAATCCTGGAGACGATGATATAATAGAGACACGCATTCCAATGAAACAGCGCCAATAGATAGTGCATGAGAGTAGCGGTACGGATGACGTTCGGATAATTGGTGTGGCGTTCGGTCCGGTCAAGGAACATCCAAAACCGGTATACTTTAACCAAACGGAAACCGCGGAGTATCGAACAGAATCCGATCGAGAGATAAAGAAAGTCCAAAGGCAGGAGGCATAAGCAATCTATGTAAAATCTCGTCGTGTTCATATAATGGATTCTGAGTTTCGTGGCATCCGTCTGCAATACTCCTTCATCGAGAAATCCGGTACGAAAATGGAAAGCAATGTCGAGGATGTATAAAAAATCGGCCGTGTAGTCCAACGTAAACCACAGGTAAGTGGTATCCGCGCGTATCTCCTGGAAGGCAAAGCGATATATCAATACCCAGAAATTGTAGAGAAAAGCAATGCTAACAACAGCTGACCACCAGTAGGAGAGACGGCCAGATGGGTCAAAGACGAATGTCCACTTGCATCCGTCTTTGTCGGTGTTATTAGTTGAGGTTTCGATGCGGTCTTGTCGCAGTCTTTTGTTGCCGAATATCTGGCTGATTTCCTTCTTGCGCTGTCTGCGAATTTCACGAGTTGTAACCGGTTCAGTGGGTCGAATCTTTCGCATCAAGGCGAAATCTTCACCCGACGGCCTTTTTCGTTGTCTAACAATACGGTTACTTACGATATCCAATAAGCTCTGCTTCGACGTCGATTTACACGAAGTCTGCTCGATTATTTTATTCGAGTAAACTGGAGACGGCAATGAGATCTGCGAACTCAGTCGTTCGCCAATGAGTTTCGTGCGATCGGACGATGACTGGAAAACTCCGACGCCCGGTAGCACCCGAGGTCCGTTTACTGTAACGCTGACTCCTTGTTCGACGTCTAGGTCCCCGGCTTTCTTCTCTGGGATATGATCGCGACTGATAATGGAGACTTCCTCCAGTTCATCATCTGTCTGTTCGCGGGCGCATGGGGTGTACTTTACGGCCAAGTTGGTATCACTCTTTCTTCTTGTGATCAGGACACTTGACATTTCGTGCTAACGAGTAGCCTCGGCATTATAAGAGGGACAATTCTCTCCGCTTTCAGACTTAGTATTTCAAGAAGAATACGTCTAGTTACACACACATATACAGATATGCGTATATGCAACTATGTGTGTGCGTATATGGTTGAGTTATATGCTTCTATCATGTATATATATATATACATATATACACATATATATATATATAAATACTATGTGTATAGGTGTACGTGTTTTTACTTGATGTATAAGATTATATAGGTGTTAGTATTTGTATATAAATAAAGAGAATACAATTATAAATTGGTTGGCTTGCCTTTCATATTACGTTTTGAATTTTAATTGTATTTTTTTTTTTTGGTAGATTGTTAGCTTAGTTTGTGGCCCTTTCTTTGTTTCCTGCTAAATTCCTGGAAAGTTCTGTTCGTAAATCCACATTTTGTTTTCAAATGCATTTTTTTAAAAGAAATCCAGGATTGTTTGAATAATTGTAAAAACAACAAAAAAATCGAAAACGAGACAAAACGTCGACTATGAAAATCACCTTTTTTTTTTCTTTGTGAGTATGTTTTTTTTTCTTTGTTTTCTTTTAGTTTTTTTTTAATTATATAACCACACGAAACATTAAAAAAAAACAACTTCGATTTTATGCTGCATATCCGGAGAGTAAGTAGTTCACTTAGTTATTGTAGTGTTTTTTTTTGTTTGTTTGTTTTTTTATCGCGAGAGTTTTGTTTTCTTGCTGGACTTCCTTCTTTTTTTTTCTCCTTCCGTGAGCCGAAATCGCACATGCGTACTTGCAAGCTATCTTAAAGAAAGTAATCTCTTTACGTTTACGGGGAAAACGACAGATTATCACTAAGTGGTGGCTTTATCGATTAGAGTCCATACTTGTAGGCCCCTTTTCTTCTCTACGGTAACATTCAAATCAGTTAGTTTAACTTTTTAAAGTCATTTTAAACATTTTCATCTCGACTGTAATTTTCTATTTATATCTTAGTTGTTTACGTTAAAATGGAATATTTTAAAGTAACATATTTTTTCAGGATCGTGTAGTTTATTGATTTAGGACTTACTACAATTCTCGTGTTGTTCACGTTGTTTTTTTTTATAGGGAGTTTTTCGATTTTGTTGTTGTTTTTTTTACGTAAATTATTATTTTATTTCTTTCTGTTTTTTTTATATATTTTTTTTTACCAGGTGTCGCTTGCGTTTTGTCTAGTTCCCGTGACTTTTTATTTTATAGTCTTTTTTTTTTTTTTTAACAGAGTTACTTTTTTTTAAATAAATAAAAAAGGATTAGCTTAATGGAGCAGATATATACTATGAAGAAAAATATAGTATAGTTCGATTAGCACCTGTTTTTTTTTGTTTTTTGTTTGTTTTTTTGTTCGATAAATATTAACAGGAAGTAAAACTGATATTTAAACGACTTTTTCATCCATCAAAAGAAAATAAAACTATAGGGTACTCTTCGATGGTCTGTTTATTTATCTTTTTTCATGTTATTAATTTATTTGACGTGATTTTTTTTAATTTTCTCTTTATTTCTCTCTTTCGCCATTTATCAAAAATGTAATATATATATATATATATATATATATATATATATATATATATATAAGAGATATATATGTGTGTATATTTATGTGTAAGTGCGTGTCTGTGTGCTCATTTACGAGTGCGCATATATTCCTATGTGTGTATGTACGAGTAGAACCATGCATGTACCAGCGACAACTTGTATGGGTTCCATTTTATAACCCCGCGCAGCAAATGCGGCCTTGTTAGGAGATCCCTTATCGATGTGTGTTCATACGTTTGAAGAGAAAAAGTGGAATCCGACCCACGGGATTCACATTCGTTTCTTTGAAACCATTCAATCGTAGAAGACAATCACTCACACAAGCACACACACATGCACGCACACACACACACACAACACGCACGCACTCACACGTGTATATAACCAGTTACTCAGTGACACGTTTTTACTCATATACATTCTATTGAAACTGACGCACACGCACGCACCGTGCATGCGACAATTCTAATGCATATGAATTGATGACTATCTAAGGAAAATAAAATGCATTTTTAAAGAAAAATCAAGGAGTGATATATATATATATTTTTTTTTTTTTAGGTTTGCGGTAACAATTTTTTTTTTTTTATATACGGAGATAATATTTTTGAAATATTTTTGAAATATTTTTGATTTAATATGCGTGGCTGTATGTGTGGAGGTGTTTTTTTTTTTTTTTTTTTTTTTTTTTTTTTTTTCGTTTAGTGGGAGACAATGTTATATGTTATTGTCGAGAGGCTTAATCTGAAATAACATTATCTGTCAATATTTTGTATTTTTTTTCCTTCTCCGCGGCAGGTTGCTGTAATATATCTGCCTTTTAGTATTCCCGTCGAAATCAAAAGTGTGCATATAGATCCACGTTTTTTTTTTTGTTTTTTTTTGGAGGGGGGGGGGGCGGTTCGTTTTTCTTATATATATATATATATATATATATATATATTTTTTTTTTTTCACTTATTTCTCCGTCGTGTATCCATCCAACGTGTGATTCCGGTTGGTAAGCCGGCAAATA
>OY744531.1:104865119-104867619 GCA_963556195.1 Sepiola atlantica
ACCAATTAGCACAGAAATTAAGAGAAATTAAACTCTATATACGCCAAATCAGCGAACACACATAGTAAGCAGTCGAAAAGTGTTCAACAACAGCAACAACAACAACAAAAGATTAGAACGTCGCATTTATGTCATAGTTTGATTAGTTTGGGCCTGAGCATTAAGTTGTAGCGATTTTCCTAGTGCAACGAGCCGGTTAACCTATGTCTTTAGAAAACGCTGTTTTTGAAGCCGTTTTTTTGAAACAGTTTTTTGAAGCCGGTTTTTTTAAGCCGCTTTTTTTATTGAAGCCGGTGTTTTGAAGCCTGTTTTTGAAACCGCTGTTTTTGAAGCCGGTTAACCTATGTCTTTTGAAACCGCTGTTTTTGAAGCCGGTTTTTTGAAACAGTTTTTTGAAGCCGGTTTTTTTAAGCCTCTTTTTTTATTGAAGCCGGTGTTTTGAAGCCTGTTTTTGAAACCGCTGTTTTTGAAGCCGGTTAACCTATGTCTTTTGAAACCGCTGTTTTTGAAGCCGGTTTTTTTAAACAGTTTTTTGAAGCCGGTTTTTTTAAGCCGTTTTTTTTTATTGAAGCCGGTGTTTTGAAGCCTGTTTTTGAAACCGCTGTTTTTGAAGCCGGTTAACCTATGTCTTTTGAAACCGCTTACCTATGTCTTTTGAAACCGCCGGTATCAATATCAACATAAATGTTCACTCTACAGCATTATCCGTGTGTGTGCGTGTGTATAACCGCTATGTTTTTACCCCACTGAATGAAGCGATTACCCTGGTTGTATCTTTACTTGTGTGTTGTCATAGAAATGTGTCTGTGTGTTTATAAATATGTTTCTGGCCTTTCGGCCAAGATCAAAGTGTAGTATCTGTTCCGATGGATACTTCACCCCATAGACTCGTATTATCTTGGCCTTCGGGGCTTGATTTACGCCGGTCTGTGGGTCTGTCCTGTGCAGTTCTCGGAGGTCCACCCTACCAGGCTTTACCTCCCCTCTTTGGGGAGGAGTAAGTTTATTGCTTACTGTCTGAGGCGCTCCTACCGGGGAATTCCGACAGGACTGCCCAGGCTATTTTTGCTCGGCCAGAGTGCTCACCTTCTCGGGCGCTGGCTTTTCAAATCCCACTTTCCCGACCTTGTGTCACATCTTACCTTTTGGGAGAAAGATAAATAAAATAGTTGTACATATTTATTGGGTATGTAATTTTCTTTATAATGTGAAAACATTTATAAGAATAAACGGACAGGTACCCGTGTATGTATAGATTTTAAATTTCGGTTTAACTAGCTGTATCTATCCGGTGTTGCCCGGGTGGGTATATAATTCCGGGTGGTTGGAGAAATACATTTTTGGAATAGGATTTTCAAAATACGTTTTAGTTTTCTCTTATGGTGGTGGTGGTGGTGGTGGTGGTGTTGTTGTTGTTGTTGTTGTTTTTGTTGTTTTGTTTTGTTTTGTTTTTTTTGTTTTTTGTTTTTTGTTTTTTTTACTCACTAGGAGTTATCACACTGGTCATCGTCAGTGATCGCCCACTGCCAACAACCTGTGGTATTCCCTGGAGTCTGAGTGACAACAAGTAGTATGCTCCACTTCTTTTCGCTCATCACCGCTGATGACCTGGTGGTATCGCAACAGCCACCTACCATCGGTTTCCCGCTGATAAGGGCCATTGGTCCCCTCTGGGACCCGAGTGGCAACAAGCCTCCCCAAGGTTCCAGAGCTGTCCGCGCTCTTCCAGTGGAGGTCTGGTTTGCGCTTTTCCTCCTCGACTCTCTGTCAATAATTTTACTGGTGTCAGCCTATGCTTGCGCATCTCTCGTGCGGTTGTATTTTCCCCGGTTCTGTTTTCTTGTGCTTCCATGTGTTTGTTCTCCATTCGTTGCTTATGTGGGTTGGTTTCCGCATTCGAGGACAGTTGTAGCTGTTTTGATCATTACTGTCCTTTGTATGGTCTCAGTTATCCCTTTGATTCCTATTTCTCCTAGTCTTTTCTCCATGTTTTTGGGGACTTATTATTATTATTATTATTATTATTATCATTATTATTATTATTATTTGTACTCACTAGGAGTTCTCACACAGATCATCGTCAGTGATTGCTCACCGACAACAACCAGTGGTGTCTGAGTGACAACAAGTGTCCCCAGACTTCCAGTGTTCTTCACCTTTTTTCGATAACGATGCGGTATCGCAACAGCCGCTTACCATTGATTTCTCTCTGGTAAGGACCATTGGTCTTCTCTGGGATTTGGATGACAAAAAGCCTCCCCAAGGTCCCAGCATTTTCCGCACTATTCCAGTGGAGATCTGGTTTGTGCTATCCTTCTTCGGTCTTCTCATCCTCCTTGACCCTTTACAAATATTTTGTCTAGTGTCAGCCTAGGCCAGCAATGCATTTCCAAAATGCCGAAGTGAATGTAATAACATGTAAAAGAAAACTATTTACCTCCCTTCTCTAATTTATCAGAAGAAAAAGAAAAAAAAGTGACCGAAATTCTGTCTGAATAGG
>OY744531.1:104875119-104912619 GCA_963556195.1 Sepiola atlantica
TTACTTTAGTTTAAAGTCTCAGAAATTAAGAGGCTCGTTCTTCAAGATAACACTTCATCTCTATATGAGAACCGTAGATATCCGAATGTTCAACTAAAGTTTTCCTTTACGTTTCAAACATTGAGTTAGTAAAGAAGTGACGGGCATTTTTTTTTCCTCTCTCGAATTGACCAGTTAACTATTTCATACCTTTCTTGTGGTCTCTTGGTCATACCGTATTCCAGGACGAGAATTCATCTAGTCTGGTTGAGTATCTAGCTAAGTGCTGTTACTTATAGTAACATCACAGGGCTTCGAATACTATGTTATTTTGAATATTTGGTCAGAGTTTACTTGTAGAGTGAAGTATCCTAATGCCAGGTTTTCTTGACAAACACTTGTACAGAGAAGACACTCGAGGATGTTGTTTAATTCAAATCCAATATATATATATATATATATATATATATATATATATATATATATATATATATATATATATATATATATATAAATAAATATACACATATATATATATATATATATATATATATATATATATATATATATATATATATATATATATATATAAATATACATATACATATATATATATATATATATATAGTCTCGGAAGTTTCTCAACCATTAAAACTATATTAAAAAAAAAAAACTTATAGTCCCAAGTCTTCCAGTGGAAAATCACTCATGTAAGTCAATTTATTTTTTACAGTTATTATATTAGTTTATTTCTAACACTATTTTAAGGGATAATCAGTTGTTTACCATGAAAAACTGTTTCGGGAATTTAAAAACAAGACAGTATTTAATTTCATGGCTTCCCAGCAGAGTTGATCAGACCCCACTTCCCTTAAAAGACAAAACATAAACGTTCCTTATACTAAATCTACGTTTTGTTCCATAATATATATATATATATATATATATATATATATATATATATATACATATATATGTGTGTGTTTTTGCGTGATTGTTTATATAATATATTTTATGTTGTGAGAAATCGTGAGACATCTCTCTCTCTCTCCCTATATATATATATATATATATATATATATATATATATATATATATATATATAATGAGAGAGAGAGAATAGAAAATTGCTTTAGAGTAGCTTATTGAAAACAGATCGGATTCCGGTTTCATAAAAATGGTGCTATTATCGACTGGCTTCAATATACCCATAAAAGATAAAAAGTATGTTCCCCAACCTGGCAGCCATTTTGCGTTTAACTACAATTCACTGATCTTATAGATATTGACTATCTAGCGCGGCCATGATCGCGACGCAGATCGCAATAACCAAGGCTACTGATATTGGCTTGCTCGATTTGCTGGTAAATATCGGCATCCCAGCAGATGCCGACAATCTCAGAGAACTAGAATAAGAGAACTTCAATAAATTGTTGGGTCCGTTTCTCGATAGCAATCCATCGTCTATATATTAGAATACTACCATACTATGTACGTCGCGATGTAACTAAGGATAGCTAATGGAAATGTTTAGTTCATAAAATACAGCAATGATTGCTTCCTACTTTTATTACACGATGTATGTCTATAAAGAAACGGGACTGGTGTCGCAATAAATAAATGTATCTTGAATTCCTTTCTTCGTAATTCATTGACTGTATTGATGAATTAATGATCCCAATGAAGCAGAAATAATATTTTTTCTGTAAATTTATTAAGTCGGCAGCACCATGTACCAACTTCCCGTAATCTTGCGAGTCATGTCAGCGACTATTATTTACCAGCCATTTTTAAAAACTCTTCATAACTTCTAAACCATCATAATTTTCTGCTTACTTTCTAGTCCAGCTCCAATTGTATCATTCTCGGGGATCAATATACGAACTTCGATAATGTTTCAACCTATATAAATACTGAAACAGGGAGGGCCTGTGGACGAGTGGTTATAGCACTTGTCTTTGGGCTGGACGACCCATGCGAATTTTCGGGTCTGAAAACTCTTTGTCAACCCAGCAGTAAATGGGTACCTGACTAAAACTCAGGGAAGGTTCAAGGCAGCGGAAGGAGAGGGATGGCTCCGCCCTCCGTATGCTGTGCCCTAGACACGGTGATTCTTAACAAATCACCGCTGCTACGGCCATGGGCAGTGTACGATGTCGGCAACGACACTCGTGCGCGTCCAGTCTATGCGCCCGTTAACTTTTTTTTTTACCAACAAAGTTGTGACTACTACTAAAATACCAAGCAATTTTCTCAGTTTCTCGCTTCTTCGGAGAAAATAACTCGATACTCTTCGGGGGAACAAACTTAAAGAACATAAATAATTCTTAAGTACCAAAAAGTGGACGATAAAACAAAGATGGCCGATTGTTACAACTTTGTGTGCCTCTTAATTATTTTATAACAGAAATCTCAAATCCACCGCTAGGTCGACTTATAGTCGAGTGACACGGACGAATGCTATAACGTTCTTAAACTACCTGAACAAGTATTCTAAATTGTATTACATCACCATCTCAGCGGCTGTTGGTGAATTCGATCTAATAGACTTCGCGAATATTATTATTATTATTATTATTATTATTATTATTATTATTATTATTATCATCATCATCATCATCATCATCATCATCATCATCATCATCATCATCATCATCATCATCATCATCATCATCATCATTTATATTATTATTAATAATAATATTAATAATAATAATAATATTAATAATAATAATAATAATAATAATAATAATAATAATAACAACAACAACTTGAATGTACTTGCCTAAAATATCCGATTTTCGAGATTTCTTTTTTTTTGTCCGCCGAATAAACTTATTTCAAAACTTTGGTGCTTGTGCAGCTTTCTCCACGTTCGTCTTTAATTTCCCCGTGCATTTGCCAGTGTTTGTCTTACGCTGGATTTTTTTTTCATTCGAAAAACTTTTCGTTTGTTTAAAGATGAGTACGTAAGAAAAATTTGACGTAATTCCAGATTGGCAGTTGTTGTCTGGTGGTTAGAAAATGGAGAGAGAGTAGATCTTCGAATCCTTCGTCAAGTTGTTGTGGCCCTGTTAAAGGGACCGAAATGAAGACACGAACACGGTATAAAGTAGAAACAAGTGTATTAAGAAAATAGATCACAGAGGGAAGAAATATGAGCCTGGTAAGTAGAGTTCGACTATCTTACTGGATTCAATATTTATTCTGCACAAAAAATACAGAAATGCGGCACAAGGCCAAAATGGGGTCCTCTACTAACTTAATCTGACTTGTCTAACTTGGCTAGTTTCATTCGTGACCATCATTCACCAAAATACCACATTCATACTACAATCATTCACCATACACTAAAAGAATGTATTTCATAACTATCCTACTTAAAACCCATAATTATACAATATGAGATGGGGGATTTGGGTAATAAAAATGTTATATACAAAAAGAAGATGAATTTATGTACAATGAAAAAATGTCCCAGTGTTAGTATAAGGATCCCCCATTTCTAAGTTGTGGCAGATATGCGGATTTGCCAGTCGAAACGCGATGCTTTATTTTCACCACCACTTTCGAAAATCTCGAAAGGTGACCTGCATCTCTGGCAAATCTGGCTATCTGTCACCTAATCGGGAAAGGGGTTGGGGAATTAAAAACTTAAATTGGGGCTAGAACGAAAGTAAAACGGGACCCCAATGAAATCATTCATGCACTAGCTAAGTTATGAACAAAAATAATAGTCAAGAACGGATCAACTTATCTAGCCTAAAACGGGACAAGACGGGACAAGATCAACGTTCGTTGGAGAAACCCAAAATTCTTTGCCTAAGGCACGTCCAGATACCACTCCAGTATAGCTCCTCTCACTCGACACAATCGTGCAACTGTCACCCATCTTTCACCAAAATCTGCCGAAGGGAGTTTCGCCTTCTCGGCCCTAATGCGGATCTTCAGACGACACTTGAAAATTCGAATAAGGTCGAGAGCAGCGAAGGTCTCACCGTCGTAAACAACTTTCAAACGTGTCTGCCATATCACACTTCTCAACAATGCTAGTAGACAATAGAATACAAAACGTTTTTTTCTATCATTTGTCGGAGCCCAATTGCTACATATATTAATCGGTTCCAGGTCAAAAGACGTTACATTCAGTACGCGAACCATGCAACTAACTTAATGAGCGGCACGACGATGAGGCAATAAACAAAGGCGTGACTAACGGTCTCGTCCTCGTCACAAATAGGTGAATCCCTAATGCCAGCTGCATGAAGCTTTTTGCCGACCCAGATAGTATTTCTAATAATCAGCCAGACCAGAGATGCCTCGTCATTATCGAAGACCTTTAGCCCAGGCGCCGAAGGCCAGATTGAGCGTAGCTCCCCCCTCGACAAATCGAGCCCCCCAATCTTCTCATCTCGAACAGATCCCCTCACTAAGGCCCGATACAATGCCTTACGAGACAACAGCTGGGTGTCAGAGAGGCTTTCCTTCACCCGTAAGAGAAACTTCAAGGCCCATCGACACTCGCGATAAAAGGAGCACTCGCCTCGGGGCAAGTGTGTGCCTCTCCCTCATCCAAGTGCACACTTTTCAAAGCCGGAAAGGCTTTCTTGATGTCTTCCTTCCAGAAGCCACCGTTTCCCTGAACTATTGTACACTTTCGATCCAGGTAATATAGCCGAAGCGTATGTTGACGAATCTCAACACTTGGTCTACCCAGACCGCCCTCAGAAGGATGTAGATAACCGATCTCGCGACGAACCTTAGGGGTTTTACCAAGCCATAAAAACCTTAAAAGAGCCCGCTGCATTTCAAGCAGTGTATCCGACGGGGGTGGAAGTGCTGATAGACGATATAGGATGATCGGATAAATATGTGAGCAACACACCTCCGCTCTCCCTTTTTATGAAAGATTTCTTACGGGTCCACAGACCAGCTGCGGCCCGAATCGCTTTCAATACTTCCGACCGATTTTTCTCCAGCTGGAGATCAGGACTGAACCAGACGCCGAGTAGCTTGCAAGGCCCGTCAGTCCAGCTGAAGGGTCCCTGTAGGGATACACCCTTCCAGGCACCGATGCGCAAGCCAACAGACTTGTCGCAGTTAATTTTGGCCCCTGTTACCGTTTCATACATTCTGATTTCTCTGTCGACGACACTAATCTAGGCACTGCTCGTTACAAGCACTGTTACGTCGTCGGCATAGGCCGAGTACTTCAGTGTGGTGCAAGCACCTGGCAAAGTAACCCCGCGTAGGACCGGGTTCACCCTGAGCCTGTGAAGGACGAGTTCCAAGACAAGCGCATAGAGCATCGGTGAAAGCGGACAACCCTGACGAAGATCTGGATAATCTGAATTTATTTATTTTTTATTTATTTCTTTTTTCTTTTTATTCATTTTTTTTTTTTATTTTGTTCATTAATTCATTTATTTTTTATTTATTTTTTTTTTGTTATTTATTATTTTTTTATTTTTTTTTTATTTAAATTTTTTTTTTCATTTTATTTTTATTATATTTTTTTATTTTTTATTTAAAATTTTTAGTGTTTTTTGTTAATTTTAGTTTTTTTGGTTATTGTTATATATTTCTGATTATAAATATTTCGCATGATTACATTTGTGTTACTGCAGTTTCTTTTAGCTTTGAACATAGTGTAGTATCTGTTTTAATATGATACCATATCTTTTCTGTATTCGAGTAGTAAAAGAGAAATCTACACCAAGGCAATTTTTGTTTTTGTACCAATCCAGAGTGGTTGGCGGGGGGGGGGGGCTGTTTTTTGTCCACATACAAACAAACCCTGTGTCGAACTCCGCTCTCTTGGGGAGACAAGTAAACAGAACTCCAGTTAAACCATTTCCTTTAGCCACATATATTAGTGAGATATGTTTTAAAGCTTAGTTTCTAATATATACGTCTTTCTACGACTAGTGGGGTTATTGGCCTTTTGGCTAAGATCAAAGTGTAGTATCTGTTCCGATGGATACTGCACCCCATAGACTGGTATTGTCTTGGCCTTCAGGGGTTGATTTACGCCGGTCTATGGGTCTGTCCTGTGCAGTTCTAGGAGGTCCACCATCCCAGGTTTCGCCTCCCCTCTTTAGGGAGGAGTAAGTTTATTGCTTACTGCTTGAGGCGCCCCTACCGGGGAATGCCGACGGGGCTGCCCAGGCAATTTTTAAACCCCACTTTCCCGACCCGACCTTGGGTCACATCTTACTTGTGGGAGTAAGATAAAAACTGGCCTTGTGCCTAACTTCTGGAGAGGAGTAAATCAATACGACTAGTGGGAAGTGGGATTACTCTTAAAGCTTATCTATGAAGGAACGAAGGAAAAAAAGGGAAGAATTGGCGGGGTTTTTGTCTTGGTTGCACGATAACTTTGGTAAAAATCGTATAAAGCATTTATGAACGTTGAGACGGGTCTCAATGGCAGCGGACACCGCTCCGTTAGCGTAAACAGCGTTGCAATGCGGTGCGATTAGAACCAATTTTATCTGTCATAATTCTTCATTATCTCGGCCAACCAACTTATAAAAAATTCATTCTTTTATATAACTACTGTTAACTTTTTAGGTATTCTACGATATAATAAAAGTAAACGTACCTGTGTCCGGCTCGCTTCAATATTTACGTACTCAAATTAAACCTTTATGAGCAAAGATAGTGAAGCTTAATTTTAATAATAAAAAGAAGAAAAGAATAATTATGTATACAAATTTCCATTTTGAATCTTATTTTTAGACACCCAACATCTAGTCTTGCTACACAAATAACCTATGTTTCTCCATCTCGCCTGAAATGTAACCCAGTCTAGAAATACCAAATAACAATAGGTGTAGAATCTAAAATATTTGTATTTCATTTCTATGGATATATTCAGAGTATGTTTTTACAGATCTTCACCACGTCTCACTTGTCCTAGACAGATCAAACATAGACTATATTTGTGATCCTGCCGAATGTGGGTAATTTGCTTTTAAAGGGAGGAAAAAGAGAGAAAAGGGAGGGTGAACAGATACTACACTCTGATTTTGTGTAAAACTATTGGTAATTGATAATACGCACATCTCACATATACAGCACAAATAATGCACAAAGGTCACCGATATTACACGTTTATCATACGACGAAAATGCGAAGTCACCTTTATATATGTTTCTGTTAGATTAATGGTTTACAAAACTATATTATAAGTTTTGATCGCTCTCTTTTTATATCTACTTATCAGCTCCTATATATACCCTTTCCAAAATTTTCCCAAACGTCAAGCGTCTTTCAAATTAACATCATTAATTTATTTTCAAGCTTTTAATAAATTAATATTCGCAAATATACACTCATGATTGTTTGTTTTTTAGATTTCCAGATGTATTTAAAATATTTTCCTCGATAATAAAAATTATAAATAAAATTAATTAAAGACATTGACGTTTTTTAAATCTATATAATTGAGTTACATAATTAAATTAGATTGTAATGGAATATGATTGAACAGCCGGCGGCCATTCCAACATTTGGTTACCCGCCCTCTGATTATTCGGATGCACAGAAAGTTCTATTTCAAGAAAGAGAGAGAGAAAAAGAGAAATAACAATAGAGAGAGAAAGAGAGAGCAAGAGGGAAAGAGAGAGAGAGAAAGAGAGATAGACACCGATTAAATAAAACAACTTGCAAATATATTTGTTAGTTTATCTAAATTACCATTGAATAATCGAAATTTAAATACAAATAATATACTCCAATTGTCAATACGAAATACGACCAGATGATTTATTCTGCAGCTAAATGTATGCATGCCTTCGCGCATTTATATTTGAATGCACAATTTATTTCTCTCAACAGATTTGCGCGATTATACGTTGAAGTTTTGAGACGCACAATATTTAACAAATGCACATAAGTAGTTTGAATAAGAAACATTTATTCCAGAAAAATAGACATTTTGAACAGCATTAAATTGCACTTGGCTTCATGCGTGATATAATGGTGCAATAAAATCTTATGGCAGAATATTTAATTAACATATAATAAAAAAAACACGTGTTGCTTGGAAGCCAAGCTTTATTCAACTAAAAAAGGAATACAAAAAAGGTGGCAGATATGGCCACTTTTAATACGCGTCACCTGACAACTTCCGGCTCCGGGAGCACGTATGGAAGCCCATACGAATGTAATATAACATTCTTCCTTGCTAGAAAGAAAAAAGATAGTGTCTTCAATAATTTAAGTTTTACCTTTTTTTTTACCTTTGTCTTTTACTTTTTTTACCTTTACAAAAGCAATATTACATTCCTTCAATATATATATATATATATATTTACTTGCTACTCCAGCCAATCTCCATATCGATTTGGAGGTTTTGGTACGCAACTGGATCGCCTTAGTTCAGGCTGGGCCAATGTATCATCATAGGCCCCGTTATGACATGGCTTTGGTCCCTGACTGGATCGCTTTTGTCTAGGCTGAACCAACGTGTCATCATAGGCTTCGTTATGGCATTGTATATTATCCTGTACAAAGTGGTTCCCTCTCTCTTGTTCCTCAATAGGAGACCTTACAATAGTCTGGGCTTCGGGACAAGGTGCTAAGTCACGAACAGACACAGTAGAGTTTCGTCCATCTGGGTACCTAATGTGTGCATAGGTCGCGTTACTGTTAAGGAGCTCAACTTGGTTTACATAGGGTTCGTTTTTGTTCCTTACAAACCTCCTTAGCAGTACGGGTCCAGGAGTCATTAGCCAAGAGGGAAGCGATTGTCCATGGGAGGAACGGCGCTGGAATGCGAAGAAACGTTCATGCGGTGTGGCGTTAGTTGCCGTACACAACAACGATCTCTGTGAGTGGAGCACCTCGGCAAGTACAAGTTCCCAATACTTTTCAGACAGGGTACGCGATCTAAGAGCTAAACGAATCGCCTTCCATATAATGCCATTCATTCTCTCTACTTGTCCGTTTCCGGTTGGATAATAAGGAGTGCTATTACTAGTGACAATTCCTTTCTGGGAGAGATAAGATTTCAGCTCCTTGGACATGAAAGATGTGCCTCGATTTGAATGTATATAACTTGGCATTCCACATGGGCTAAATAGCAAATCAAAACATTTGATCACTTTTGCTGCATGCATATTGGGACATGGAAAAGCAAAAGGGAAACGAGAGTATTCATCAACTATAATTAATAAGTAACAATTAGTCGATACACTAGGCAGAGGACCTTTGAAATCAACACTCAGTCGTTCCATAGGTTTTGTTGCTTTTATAAGAGTTCCTTTTGGTAAGCGATAGAATTGAGGTTTTAGCTCTTCGCAAATCCTACAAGAAGCACACATCTTCTTTACCTCTTCTGTAGAAAAGGGGAGATTCCTTGCTCTTACAAAATGAAGCAGTCGAGTTATCCCCGGATGACACAGCCCATTGTGGAGATCAGCGAGTGTTGATGTATTAAAGGTTGAACAAGTGTATGCTCGGGAAAACGTGTCAGGGACCACATTATCTTTACCAGGACGATAGTGTAGCTGAATGCAGTAAGTTCCAGTCTCCATTCCTGAATTTTTGCATTCTTAATTTTCGTACGTCTATTAGTATCGAACATAAAGGCTACTGACCGCTGATCGGTAATCAAAGTAAAGTGACTTCGTGCCAAATAGTGGCTCCATTTACGCACTGCCTCAATAATGGCAGTCGCTTCTTTTTCTACGATGTGGTATTTTAGTTCACTGTCCTGTAGTGTTCTAGACATAAACGCCACAGGTCGCCTCCTTTATTAAGAACGGCAGAAATCGCAACATCGGACGCATCACACTCTACCTGAAAGGACAAGTTTTCATCCACCCTCTGCAAAGTAGCCTTTTCCAATTCGATTTTCAGCAAGTTGAAGGATTTCAAGGCCTTTTCTTCCAATGGGAATTTTCTCGCGTTTTTTAGCGGTTCAGTTTTGTTAGAAAATTCATGTATCCATTTTGCATAGTACGCAAACATTCCAATTATCCTATGAAGTGATTTTAAGTTCTCGAGTGGATGAAGCTTCTTTAATGGGCGAAGTCGCTCTGTATCAGGATTATGACACCATTCCTAACACAGTACCCCAGCACGTTAATAGAAGGAACGGACTTTACAGTCTTTGATTGGTTAAGAGTAAGGTTTCTCCGACTGACAGTGTCTAGGAACTGCTTTACATTTTCATCATGTTCCTCCTGAGTATGTCCTGCAAGTGTTACATTGTCAAGGTACGGGAAAGCACCACGCAGGTTCCCCTCTTTTACTATACTGTCCATAGCCCGCTGGAAGGCAGAAACCCCATTTGTAAATCCAAACGGAATTCTACAAAACTGATACAAGCAACCATTTGCCTCAAACGCGGTATACTTTTTATCAGCCTCATTCAGCGGTACTTGGTGGTAGGCACTTTTAAGATCAAAAGTGGAGAATACCTTGTGTTTTGCAAGATCATTCACCATGTCGTCTACCCTTGGCAATAGGTAGGCATCTAATTCAGTGTATTGGTTAATTGTTTGGGAATAATCCACACACATCCGCTTTTTATGTCGGTGGGTGGGGTCCTTCGCTACCACTACTTGGGTTCGTCATGGTGATATGCTGGTTTCGATTATGCCCCCAGAGAGTAGATGATTAACTTCCTCTGCAATGAATATCTGATCGTCCTTGCTAAAACGTCTGGATTTGGCAGCTATTGGTTTGCAGTTTGAAGATACATTTTGAAAAAGAGACGGCTCTTCTAGTTTTGCTGCGGCCAATGCACACAGGGTGGAGCTCTATCCATAGTTAACTCGGGACGGGGCCCACCGTATTTAAAAGTTACACTCTGATGTTGACGCAAGAAATGCTGGCCAAGTATTAAGTCCGAACACAGATTTTTTTAGAATACCAAACCGTGTAGCAACGTAGAACTGGTTATTAAGATCGAGAGCTAGGTTAACAACAACATAGCCCTTGGAACGAGTATTCAAGGGGTGTCTGAGCCATAGAAATGTCTTTATTGGACGGATAAACTTTTAGTTTTAGTTCCTGTACAATTCTTTCGTAAATATAGCTGTCAGTACTGCAAGAATCCAGGAGAGCACTTAATCTTGTCCCGTTAATAGTCGCATCCATTGCAGCTGGCGCGAGTCCTTGTGGTATGTTTGAAAATGTGGTCAGTAAGTGAGAACCGACCAATGTTGCCACTGAACTTGAAGACTTAGATTTGCACACGCGGGCATAATGTCCTTTCTTGGAGCATTTATTGCAAGTAGCCTCGCGGGCGGGACAGCTATCTCTTGAATGATAGGAAAAACCACAAAAGAAACATTTACGATTCTTATATGTGGCAGCTGTTGCCGATTCACTGGGAGCAACTGGAGGACTAGAACAACTACATTCACATACCTGTAGTGATCCTGGGTTCACGACCGTAGCCAGGTAGGTATCCTGAGTTGCATACGTATCACTATTACGCTAGGCTATATCCAACGCAGAGGCTTGACTGTACGCCGTAGAAGGTCCAGCGTTTTATTTTCCAGGAACCGCTGTCGTATTGAAGGCGAGGATATTCCAGAAATGAATGCGTCACGCATTGCCTCGTCGCCACACTCCTCTGCGCTGTAGTCGCGGAAGTTGCAATTCCTTTTTAGTTTCTCCAATTCTCGGAAAAATTCGTCCATCGTTTCTCCCGGCTTCTGCCGTCTTGTTGCTAGTATTTGTCTTGCAAAGACTTCATTCGGTGTTTTGATAAACAAGCTGTCAAGCTTTGCTATAGCAGCATCAAAGTTCGTACATGTCTCTATAAATTCATAAACATTAAAGCTCACACAGCTTAACAGAGCTCTGTATTTGTTCGGTATCCTATCTTCATAATCTTCAAGGTAATTACTTAATATTGCACGCCAGTGTCGGTATTCCTTGACAGCTGTCGGTAGACTGGGATCAATGTCTAGGCATTTTGGTTTCCATGTCACATCCATCTTAGTATCGTAGTAGACATCCAAAAGAAAAACGTTTTTTTTTTTCTTTAATTTTTTTTAGTTGAATAAATTGTAATAAAAAAACACGTGTTATTTGGAAGCCAAGCTTTATTCAACTAAAGAAGAAGTACAAAAAGGTGGCAGATATGGCCAGTTTTAATACGCGTCATCTGAGGACTTCCGGTTCCGGGAGCACTATGGAAGCCCATACGAATGTAATATAACATAACACATAATTGTTGTTGGTAAATAATAATTTATGGCGATTTTGTTTTATTATATATATATATATCAAGCAACATCTCAACAATAATCCACGTTGTTTAGAGTTGAAGATGGTGTTGACCCCCCAAAAGTCTATCCATGGAATGGTGTATAAAATCCACAATCCCCTTGCAAACCAAGTATATTTGGTACAAATAAACTTCATCGTATGCGTTACGTATCCATCGATTTTCAATTATGAATATCGAGCAGTCTTTCCTTTATCGCCGTTTTATGATATGCACGAACACTTATATCATAACCCCATCAATACGAGGTGTGATCCTGAATTAGTTTGACACTCACCGGACCTTGATCTCCCAGAATTTTATTTTCAGCGTTACCGCAAAGATAGTCCATCAAAAGTATCCCCAGATTATTATAGAACTGAAAAAGGTCATTACAACCGAAATCAGTCCTATCGAAGTGTTCTTGCAATGCCTGTATACACATATGTAACATATGCAACGGTGATGTAATAAAAACTGTTGGAGATTTATGACTGTGACGTAGAGGACAAGTCAAACACATACGGAAATTTATTTGTACCAAATATATTTGGATTGCAGAAAGGATTGTGAATATTATTAAGGATTCTATTCTGGGTCGATCATCGTGTATCATGCGTCGTGTTCAACAACAATGGGAATGACTTTATTACTTCATCGATTTGTTTTTTAAGTCTTTATAATTGTTACTTATTGTGTGTATGGTTTTCAAAGGGCGTCGCTGTGTAACTGCGATATATATCAAACATGAAATTGGCTGTTCTTTTGTTCAGAACACATCTTGTAGTAGATGTACATAGACGCATGGTTGTGAAAAACATCATTAAATGGCTCAGTAGACAGTAAAAATGTGTAAATAGTGAAAAGGAAAAATCAATTCATAAAGTTCAATAGAGAAGTACTCTTTGTTTTTCTTTTGTCGGAATAGTCGTCCATTTTCTTCTACAATACGCGTAAGGCAAGCAACACACTTGTTCTAACTGTCTAATTTCGCTTTTTCCTCCACTGACGCTCAAATAGTCGTCGGCCCTTTATCTACAAGTCCCTCAAGACAATAAAATCATGGCGTCTGATGGTTACTACCCCCTACTGATCTCCTTACTCTCACCCGCCTACAAAAGAATACGATATAATAAACTCAAACGAACAACTGCTTCACTAGATGAACTTACTCTAATCAACAGATGTGACATAGTCATTTGCTTTCGATTTTGCTGTGAGTTCAATCTCTGTGCTGAGTAGTACCTTTCTACGGGGTAACTTCTTCGAAATGACTACTATTATGGCAAATATACCAAATATGTTTGGCTTATAGAAATGAGTGTATGAGTAACATTTTAGGGCGAGAAAGTGTATGAGTAACATTTTGGGGCGAGAAAGGACGATGTGACTCTTAATACTTTAAACAGACGCCTATTTGTTTTTACTAGAATTAACGGGAATATTTTACAATGATCAGCAGAGTCGGGAACGGGGTCCAAAAAAAGAACGAGATGGGGTTTAAAAACATTAATTTGCAACAGGTAAAGTTGACTTATGTTGACTTATTCCGTCCAGATTCCCGAGTTCGACAGAAATATTCCCGAGTTCGAAGAAATACACCTGGAGAAGGTCAGGGGTTACAGCGGGCGAAACGTTGTGATGATAACACTCAAGATGAGAAATGTAGTCCGAATAAACAAAATTATGCAGATACGAATGTGATTTCATTTAGAATTTAATATGGGAACGAGCATAGGGAAAAAACGTCAACAGATTTCATAAAAAAAATCATTTTTTCCTAATGTGTCACCATTTATCTAGGATAAAAATCCCTCGAGGATACAGTTTAATTTGATGAATAGATTGATAGTCGAATGATGATGAATATTATGAGAGGGTTTGAAATCTCTACATACCACCTACTCAAAACAGCAGCCGATTCAGAACACAGCAATTTTACAGAAACATCGCCCATGGAATATGATGACGAATTTTTTTTAAATAAACGATCATTTTACAGATATTTAAACTAATCCATATCATTACTTCTTCCAAAACCAAATCTACCAACTCTTAAACATATCAGAGCTTTCATTATTTATATAAACTTCAAAAGGCAAACACATATTTTGATCCGATCATTTTTGTCGAACCAATACAACGTGTTCACGCTTACGCCAATATACAAGTGAACAGATGCGAATTGGTTAAATGAAAGATGGATTCACAGAAACCTTGAATTAGACGAGGAATATTATGCACAGATAAATTAGTTTACATTTGACAAAAGGGAGAGAGATTAATATGGAAACTTCCATAAAATTTGATTAATTTTCTGGAATTAGAAAAGCTCAAAGGATTGAAGCCGCAAATGGAAAGTGAATATAACGATAAAAATGTTATGCTTAGACGAATTCATCTTCAATATCTCGAGAAACGTCTCTTCAAGAGGGATTAGAGTCAAGTAAGAAATGTGCAAAATTTAATTACATTAAAAAAAGATGAAGAAGACGTTTATCTTAACTTAATTTTGTTTGTGTTTTTCTATTCAGTCACATTACGTTTAACAGCTTTTGGATAATTATTTCAGTCTTATTATCTCTAATATATTAAATTAGGTATATATATATATATTTGAATAGATTTTTTGTGGTACAAAATGTTATTATACATTTAAATAAAATAAGTGGAGCCATCTTGAATAAAGGGCAATATCACAAGTAAAAAGTAAGAAGAGGAAAATAAAATTTTTTTGTTCATGTATAATTATCGAATAAAACAAACAATGTTTAACATAGGATATCAGTTTAGCTCAAATAATTCAATTTCGGAGAATTGTTCACATAGGGTATGAGTTTAGCTCAAATAATCCAATTTCTGAGAATTTTTCACATGGGGTATCAGTTTAGCTCAAATAATCCAATTTCTGAGAATTTTTCACATGGGATATCAGTTTAGCTCAAATAATCTAATTTCTGAGAATTTTTCACATGGGATATCAGTTTAGCTCAAATAATTCAATTTCTGATAATTGTTCACATGGGGTATCAGTTTAGCTCAAATAATCCAATTTCTGAGAATTGTTCACATGGGATATCAGTTTAGCTCAAATAATCTAATTTCTGAGAATTTTTCACATGGGATATCAGTTTAGCTCAAATAATTCAATTTCTGAGAATTTTTCACATGGGATATCAGTTTAGCTCAAATAATCTAATTTCTGAAAATGTTTAACATGGGATATCAGTTTAGCTCAAATAATTCAATTTCTGATAATTGTTCACATGGGGTACTAGTTTAGCTCAAATAATCCAATTTCTGAGAATTTTTCACATGGGATATCAGTTTAGCTCAAATAATCTAATTTCTGTAAATGTTTAACATGGGATATCAGTTTAGCTCAAATAATTCAATTTCTGATAATTGTTCACATGGGGTATCAGTTTAGCTCAAATAATCCAATTTCTGAGAATTTTTCACATGGGGTATCAGTTTAGCTCAAATAATCCAATTTCTGAGAATTTTTCACATGGGGTATCAGTTTAGCTCAAATAATCCAACTTCTGAGAATTTTTCATATGGGGTATCAGTTTAGCTCAAATAATCCAATTTTTGAGAATTTTTCACAATGGGTATCAGTTTAGCTCAAATAATCCAATTTCTGAGAATTTTTCACATGGGGTATCAGTTTAGCTCAAATAATCCAATTTCTGATAATTGTTCACATGTGGTATCAGTTTAGCTCAAATAATCCAATTTTTGAGAATTTTTCACATGGGGTATCAGTTTAGCTCAAATAATCCAATTTTTGAGAATTTTTCACAATGGGTATCAGTTTAGCTCAAATAATCCAATTTCTGATAATTGTTCACATGGGGTATCAGTTTAGCTCAAATAATCCAATTTCTGATAATTGTTCACATGGGGTATCAGTTTAGCTCAAATAATCCAATTTTTGAGAATTTTTCACAATCGGTATCAGTTTAGCTCAAATAATCCAGTTTCTAGAAATGTTTAGTATCAATTCACGCTAACGTATAAACCAAACAAAGCATTTCTCAAAAATAAATCAATTCCGTTTGTTCTAAAAATTCAAAACGATAATGTATTGTTTTTAATTATTCTTGATACTGTCTTCATATTGGATGTAATCCTCATAATGTTTCGGATGATGAAACATCTGAATTGTTTACGTGATGCAGTATACTATTATAAACATAATAAGAATTATGATTTCAAAAATTATAATCTGGTTCTTTAAAACGAACAGTCAATGTACGCGCGTTTCAGAAAACCACTTTTATTATAAAAATTACATTTTAGTGAAATGTAATCTTCAGCATATAAAATATTATCAATTACAATTCTAAGTACTAATATATAAGTATATCTGAAATCTCTCAAAACAAAACAGATGAATATAAATATATATAACACCGTAAATATTTTTCCAACGTATTTTCTGCTTAACAATATATATTGACGCGAAGGTTCAAGACTACAATATAAATCATTTAATTTTTCTAAAATAAAAAAAATGCTTTAATGTATTTTTTATTCGAAAAAGAAAGCAGTACAGTGATAATAGATATTACGATCTGATCTCACAATCAGATTGTGCATAGACAATGCCCGGATGTTTATTGTTTAAACGGATTTGTTTGTTAGAAATGTATTTTTTAAAGAAAAGAGGAATATTGTCATATATCAAATTACTGAGTTAAAATAAATTCATAGAAGTACCTGAGGAACTTTATCGTTTTGCGACATTATAAAGGATTTGCCTGAATTCTTTCAACTTCATTTAGCGGCATAATCCATTGTGCACGAAGACAAACAAAAAAACAAACAAGATAAAGACAATGTCAACAGTCTTTCAGATATATATATATATATATATATATATATATATAGAGAGAGAGAGAGAGAGATTGAGAGTATTAGTGCAGTTGCAACGAGAGAAAAGTATATATGTAAAGGAGTAAGGCTACCAACATTTGTGAAATGTTTTTGTCAACGTTTATTTATTATTTTGTTAAATGATAAAATAACAAAATAATAAATAAATGTTGCAAAAACCTTTTTACAAATTTCATATATACTTTTCTCTCGTTGGAACTGCACTAATACTGCACTACCCTCTCTTATATATATATATATATATATATATATATATATATATATATATATATATATATATATATATATATATATATATAAGGTGTAAGGTTACCAACATTTGTAAAAAGTTTTTGTCAACATTTATTTATAATTTTGTTATTTTATCATTTTATGATTTTATATAACGCGTTTCAAGCGGTGGTCCGCTCTCATCAGATATGAAAATCCATTTAAAGAAATGTCTTTCGATTTGAAAGAGTGTTGTTTAATTTGAGGAAATGTGATATATATATATATATATATATATATATATATATATATATATATATATATATATATATATATATATACTAGTATGCGTCACATGTTTATCCGTTGGTCGATTTCTTTAAAAAATAAAAAACGGTGATATCAGTACCTCTTATTCATAAATACTGGGTTACAGCATAGATATACATGCCATTTGAGTACAGAATCAGAAGGAACATTCAATTTTACATAAGAATGCAAAATTCTATCAAAATCGCTCCAAAATTAGAGAAACGGTGAAGAAATCTAATGAATTTCTTGTGAATTGGTCCGTGATTTCAAGTATTTTTTTCTATATTTTATATTTATTCAATACAGTTTTATATGTTTCATAGAAAAGTTCTCACTTGTTTTACTTTTGTTCTGCTTGTAAAATCATTTATTGATTATTCTTTAACGTATCTATGTGTATCTTCTAAAATAATGTATTCCATGCCTACATTAGCCGTAAGATATAGTCGAAAGGGGGTAGGGTTTAGGGGTTAGGGTTAGGGTTATAAGATATAGTCGAAAGGGGTTAGGATTAGGGTTTAGGGTTAGGGTTAGGGTTATAAGATATAGTCGAAAGGGGTTAGGATTAGGGTTTTGGGTTAGGGTTAGGGTTATAAGATATAGTCGAAAGGGGTTAGGATTAGGGTTTTGGGTTAGGATTAGGGTTATAAGATATAGTCGAAAGGGGTTAGGATTAGGGTTTTGGGTTAGGATTAGGGTTATAAGATATAGTCGAAAGGGGTTAGGATTAGGGTTTTGGGTTAGGCTTAGTGTTATAAGATATAGTTGAAAGGGGTTAGGATTAGGGTTTTGGGTTAGGGTTAGGGTTATAAGATATAGTCGAAAGGGGTTAGGATTAGGGTTTAGGGTTAGGGTTATAAGATATAGTCGAAAGGGATTAGGATTAGGGTTTTGGGTTAGGGTTAGGGTTATAAGATTTAGTCGAAAGGGGTTAGGATTAGGGTTTTGGGTTAGGATTAGGGTTATAAGATATAGTCGAAAGGGGTTAGGATTAGGGTTTTGGGTTAGGATTAGGGTTATAAGATATAGTCGAAAGGGGTTAGGATTAGGGTTTTGGGTTAGGGTTAGGGTTATAAGATATAGTCGAATGGGGGAAATGGAGAAGTATGAACGATTTTGAAATGCGGTTTGTTTGGGTTAGTAAAATGTAACGTCTAGCTAATAAGAACAGTTCGAGGTTATGCCGCTTGCATCATTACAGAAAAACAGCAATTTAAACAGTTATTATGAACAAAAGTGTGTTATTTACAATCATGATAGTAAATAAATTTTAAGAAAGTAATCGGCTATTCTATTCTGCTTGTCAAATCATTTATTTATTATTCTTTAACGTATCTATGTGTATCTTCTAAAAAAAAATGTATTCCATGCCTACATGTCTGAAACACGAAAGATAAGACTGCATCGAAATGATTTTATGCTATTATTTATATGTACATCCTATTACGTGGCCCGTGCATTTAAGAAATTCAAGGTAAACACGAAAGATCTTTCTTTTAATATGGAGTATAGCAATGCATTTAGATTTTATACTAATAACATCTTTGAATGTTTACACAGTCCGATCACCGGAGTGGCTGTCCTGGTTTTCAATATCATATGTTTGTTCATTCACAGACACGATATAATTGACAACTACATGACTTTCAAAAAAATTCAATCAATTATTACATATCACGCCCTGGGCTCGCTTTTGACAGCGTTATAATATGTGTTTTGTTTTTACATACACTGTTATCAGGTATGAAAAATGATTACTTTCTTTTCTGTATGTAGTCTAGTTACGTAAATGGTTTCCAGATATTCCCACATCAGCCACAGCTATATTGTCTTTTACGTGGTTATAAGTAAGCCCAGACAATGCTTTCTTAGTGGCCATATTGTCATTATAATTAACTTTGATTTTTTAACTTCATCTTTCCCCGTAAACACACACGCACGCACGCACACACACACACACGCACGCACACACAACAACAACAACAACAACAACAACACACACACACATATATATATATATATATATATATATATATATATATATATATATATATATATATATATATTATTAAAAATAACTGACAACTCGTGTCTGGATATTTTTGTATGAATCTCTTTTATTTTCCGGATTAAATTCCTAATCTCGGATGAGAATTGGCTGATGAATCTGCCGTAATTTTCTTTTAGGACCAAAGTACTTTCTGACCCATCTGGGTCCATCTTCAGTGGGAATAATGTCAATCAGGTAAAGACCTGGAGTGAGTTTATAGTTAATTTTGGTGGGAAAATTTAAATACGAAACTATATTATTAGTATTATAAACATTTAAGTATATTAGTACTAGTGTTAAAATTAATCCTGTTAATAACCGTTTTTTTTGTTATTATGTGTAAAGCTTCTAGTATATAGAGTTTTTGTATATTAGTATTGTGTACTAGCATTTTAGTGTTGTCTACAAGAAGTTTTCGAATTTGCGAGCGGGGACAGGAATGTTCGTTTATGAGGTGTCTGGCTATGGCACTATTATCCGATAGATACATCGTCAACCTCCTGGACAGAGTCGTGGTAGTCGAGCCAATATATACATTTTTTGTTGGTTGTCAGAGACACAGTCTCCCAATGGACATTTAAACTCGTATACTAGGCCCGTCCTATCCAAGACTCTAATCGAGAAGGAAGAGTTATTTGCAATTATAAGATTGGTGGTTTTAGTTTTATTGTAGTAAATTATTAGTTTAACTTTTTTATTTGGGTCGGTGGGAAGTACGTTTTTATTAATAATATTTTTTAGAACCTGTTCATCTGTTTTATAATTATGGTGAAATTGGTTGCGGTAAAATAGTTTAATAATCTTGTTGAGTGGAGAATTGGATTCAATGTTGTTTTTATTATTATTATTATTATTATTATTATTATTATTATTATTATTATTAGTATTATTATTATTATTATTATTGTTGTGGTTGCAAGGTTGAACAATAATTAGTGAGGAATACAATGAAGACGCAAACAACAAGGAGAATGCAATAATAAGTGTATTAAAGAAAAGGTATAGTTACAGTATGTACAAATGAAGGTGTCGAGTCAGAGAGTCTTGGTGGGAGGACATGTACGCTCTTCGGCGTCACTTCCGGTGGCATTTAGGTAACACACACTAAGGCCAACCTAGGCTTACCATTTATAGTGTAACGTTATTCGTATATGCAAATGAGTGGTTGCCACCACAACACCCCCCTACTTTTTTATGTTGGTCGGTGGGAAGTACGTTTTTATTAATAATATTTTTTAGAACCTGTTCATCTGTTTTATAATTATGGTGAAATTGGTTGCTGTAAAATAGTTTAATAATCTTGTTGAGTGGAGAATTGGATTCAATATTGTTTTTATTATTATTATTATTATTATTATTATTATTATTATTATTATTATTATTATTATTATTATTATTATTATTATTACTTTTTTAATAGTTGAATTTGTTGGTCTATGATATAGTTAGGGAAACCATTATTTACTAGGGTTTGTTTTATATTTTTAAGTTCATTTTGAAAGAGAGTTGAGTAGGAGGAAATTAATTTAGCTCGCGTTAGTAGGTTTTTAATGATGGCTCTTTTATATTTAAAGGACCATTCACTAGCGAAGTTAAGAGTACAGGGGTTTTTGTTAGTAGGTTTTTTATATGTAGATGTTACAAAATCGTTATGATTTGTGTCTATTAAGACGTCTAAGAAAGGGAGTTTTTTTTATCGATGTTTAGTTCATAAGTGAAATCCAAAACGGAATTATTTTTGAAAGTATCTTGTAATATGTTAATCTCGTTTATATTATTTGTTAGTAATAGAATGTCATCCACGTACTTTAAATATATTGGTGGTTTATTACCTGATTGGCATTATTCTCACTGAAAATGGACCCAGATGGGTCAGAATATACTTTGGACCTAAAGAAAATCACGGCAGATTCATCAGCCAATTCTCATCCGAGATTAGGACTTTAATCTGGAAAATAAATGGAAGGGATTCTTACAAATATATCCAGACACGAGTTGTCGGTTATTTTTAATAATACGTGCCTTAGAAGAAAAATGCTGCCTCGATACATATATATATATATATAACAACAAGGGGTAAGGTAAAATAAAATACCTTTTAAAGCAAGTTTAAAGATGCGATATTTTTTTATTGATTTTTTATAAAACAAAGAAAAATCGATACCGATTTTTTTTTTTATAAACTTTCATTTTTAGTTTATAGTACAGATAAATTTCGCCAAGATAGAATTGGCCTCTTCAGTGTAGTTTGTAGATCCGATCTTATTGGACAGCCGGTTTAGTTATATATAAGTATGAAACTAAAAGTATACTTTCAGAGAATTGAACCTATAGTGAAATGGGTTAAGCTCAATATACGAGATAGAGCAATTACAAAGATAAATGAAGGAAGAGAGATAAAGATGAGCGGATGACAAATCTTTTTTTACATGCCCTCTCTTACTCTTCATTACATTATATTTTTTCAAATTTTGAATTTTGACTTTTCCACTGCCAACTTATCCATCTATGTAATTCCTCTGATGATAAGATTTTAATCTTTGAAAAGCCTGGCTTAAGGAAAGAAAATTAAATATGTTTTTTTATCGAGTACACCTTGCATTGTTCAATCGTACATCGTACCTCTTTATCTCTCTTCCTTCATATATATATATATATATATATATATATATATATATATATATATATATATATATATATATATATATATATAATTTAAAGGTTAAAATCTTATCATCAGAGGAATTACATAGATAGATAAGTTGGCAATGGAAAAGTCAAAATTCAAAATTTGAAAAACTATTAAGTAATGGAGAATGAGAATGTGCGTGTAAAAATATATGGGGTCTGCCCAGTTGGTAAATGTCCGTTGATGAGGTTTTCAATAAAAGAAGATTTACAGATGGAAGATAAGGGTTTTCGTGAAGGAATCATAGAAAATAGTTTAAGAATGAAGTAAATCCAATAGAGAGATGTTATGTTCAGTCGTAGGTGGGGCGCACTTAGTCGGAAGTAATTTTAAGAATTCGGGCGATTTTAAAAATACTTCCGTGGACTGAGAGTGGAATTGAAGTTGAACTGTGTACACTAAACGCTGGCAATGAGATATTTAAGCAAATCTTAGAAAAGCGAAATCTTTTTATTGAAATCGATGCGAATGAGGAAGAGGGTGGGAAGGGATGAAGAAAAAGCATAAAAACATAAAGGAAAGGAGGTGATGCGGTTAGTTGAATGAGCTACGACTGATGCTGGGAAGGGAGAGAGGAAGGATTGTTTGGATACTGTTTATTGCTAGTAAGCACTAAAGCCGAAGTGGAATTCAGGTCATTAAGTCAATATAGTATTTCTGAAAAGGAGGGGCGTAATTAAAACGGATTTTGAACGAACTTATATATAATTTCGAAAGTTTAAAAAGGTTTGAGTTCAGAAATTAGGGTTCAAGTTAATGGGAATCTGGAATTTACATGTTAAATATGTGATAAATCGGACAAGAACTAGTGTTTCAGAGTTGGATGTATAAAAACATGAAAGAATTCCCAGTCGGTTAAATATTAAGTGCATGACCAAATTAGAAACTTTAATAACTGAAATTACGATTGGGAACATCGGTAGTCTGCTAGCAACAATTGATTTCTAGTACAAATATTATGGGGTGGAGTTGAGTTGAATTTTGTAAACTTAAGTGAACCTGAGAAAAGAATATCTAACTTTCTTGACCTAACATTAGACCTTAACTCAGAATGTTTTAGCCCCTACCAAAATCCAAATCTAACCCTCTTCTACGTACATAAGCTATCTAACCACCCAAAATCCATCATTAATTTAATAGTCCCTTCAGTCTCTAATAGAATTTCAAAGTTATCTGCTAATAAATTTATCTTCGAACTAAACTCCAACTTCTACAATAATGCACTACTTAACTCGGGATACACTGATGAAATTAAATACGAGAATTATCCCCTTATCCAAAAGAACAAACCTTTAAATGTAATTACACACAAAATGGCAATACAGGATGAACAACGGACAAATATTACACTACACACAAAAAAACATATATAAATAGAGCCACAAAATCTGCCAATATTGAGCATCGTTTAATTAAATCCTTTTTAAATTATTCCGAGTGAAGTAGATTTCGGCATTATTTTCCATTTTTTTAACTAACAAAACTGTACGCGGCATTTTTTTCTGTTTTCACTTATTTTTAAAAAATATTACAACAAATACGTGCTACCAAACGCAATACAATTTACTTTTCTACTGACCTGACCTGACCTGACCTGCATAGTTTTAAACTACTGAAAGTGTTTTCATTTTTCTTTTATTTCAATATATTTCATCGATATCCACTCCTTCGGAGACAGTAAACAATCCAACATAGCTAATCCATGAGTTGCTATTTGTGTTTCATTCATGTGTAGTTGATTAACAAAATATACACAAAAATACAAATATTGTTTCCGTACTTCATTTTAGTTTAGGACCCCACTAGAAAAACACCACAAAATTTAAATATTATTATAATATACGCTTACTTAACACACCCATACATATATCCAGCATCAAACCATATTACCTCTAAATGGTCAAGAAGTTGCTGCTCATTTTTATTTAATTAATATAGGAAACTATCACTCTTAAAGCTAAACAAATTAATTTTTTGTCCAAATTCTTTTTCGGCTAATATTTGATGAGAGATGAAGGGAGAGGGGAGATAGAGGGATTGTTGTGATACTGTTTATTGCAAGTAAGTGATGATGGTTTGTGTTATATTGGGCATTGTGAAGTAGGAAATTTTAATAGACTTTTTATTTAAAATTGTACTGCATTTATGCGGCTGCTTGAATGAGTTATCTAGAATTTTGAAGAATTCCTTAGCGATATCTAACATCTGTTAACTGCTAGAGAATTTTGAACAGAAAATTCTTGCTTTTGTCACGTCCAGCTTCTTCAAAGTTTTACTGAAGGAGTTATACTTCTAAATTCTACATAATCAAGGTAGGTAATGTATTCCCTATATTTGCATAACGAATACTAGACAGTAAAACGGACTAGAATAATATAAATACCCCCTAGGTTCAGATGATGACTATGAAATGACGATTCTTGTCTCAAAGTTATAGACTAAAGCATACACACACACAACACACACACACACACACACATATATATATATATATATATATATATATATATATATATAAAAATTTATAACTAAAAGGTAAACTTTTAGTGAGTTGAACCTATTGTGAGGAAACGAAAGCTCAATATACTGGTTAGAGCTAAAATATATGATAAGTCAATGAAAATAATTAGACCTGCAAAGGGAAGCAAATCATAATCTTCGGTTGTTCAGAACAAGGACGGTTAGTGAATAACAATATTTATATTTCTTCTCATTCCTTCCTTAAGCCAGGCTTTTCAAAGATTGATAAGATGTTAATCTTTGAAAAGCCTGGCTTAAGGAATGAAAGAGAAGAAAAATAAATATTGTTATTCACTAAACGTCCTTGTTCTGAACAACCGAAGATTATGATTTGCTTCCTTATGCAGGTCTAATTATTTTCATTGACTTATCATATATATATATATATATATATATATATATATATATATATATATATATATATATATATATATATATATATATATATGTCTCCTCCTTCCTTTTATTTACCAGCGCCATCCACCCCACACTTCAATGTCTCTTATCCTGTGTTTAATTTTTACATGTTACATAAGTATAAATAAAACATTATAATTATAGACATGAATGTAAACAAGAATGGAATAATATACACTTGATGTATATATATGTAGGCCTTGTGTATGTGTATACATATATACATGTATGTATAATGGGTGTATTCTCATGTGTATGTGTGTATATGTGGATACATTTATAATCCCTAAACTAAAGTTTGAAATTCAATAAAATAAAATAATAAAATTTAAAATAGGAATAAACAAAAATAAAAATAAAAATAAATAAATAAAATAAATAAAAAAGGAAAAAAAATGAGAAATTATAATAATAAAAGTATAAATAAATATATAAATAAATAATAATAACAAAGGAAAATAAAATAATTAAAAAAAACAAATAAATAAATAGAATAAATGTATATAAATTTAGTTCTAGGAGAAATACCCTTAAATAAAATAAATATGTATTTAGATATTTACACTTTATATATATATATATATATATATATATATATATATATATATATATATATATGTGTGTGTGTATATATTTTATCTCTTTATTCCCACCCCTTCCCTTTCCAACGGTTCCTCTTATTCGCCCCCCCCGTTCCAACGGTTCCTTCTTACCCTCATGACATTAATTCCTTCGAAAATTGATGTAAATTTCTTCTCAAATTTCAAATCTCATTTATAAACATATTCCGTTTGTTCTAAGTTATCCCCCTTTGACTGCCCATATAATAATAACGGCCCACACGTAAATTTAAATTTAAAATTAAATAAATAAAGAAAAATAATAAAATTATAATAATTAGTATATAAATAATTAGTATTATAACTAAACGAATGTTAATAAGATGTTAACTTTAGCTGAATTATTATTTAATTAAATTTTGACATTTTCCGCGTTCCTACTCCCAATAGTCAGCTGCAGTGTTTCAACAGTTTGATTCCGGTTTTTCCCGTTGTTTCGACCCTTTCGGTCTTTTATTGTTGTCTTTTGATAATGAAAGTTTTTCTTTCGAAAATTTAAGATTACCTTTTGCCGAACTTTTTATTTACCTGTCAGTATTTACTATTCTGGTACTTAATCAGTTTTTCGTGAAATATTAATAAATCGTTTTGAGATTCGTTTTCTCTTCTCGTTTGTTTCTGTTCACCCTCTCCACCTTCCGGCAACTACATCGCATTGCTACAGCCTCGGATTACAAACCTACACTTATATTTACCAACACTGCTTCAAGCAAACTACAATCTCCTTATATATATATATATATATATATATATATATATATATATATATATATATATATATATATATATATATATATATATATAATTATTGATAAATAAATAAGCCATAGACATATATATGTTCCGCGTTTCTATTTTACGCTTGTCAGTATAAAATTAGGCAACCGTATGGCCCGTCGAAAAATTCGAACCTCGGATCAACGTATTATGAACGATGGTCTCGTTACAATTCGGCTAACACTATGGTCCCCTCTCTTTAATTAAGAAGAGAAATACGCATTGCATTCTTTCGATGTAAACACAAGTACTGTGATTTTATAGAGAGTTCCGTCTCCCAAGGGAGGTAACATTGCGACGTGTCTAATATATATATGAAAGAGAGATAGAGAGTGAGAATAGAGACCAAAGAAAACAGCTGATACCAGAGACGATATCTTTATTTTCCAGTAAATAAATTATTTTTTAACAGCCGTTTCACCATTTGTCCAGATAATCAATGATATACAAGCATAACTTGAATGGTTGTTTAACTTTGAATGCTTGGAGAAATGGCTGTCAAAAATAAATCTCTTAAGTGGAAAATTAAAATGTAGTCGCTGGAAGCTGCTTTGTCTATTGTCTAATTATAAATGCTCTTGAATTATAATTTAATATCTATTGAGCTTAAACACTGTGGATTTGAATACACAATTATATATATATATATATATATATATATATATTTATATATATATATATAGTAAGTTATATATTGTCAGTTATGAAAATATATTTATGGCAATTAAGATACACAGAGGCCCCCGCGTTTAATCCCCGGGGAGATTCTTCAGGCTGAAGATTACCGCCGGGGATGAAACGCGGAAGCCTCTGTGTAGCTTAATTGCCATAAATATATTTTCATAATTTACTACCTAGCTCTACGTATCGAGCACTGTATTCATAAAAGATTATATCTCCTTATAAAATTTTATGTAGATACATGAAATAGTAATATATATATATATATATATATATATATATATATATATATGTGTGTGTGTACATATATATTTGTACATATATATATATATATATATATATATATATATACATATACATATATATACATATACATATACATATATATACATATATACATATACATATATACATATATATATGTACATATATCATATTATAATATAAAATGAAGTAATAAAATAAGGTGTCAATCAAATTTTATTAGAATTCAAAGTTCAAGCAAAGTATCCTTCAGTCCTTAGCTCATGAGTTTTCAAAGATAAATCTTCGCCCGGTTATCCATTAATAGTCTGTCTTGATGCTCTAGTGATTGATTCGAGTGAAGCGTTGAAAAAATCATATGTTGCCCCATCCTACTGATAAATCACAGTCTCTCATGTTAGGGTTAGGGTTATGGTTAAGGTTAGGGTTAGGGTTAGGGTTAAGGTTAGGGTTAGGGTTAGGGTTAAGGTTAGGGTTAGGGTTAGGGTTAGGGTTAAGGTTAGGGTTATGGTTAGGGTTAGGGTTATGGTTAGGGTTAGGGTTAGGGTTAGGGTAATGGTTATGGTTAGGGTTAGTGTTAGGGTTATGGTGAGGGTTAGGGTTATGGTTAGGTTTAGGGTTAGGGTTAGGGTTAGGGTTATGGTTAGGTTTAGGGTTAGAGTTAGAGTTAGGGTTAGGGTTAGGGTTAGAGTTAGGGTTAGGGTTATGGTTAGGGTTAGGGTTAGGGTTAGGGTAATGGTTATGGTTAGGGTTAGTGTTAGGGTTATGGTGAGGGTTAGGGTTATGGTTAGGTTTAGGGTTAGGGTTAGGGTTAGGGTTATGGTTAGGTTTAGGGTTAAGGTTAGGGTTAAGGTTAGGGTAAGAGTTAGAGTTAATATTCGTAGAAATGATAGCTATAATAAAACGTTTATATCTGTTTGGACTACTCTGTATATAAATCTGTTCATATTTTGACACAACTTTAAGTTTTTCGAAACTAACTGTAACGTTTGTATTTGGGTGATGATTTTGTTCTGCTATATAAAATTATATTACTCGCGTGGTAGATTTGACTTGAAAACATGAAAATAAAAGAAATAAACTGCTCTTAATTTAAAGTAGAAATATACAGCGATCAGAACAATCTATTCCTTGCTTTCCACAATTAAAAAAAAGCACAAAAACTTTCAAATATCAGAAAAGATTATATAACACGCAATTTGAAACTTTCTAAATAATTCAGTTAGTCGAGGGGAACCTTTAATTGTTTGATTGCCGTAATTACTGATGAGGGGGAAAACGTAATAAAATTAAATTAAAAGAGAACAATTATTACAATTATTCCATGAAAAACGCCAGTATACTGAAATTATATGCCCTTAATAGGGTTAAGATTAAAATTCATATACACTAAATGTACAAAAGCAAGGAAATTCCCTAATTTTTACACTTTTATTGTCATTAAGGGTATGCGAGCACAACAGGGCTATGTATTTTACTGGTAGGAATTTTTCTTCATCGCACCTCACACACTTCATCCACTAATGCATAGAGATTTATACTGTAGTGATGTAATAATGAAATAGTTTGGTTGATATGTAGTCATACCCTTAATGACAATAAAAGTTTAAATATTTGGGAATTTCCTTGCTTTTGTACATTTAGTGTATATGAATTTTCATCTTAACCCTATTAAGGGCATATGATTTCAGTATACTGGCATTTTTCATGGAATGTCACTACTTTTGTAAAGGCTATGCCTCAATACAATGGTCATTTAACAGGTGTTTTTGAATTTTCTGGAAAACTAAGGTATAGGGTAAACTGAAATTAAAATGCCATCAACTAGGCACTAAAATCTCTATCTCTGCAAAAAATCAGCTGAATCTATCAAATAGTTGATGAGATACAGAGTGGCACATACGTACGTACACACAGATTACATGATTTAATGATTGAACTTTCTGGATCTCTGGGTTGCCTTGACTAATGATGCTGAAATTCTACACACTTATAGGACCTATCAAATAAAAATTTTGTGCAAATTTTTAACTAATTTGGTTCATTGGTTTTTGAGTTATCATTGATCAAAGAAATGAGATTTCCAGCATAAACCATTTGTGAAGTCTATTAAGGGATAGAGCGCTCTCGCGCCTCCTTTGATTCAAGTTGATTTTCAGGAGGAATTATATTTACATAAAGTTTTCATTTTAAAAAATTAAACGCCATAATTCTCTACCGATGTTAAATGAAGCTTATTGTTGAGATGAATCTGCAGCAATTTTTATTTATATACAATTCAAAAACAGGCGCTACTCTAACAAATCAGAACATCTTTTGTAGCATAATAACCTGTCAACAAAATAAGGAGACACTCCTGTTCAGACATAATAACCCTAACCCAACAAAATAAGGAGACACTCTTGTTCAGACATAATAACCCTAACCCAACAAAATAAGGAGACACTCTTGTTCAGACATAATAACCCTAACCAAACAAAATAAGGAGACACTCCTGTTCAGACATAATAACCCTAACCCAACAAAATAAGGAGACACTCCAGTTCAGACATAATAACCCTAACCCAACAAAATAAGGAGACACTCCTGTTCAGACATAATAACCCTAACCTAACAAAATAAGGAGACACTCCAGTTCAGACATAATAACCCTAACCCAACAAAATAAGGAGACACTCCAGTTCAGACATAATAACCCTAACCCAACAAAATAAGGAAACACTCCAGTTCAGACATAATAACCCTAACCCAACAAAATAAGGAGACACTCCAGTTCAGACATAATAACCCTAACCCAACAAAATAAGGAGACACTCCAGTTCAGACATAATAACCCTAACCCAACAAAATAAGGAGACACTCCTGTTCAGACATAATAACCCTAACCCAACAAAATAAGGAGACACTCCAGTTCAGACATAATAACCCTAACCCAACAAAATAAGGAGACACTCCAGTTCAGACATAATAACCCTAACCCAACAAAATAAGGAGACACTCCAGTTCAGACATAATAACCCTAACCCAACAAAATAAGGAGACACTCCTGTTCAGACATAATAACCCTAACCCAACAAAATAAGGAGACACTCCAGTTCAGACATAATAACCCTAACCCAACAAAATAAGGAGACACTCCTGTTCAGACATAATAACCCTAACCCAACAAAATAAGGAAACACTCCAGTTCAGACATAATAACCCTAACCCAACAAAATAAGGAGACACTCCTGTTCAGACATAATAACCCTAACCCAACAAAACAGGGAGACACTCCAGTTCAAACATAATACCCCTAACCCAACAAAATAAGGAGACACTCCAGTTCAGACATAATAACCCTAACCCAACAAAATAAGGAGACACTCCAGTTCAGACATAATAACCCTAACCCAACAAAATAAGGAGACACTCCAGTTCAGACATAATAACCCTAACCCAACAAAATAAGGAGACACTCCTGTTCAGACATAATAACCCTAACCCAACAAAATAAGGAGACACTCCAGTTCAGACATAATAACCCTAACCCAACAAAATAAGGAGACACTCCAGTTCAGACATAATAACCCTAACCCAACAAAATAAGGAGACACTCCTGTTCAGACATAATAACCCTAACCCAACAAAATAAGGAGACACTCCAGTTCAGACATAATAACCCTAACCCAACAAAATAAGGAGACACTCCAGTTCAGACATAATAACCCTAACCCAACAAAATCAGGAGACACTCCAGTTCAGACATAATAACCCTAACCCAACAAAATAAGGAGACACTCCAGTTCAGACATAATAACCCTAACCCAACAAAATAAGGAGACACTCCTGTTCAGACATAATAACCCTAACCCAACAAAATAAGGAGACACTCCAGTTCAGACATAATAACCCTAACCCAACAAATTAAGGAGACACTCCTGTTCAGACATAATAACCCTAACCCAACAAAATAAGGAGACACTCCAGTTCAGACATAATAACCCTAACCCAACAAAATAAGGAGACACTCCTGTTCAGACATAATAACCCTAACCCAACAAAATAAAGAGACACTCCAGTTCAGACATAATAACCCTAACCCAACAAAATAAGGAGACACTCCAGTTCAGACATAATAACCCTAACCCAACAAAATAAGGAGACACTCCAGTTCAGACATAATAACCCTAACCCAACAAAATAAGGAGACACTCCAGTTCAGACATAATAACCCTAACCCAACAAAATAAGGAGACACTCCAGTTCAGACATAATAACCCTAACCCAACAAAATAAGGAGACACTCCTGTTCAGACATAATAACCCTAACCCAACAAAATAAGGAGACACTCCAGTTCAGACATAATAACCCTAACCCAACAAAATAAGGAGACACTCCTGTTCAGACATAATAACCCTAACCCAACAAAATAAGGAGACACTCCTGTTCAGACATAATAACCCTAACCCAACAAAATAAGGAGACACTCCAGTTCAGACATAATAACCCTAACCCAACAAAATAAGGAGACACTCCAGTTCAGACATAATAACCCTAACCCAACAAAATAAGGAGACACTCCAGTTCAGACATAATAACCCTAACCCAACAAAATAAGGAGACACTCCTGTTCAGACATAATAACCCTAACCCAACAAAATAAGGAGACACTCCAGTTCAGACATAATAACCCTAACCCAACAAAATAAGGAGACACTCCAGTTCAGACATAATAACCCTAACCCAACAAAATAAGGAGACACTCCTGTTCAGACATAATAACCCTAACCCAACAAAATAAGGAGACACTCCAGTTCAGACATAATAACCCTAACCCAACAAAATAAGGAGACACTCCAGTTCAGACATAATAACCCTAACCCAACAAAATAAGGAGACACTCCTGTTCAGACATAATAACCCTAACCCAACAAAATAAGGAGACACTCCAGTTCAGACATAATAACCCTAACCCAACAAAATAAGGAGACACTCCTGTTCAGACATAATAATCCTAACCCAACAAAATAAAGAGACACTCCAGTTCAGACATAATAACCCTAATCCAACAAAATAAGGAGACACTCCAGTTCAGACATAATAACCCTAACCCAACAAAATAAGGAGACACTCCAGTTCAGACATAATAACCCTAACCCAACAAAATAAGGAGACACTCCAGTCTAGACATAATAACCCTAACCCAACAAAATAAGGAGACACTCCAGTTCAGACATAATAACCCTAACCCAACAAAATAAGGAGACACTCCTGTTCAGACATAATAACCCTAACCCAACAAAATAAGGAGACACTCCAGTTCAGACATAATAACCCTAACCCAACAAAATAAGGAGACACTCCAGTTCAGACATAATAACCCTAACCCAACAAAATAAGGAGACACTCCTGTTCAGACATAATAACCCTAACCCAACAAAATAAGGAGACACTCCAGTTCAGACATAATAACCCTAACCCAACAAAATAAGGAGACACTCCAGTTCAGACATAATAACCCTAACCCAACAAAATAAGGAGACACTCCTGTTCAGACATAATAACCCTAACCCAACAAAATAAGGAGACACTCCAGTTCAGACATAATAACCCTAACCCAACAAAATAAGGAGACACTCCTGTTCAGACATAATAATCCTAACCCAACAAAATAAAGAGACACTCCAGTTCAGACATAATAACCCTAACCCAACAAAATAAGGAGACACTCCAGTTCAGACATAATAACCCTAACCCAACAAAATAAGGAGACACTCCAGTTCAGACATAATAACCCTAACCCAACAAAATAAGGAGACACTCCTGTTCAGACATAATAACCCTAACCCAACAAAATAAGGAGACACTCCAGTTCAGACATAATAACCCTAACCCAACAAAATAAGGAGACACTCCAGTTCAGACATAATAACCCTTACCCAACAAAATAAGGAGACACTCCAGTTCAGACATAATAACCCTAACCCAACAAAATAAGGAGACACTCCAGTTCAGACATAATAACCCTAACCCAACAAAATAAGGAGACACTCCAGTTCAGACATAATAACCCTAACCCAACAAAATAAGGAGACACTCCAGTTCAGACATAATAACCCTAACCCAACAAAATAAGGAGACACTCCAGTTCAGACATAATAACCTTAACCCAACAAAATAAGGAGACACTCCTGTTCAGACATAATAACCCTAACCCAACAAAATAAGGAGACACTCCAGTTCAGACATAATAACCCTAACCCAACAAAATAAGGAGACACTCCAGTTCAGACATAATAACCCTAACCCAACAAAATAAGGAGACACTCCAGTTCAGACATAATAACCCTAACCCAACAAAATAAGGAGACACTCCAGTTCAGACATAATAACCCTAACCCAACAAAATAAGGAGACACTCCAGTTCAGACATAATAACCCTAACCCAACAAAATAAGGAGACACTCCAGTTCAGACATAATAACCCTAACCCAACAAAATAAGGAAACACTCCTGTTCAGACAAGCCAGGAATAACATTAACAACACGAGCAAAACACTCTCCCACCGGCTCGAATCGCTTTCTCGTCTGTCAACGTCCACCTTGTAATTTCTTCGGTATTTACTTCGTTCCTACTGCAGATGTGATACAAGGCCAAACTATGGGAGATAAAACACCAGCGGAACAGATGCGGGTTGACCCTGGCTCTACAAAAAAAGCCTGAGCACCAACCTCAACATTGCCTAGTATGGTTTATTGGGTTTATTAGCAATAAACGAACCTTTTCTCATTAGACAAGATAAAGCCTGAGAGAGTGCACATACTATGACTGAACATGGTCAGAGCAAACTTCCTAACAGCGCAGAGCAAACTGACATCACTTCGTCCATCCCTCCATTGATTGGTGTAGTCGTATCCTCGGCTGGTATTGTAAGATAATGAAGAGTGGCAAAAATTAATCGTGGACGAGTCTATTGTGGGTAAGACGTCGAGAAAGACAGAAATCGACTTGATAACTGTTAAAAAGTCGGCTGTTTCAGAAATGCAAAGAGCCAAAGCGCTTGGTGATCGGAGTATCGAAGTATCGGGAGTTTACCGATGTTTATGGCACCGATGAAGCTTTATTGGCTATGGTACCACAGCCCGTCTTGTTGTTAGGCTTTCGTGTCTGATGACTAAAAATGCGACTGATAAGCAACATTTGCTTCAGTTCACGCTCGGATAGACAATGCAGAGCAAATTGTTTTCCAATCGGATGTATATATGAACGAGTTTCTAGCGGAAACCAAGTCTGTGACCTTAGCAAGAAAAAGACTTTCATGTGACAAAAGTATGTCAAAAGAATTTTTTTATATGTGTGTACGTAGCCGGCGTAAACCATCCGGTGATGGGAAATACAGAAAACCAAATTTTTTCTATATACGTTCTGTTCTTTGTTATTCTTGTTGGATCTTACCGGGTACCCCGAAAGAACAGGTAATGTAACAGTATGAAGAGGAAATATTTTTTTAATTTTCTCCCCTTTTCGCCATATCTCGCTTTTAAAACGCATCGATGTTCACGCATGCAAATTATTATCACCTCTAAGACCCACAAATCTGAGCAGGCGCTCTTTGCCCTTGCAAATGACCGCGCTACTAGCAAGACATCGCGGGCTCTTCGAATCCGGAACGTGTTTACATCTATCGACACAGCTACTTACTCCCGAAACACGCGAAAAATAGTGTGCTAAGATTTATTGAAAGGATGATTTCAGCAGTGCTCTGGAGGACTGGATTTTATTTTTATCCACTAAAAAGTAAATACATTTCCAGACGGCATCACAAAAGCAACTTTCAAAAAATGTGGGGTTTAGATATGGAGAAAATCCATCTCCCTAAACAGTACATTCTGGATTGGAAGAAAAATAATTTTGCCACACGCTAGAAGAGTGTCCGAATACAAAGCAGATACTACACTTTGATCCTAGAATAGTGATTACGAAGTTGACATGTTTACCCATTAAGGATTCTTTTGATTAAAACAAATAAAATCTTGATCAGAAACGGATGAAAGTCTATTTCTCTATCGATTGCGATGTAATTGTCATGGAGTCATGTATCTTAATTCCAAGGCAGATACGGGATAGCACAATCTTTGATTACAGACACCAAAGGGTTTTTAAATGCAAAATGTCAAGCCAAATTAGAAGACTAATTCTGTCCATGCCATCTGGACTTATCCGAATTATTTGGACACCAACAGATTAATGGATTTGCATAGCAATTAATGGAGATTTAGAATTTGTTCATTTAAAGAATTGAAATCGATTCCATGCGATTTTACGACGATCATGCCTTTAAGACACACGTATTTATCATCCAATTCAATCGTTTCTTCTTCTTCTTCTTCTTTTACCATAACAATTTGTGACGTTTAACTGATCAAGATAAGCGCATCAATATTATCGCATGACCTCCAGAAATAATCAAAAATCATCATAATAGAGTCTGACCAAATAATGTCGCTTGAATAATAATTATTCGACTGACCGAATCAAAAATGGTTTCTACAACAGGAGATCATAATTAGTAATTAACCGCTCTAGTAAAATAGGGACTAATTGTTTACATTACAATCAATGATTAGAGAGTGCATTCCATATATATATATATATATATATATATATATATATATATATATATATATAGTAAAGTGAGATTTCCCTTATTTGATTGGTTGGTATAACTTTATAAATACAAGTTACGTATAGACATCTGCTTTGTGTGCGATTTAGGCTAATTTTTTGTACTTTTCTCAACAAAATAAAAATAGCCTTGTTCGAATTCATAAATTGATATATTTTATCCGATCGGCCGTTTTTATTTTATTAGAAATGTCAACGCGGGAGTGAGAGTAAGTGTATTAAGTCGCCATCAAGGAATACGGTGCAAATAAAATTAGGGTAATTTTTTCGTATTAGGCCATGCGTTAGATGACTCGGTATAAAGTATTACACCGTCTAGCGATCGAACGGCAAATAAAAATTAATTACCAAAATGTCATTATCTGATAAAAATTTATACAAAACCGCAAGTCTTTTTCCCGAGCAGATTCTTATAATATACATAGCAAAATTGACCCTACAAATCTGTTTTCTTTTTTAACTAAAACTGACTAAATAGCATACAGTACGTTTCACTTTCGTTACGTTTCACACGACTTATTCGGTATGACTGTCGCGTTTGTAGTTTGCATACAGAGTCACATACTTGTAGATGTATGCATTATAATCAAATAAATTATAAAAACAATCTGTACGGAAATATACACTGTTCTTATTTACAAGTTAGCCACAATTACATAATAAACAAATAACTACAGTTGTAATCAACACGATTCTTATGTAGTAAAATGATCATGCAACAAGTGTGTTCTAAACAATAATTAGACAGTGCTTGTTTTGTTCCTGAAGCCCGATTGCAAATTCGATAATGTTTTGTCAGCCTGATAATTATAATCCGTTTACTATACAAATACAACTTGATATGGCTATGAGTCAGTTATCTTAAGGATTATCGTTTTCTTTTTAGTTTGTGCATTGGGTATTTTAAGTTATAATAATTAATAACTCGTAAACAAAATGGATGAACTTTCAACAGAAACTTAACAGATTTATTAAAACATACACAGAATGAAATAATGGGGTGTTTTGCTGCTGTACGCGAGATGAAATATACACAGTTTTCAAGACGTCGGTCTGTTTACTTTTCACCCGGCGAGACTTTATTTACAAGGGCGATAACTCTTAACTTTCCGAAATGATGGAAGGGAAATAAATCGTTTTCGTTAGTTGTCCTAACAGGGTATTATCGTCGACGTAAT
>OY744531.1:104920119-104940119 GCA_963556195.1 Sepiola atlantica
GCACAATCAATTCACAATCAATTCACAATCAATTCACAATCGAATCCACAATCAATTCACAATCAATTCACAATCAATGCACAATCAATTCACAATCAATGTTGTTCCGTTTTGTGTGTGTTTCAGCTTCACACTATTGTTAGTTCTAAAATTGAATCGAGTTGTATCCCTTGACGTCTTCACGCTCTTTCTATGTCTTCGACGTGTCATTCAGTCTGTTTGGATTAATGGCGTCTTTTTCTACCCGTTCTTTCGGTAATCACTTCATTCGATTTCTTATTTCTCTCTACTTTTATCTTATTAGTTATTTTGAAAGAAAAAAATGTACACACATATATCTATATCTTTATATCTATATCTATTTATCTCTTTATATATATATAGCCATCCATAAACAGCTGATTCACTGTATCATGGCACATCAGAGTGGTTAGACCGTTTGTACAATCCATGACATTTTTCTCTGACGCTGTTGCACATGCCATGTAACTAGAAAAGTTGTGTTTGTTTGCATTCGCATTATTAACAACTTCAAGCGCTCGATTCATTTTACGAAAATATATTGTTTACTCTGTGGCCACCGTTCATTCCCTTATATATAGCAATGGGGTTCGTGTCTGTATGTGTGTCCGAATAAAATAAATTTAACAGTTAATCTAGTAAAATAAACTTTAACAGTTAATCTTCTAGTAAAACGATTTTTTACAGTTAATCTCCTAGTAAAATAAACTTTATCAGTTAATCTCCTAGTAAAATAAACTTTTACAGTTAATCTTCTAGTAAAATAAACTTTAACAGTTAATCTTCTAGTAAAATAAACTTCAACAGTTAATCTCCTAGTAAAACAATTGTTTACAGTTAATCTTCTAGTAAAACAATTTTAACAGTTAATCTTCTAGTAAAACAAATTTTAACATTTAATCTCTTAGTAAAGCAAATTTTTACAGTTAATCCCCTAGTAAAACTAATTTTAACAGTTAATCTCCTATAAAACAAATAGCATATTCGGAATCGGCTGTTTTCTGGATTCCAAATATTTGTTTTCGACATCGTTTTCATATAAAGGAAAGTTAAATTTATATACGAGCTCCAAGTGGCATATTTTTAACCATTCGTATTTAAAGATTCTCCCAATTAAAAAAAAATATTCCTAATATTTCAAGCCTGAGTATTTTAAGGCGACGCCATGTTTAAAAAATCAAGTTTCTTCGATTTGTATAAAATTTTAGCAATAGATATTAGATTAAAATTTTAGCAATAGATATTAGATTAAAATTTTAGCAATAGATATTAGATTAAAATTTTAGCAATAGATATTCGATAAAAATTTTAGCAATAGATATTAGATTAAAATTTTAGCAATAGATATTCGATAAACATTTTAGCAATAGATATTAGATTAAAATTTTAGCAATAGATATTCGATAAACATTTTAGCAATAGATATTAGATTAAAATTTTAGCAATAGATATTAGATAAAGATTTTAGCAATAGATATTAGATAAAAATTTTAGCAATAGATATTCGATAAAAATTTTAGCAATAGATATTAGATAAAAATTTTAGCAATAGATATTCGATAAAAATTTTAGCAATAGATATTCGATAAACATTTTAGCAATAGATATTAGATAAAGATTTTAGCAATAGATATTCGATAAAAATTTTAGCAATAGATATTAGATTAAAATTTTAGCAATAGATATTAGATAAACATTTTAGCAATAGATATTCGATAAAAAATTTTAGCAATAGATATTAGATAAACATTTTAGCAATAGATATTAGATAAAAATTTTTGCAATAGATATTCGATAAAAATTTTAGCAATAGATATTAGATAAAAATTTTAGCAATAGATATTAGATAACAAATTTAGCAATAGATATTAGATAAAGATTTTAGCAATAGATATTCGATAAAAATTTTAGAAATAGATATTCGATAAACATTTTAGCAATAGATATTCGATAAACATTTTAGCAATAGATATTAGATTAAAATTTTAGCAATAGATATTCGATAAACATTTTAGCAATAGATATTAGATTAAAATTTTAGCAATAGATATTCGATAAACATTTTAGCAATAGATATTAGATTAAAATTTTAGCAATAGATATTAGATAAAGATTTTAGCAATAGATATTAGATAAAAATTTTAGCAATAGATATTCGATAAAAATTTTAGCAATAGATATTAGATAAAAATTTTAGCAATAGATATTCGATAAAAATTTTAGCAATAGATATTCGATAAACATTTTAGCAATAGATATTAGATAAAGATTTTAGCAATAGATATTCGATAAAAATTTTAGCAATAGATATTAGATTAAAATTTTAGCAATAGATATTAGATAAACATTTTAGCAATAGATATTCGATAAAAAATTTTAGCAATAGATATTAGATAAACATTTTAGCAATAGATATTAGATAAAAAATTTTGCAATAGATATTCGATAAAAATTTTAGCAATAGATATTAGATAAAAATTTTAGCAATAGATATTAGATAACAAATTTAGCAATAGATATTCGATAAAAATTAAGTAAGATTCACAAGTTTATATCTTTTAAAAACATTCTTAGGCACAGAAGACGATGGCAGTGAATTTTAAACACATTTTATTGAATAATTTAAATATTTCAGATTTGCATGATATTACTACATGATACTAATTATTGTCAGAAACAGTTGCTGCACAGTGAGAAAAATATTACGAATTATAGTGTTTTCATTAGAGGTGGATGTATGAGGTCGTGGTAAACTACTGGAAAAGATTGTCCTTTCAACTTCCGTCAATGAAAAACTTCTAAGAGAAGGCAAACTCATACATAATAATTGCGGCGACTGCTGTAACCGATGATGTAGACGATTTACTTTTTTAGTCAAGGTGGAAATTGTCTGATTCAGTGCAAATTCTTCGCTCACTTTATAAGTTACACGCACAAGCATTGCTTGAAGAGTTATAAGTACTTATACTGTTTTCATAACACAAGTAACGAAGTAATAGCAATGCTCGAACACAAGTTTGCAGCCATCATCTATATAATAAATACAATAAGTTTCCCTGATTCCATTGAGTACTATAGCTTTCTACACAAAAGCGGCATATGCAAATCTTCTCCACATCAATATAGGCCAATTTTTTATGCGTGTTTTCGGAAAATTTGCTTTTATTTCGTTCGCTTTTATCGATGTTTTAAATATTTTATCCTGCTTAAATTAAAAATTGAACATTATAGATTTCTTTTTAAATATAAGAAAAAACAATGGATATATGGCGTAGAGTAGGAATACACAACATTGTTCATTAATCCCGGGCGACGGCGGATTGCTGGCTAGTACATTACAAAAATATATTGAATTACAAGTTTTTCTTGTAGTAGACTTTCATTCGTAAAATGGTTTCTAATTTTGTAGAGATACTGTGTCTTATTTGTCTTAAATATAAACATATGATGAATCTGAGTGTCGCACATCTTTGACAGCAGCATTAATATTTATGTATATTTTGAAATGAACCGCTTTAAATAACTCTTGTCAATCTTAATTTCAGATTGATTAATCTTTCTTGTCAATTTACTCATATACTTCATACAAAGACGTATCCAAATCAGCGCGAACATTATATTTTAAAGTTAGTAAATAAATCGCAATTTTATTATTTAGTTAAAAATTTGCATTTTGATATTTATTATTATCCTAAAGTTCAGTTAATTAACGTTTTACGAAGATTAAACTTAATATATAGTAAACCGTATGTCTATAATCCCTATTCCAATTTTGATCAAAATCCACTACATGATTTTGATTCTAGCAAATGTCTAAAATTAAAGTCCTAAGCTTAAGAGAACTTTAAGAGATTGAATTTCCGTGAATTTTGTTTTATTTAGGTCAAATAACGAGGAGTCAAATTTAGTGAACTTTTGAAATAAGAGGTTGTGCTTGTATTAAGCAACCGTAAGCTTTTAAAATACTCAAGAAAAGCCTTAAATTTAGGGTATATTTGTTTATTAATGTACAATACCTATTGGTAAAATTACAATAAAAAATCGCACTTTTTAAAATTCAAACGAATGGCTCTACGCCCTTTCTATCCCTTTGCCTAAAACTAAATTAAACTAAATATTGCTCACATTACGACCCTTTACGTCTAGCAGCTGTGTTTAAGAATTCATAATGTTCGGTTAATTAGTTTAGGAGTAAATCCTGTACAATACCTATTGTTAAAATTACAAAAAAAATCGGACTCTTTTAAATTCGAACGAATGGCTTCTACGCCCTTTCTATCCTTTTGCATAAAATTAAACTAAACTAAATACTGCCCACATTACGACCCTTTACGTCTAGCAGCTGTGTTTAAGAATTCATAATGTTCGGTTAATTAGTTTAGGAGTAAATCCTGTACAATACCTATTGTTAAAATTACAAAAAAAATCGGACTCTTTTAAATTCGAACGAATGGCTTCTACGCCCTTTCTATCCTTTTGCATAAAATTAAACTAAACTAAATACTGCCCACATTACGACCCTTTACGTCTAGCAGCTGTGTTTAAGAATTCATAATGATCGGTTAATTAGTTTAGGAGCAAATCCTTTACATACAACTAAAAGAAAAGAGTTTGCCAAGGTAGGTAACTCTGGTTCATGAATCAACTGTTATTTTCCGGATCAAATAACATGTGTATGGATGAATTTTACGGAAAATGTTATCGGATTAAAAATACATCCTTCTTTTTATTCTCGTTTTCTATTCAGCATTTCTTTTGCAGTTTCCGCTTTTGTTATACTAAAGAAACAATGCCGAAACGACCAAAGGAAGAAAACATTCAGAGAAATAAAAATCCAAAGCGAGCGATTAACATATCAGCGTAATCATTAAGACACGTCATGGCGGCTTCTCACGCGGATTATTATGCTGCTGCAATCGAACAGGAAGCAAAAGGGATGCGGGTCAGCGGAATTTTAAAACGAATTGAATTCTCAAACGATGGTGGAATATTTGAATTTGAAAATCTTAATCCACTGGATTGTCAGTTTGTGCATGATCATTTTTACAGCGATGTTTTTAAAAATTTCTCTGAAGGACAAATAAACAAATGAATAAAAATAATTAGTTTATATTAATACGACAAGGTTGTAGATTTGTGAAAATGTTATGTAATGCATTTCCCGAGAAGAATATTCAGTTTTTTTTTTTTGCCTTGTGTCAGACGAGCTCAAGCAGTTGGAACGGAAAAATATAACAATATGGGTACGACCTTTAGCTCGAGATACAGATATACAAGAGTCCGATTTCACGAGCGGATTTATTAAAGAAAAAATTGTACCCGGTCTCCATTTATTCCCATGCCAGCCAGATCAGCCATCGAAACCGTGTTTTCACACTTCCGCCATAGCTCAGATACACAACAACGCAGGCCGCAATAAAAAGATATCATCTTATTTATCTAATACTAATATCTGATGATTTCCCTATCTCACTCAAAATATATCTGTAGCGATTATCTATGGTTTTAATTTATTTGTTTCTTTTCAATTTTGTTTTCTTTTTTGTCAATCTGTTTCTATATATAGTTTAAGTAAAGTACTAATTATATCCCGTATTACAGACGCATACGTTCTGCAGCTGTATTACAATCTTTAAAATTACCGGTTAATTAGGTTCGGATTTAGACTCACAGAAAAAAGAGAGAGAAAGAGAGAGTAAAAAAAAAACATATATATATATATATATATATATATATATATATATAGAGAGAGAGAGAGAGAAATAGATAGATAGATAGATAGATAGATAGATAGATAGATAGATATACATACATATATATATATATATATATTTATATATTAATTAATTTACGTACATAAAAGAAAAACATAGACACGTATTTCTGGATATCAACCTTCATCAGCATGGCTACCATTGGTAGCCAGAAACGTGTCTATAGATTTATTTTACGTACGTAAATTAATTTATATATATATATATATGTATATATATATATATATATATATATATATATATATATATGTATGTATATATATATATATATGTATGTATATATATATATATATGTATATATATATATATATATGTATGTATATATATATATATATGTATATATATATATATATATATGTATATATATATATATATATGTATATATATATATATATATATATATATGTATATATATATATATATATATATATGTATATATATATATATATATATATATGTATATATATATATATATATATGTATATATATATATATATATATATGTATATATATATATATATATATGTATATATATATATATATATATATGTATATATATATATATATGTATATATATATATATATATATATATATATATATATCATGTCAGCCCAATATGTTAACGTACTTGCATGACATTTTCTTAATATTATCATCCTGAAAAAGTCTTACAAATAAATACGAAACGTTGATGAAGACATAAAAAACATCCTTTTTGGTTTTTCCTTTTTCATTTCCTATATATATATATATATATATATATATATATATATATATATATATATATATATACAGTGTAGGTTATGCCTGAATGAAAAAGTCGAAATACTAAACTTTAAAGATCCCGAAATTTATTAAACTGTAGAAGTTAGATAGCAAACAGCTGCTTACACAGAAATAAATTTACCTTAGACTAACAATATATATATATATATATATATATATATATATATATATATATATATATGTCATACACATACAGACTGTTTCGATGTTTCACAGCTCATCAGCGCGGCTTGACCAGTCAGTGTCTCAAGCCGGGATCGAAACGCAACTGTCGAGCTGACAGTCGGCGCTGCTAACCCCTACGCCGACGCTGTAAGTTGTATCTCAATGTAAATATTGCAATTGCCGGAGCTCGAATTAGTTTTTTACCTAATGAGCATTGCCTTTTTTAAGCTAATGGCAGTTGGCGATACCCTTACAAACATAAGCTCTATATATAAGGTTGATACAACAAAAGATATAAGAGGCAACTAATATCTTTAATTAGTGAACATCCGGATAAAAATGAAGCTCAATATTCTGGATAGAGCATTAATAGCATTAGATAAAGTAAAAGAATAAAATAAGGTGTAAATCAAATTTTATTAGAATTCAGAGTCCAAGCAAAGTAAATGAAAGTCCTTAACCCATGGGTTTTCAAAGAAAATTCTTCTCGTCGGAGGATCATTACTGCAGTGGAATTACAGCGAGTAAATAAAACTTTACTTTGAAAACATAAAAATATAAAATTATAATAAAAACAAAATTAATAATAAAGATAAATATATGCAACACAAATTGTATCGGCCAAAAACATGTATTTAAGTTGAAATACCCCATCAAAATACGGCTAGAAATTATATTGGTTAAATTTGATTTGCACCATTATTTTATTCTTTCATTTCATCTAATGCTATATATATATATATATATATATATATATATATATATATATATATAAAAAGACTCATCAGCATAGAAGTATAACTATTCACTACCGGTCATACGATTCGAAACCCTGGATTACAAGTATTTTTCAACCCGAATCCAACGTCGTTAACCGATCGGCCAACTCTGAATAGCTATGTATATATATATATATATATATATATATATATATATATATATATATATATATATATATATATATATATATATATATATATATATATATATATATATATATATATATTAGTTTTGTAATGGGACATAAAAGTCATGTAAAACTGTTTAGCTTTTATTGTTGTTAATATTGTATTTTTTTACGCTCGTCGCACGTAATCACGTCCTGCATTCGTCATCTCGCCGCCCATGCGTTCATTTAAATAAGCCATATATTAATGCACCGTTCGACGAACCCAGCAGATATGAACACGCCAGACTAATTCCCCGCTTGAATACGATTGAATGAATCAATCGAACACTCGCGAAACATGGAACATAAAACCTATGGATCCTACGTACAACAGTTTGACAAAAATAACCGCTTGACTACTGTAAACATCGCAAAATGTATCATCATTATAACATACATGTGAGTTTGTTTGTGTTTATGTGAGTTTGTTTGTGTATGTGAGTTTGTTTTTGTGTATGTGAGTTTGTTTGTGTTTATGTGAGTTTGTGTGTGTATGTGAGTTTGTTTGTGTGTATGTGAGTTTGTTTGTGTGTATGTGAGTTTGTTTGTGTGTATTTGAGTTTGTTTGTGTGTATGTGAGTTTGTTTGTGTGTATTTGAGTTTGTTTGTGTTTATGTGAGTTTCTACATTTTTATTCTGAATCGTTGGGTTTAGCACTCTAGAATTAAACGATTTCCACTGAATGATTCATGTCTTCATAAAATACTTAAGCATTGTTAACGGTCGATAATACAAATGTGCACGTATAAAAGTATTAAAAGTTCCCCATACTTCGTAACGATAAGAGGTCGCGATTTCTGATTATGTGGTTGGCTTTCGAATCTCAGTCTCAAGTACTCGCTCATCGAGCCACATTGAAGAGCCGCGATACGAAGAAACAGCTGACTGTGAATAACTAAATGACTAAATACGATAGTTTGTCCCTTTTACTCGCACTAACTCTGAGGTTAAAACATCTTACGAGGCCTGTTTAAAACGTATCCGACCATTATTTTCTTTCGTGCGAAATAGAGGCGCCACTCTACACAGTAAAGGAAGACACTTTCATGCGCATGTGTGAATTTTATTCCCGCCTTCTAGCGCGTTAGTCGCTGCACGTTGTCCGCTGAGTGAGGTGCTACACAACTTGTTCGTCGGATTACCGATTCTCGAAAGATGACTGAACGTGTTGTGCAAAGGTACGGCATCAAATTTTGTCAAAGCTTGGTGATTCTCACAGGACCTTCTGGAAACCGCTAACAGTTATCCTGAGTTTCTGACCACCGTGATTACTGGAGATGAGTCATGGGTGTACAGGTATGACCCAAACCAAAAAGACAGTCGTCGCAATAGAAGATTCCTGAGTCTCCAAGGCCAAAAGAAAGCGCGACAGGTGCAAAACAAAATCAAGGTGATGTTTACTGTTTCTTTGGTATCCGTGGAATTCTGCATCACGAATACGCACCGGAAGGATACACAGTGACAAAGGAGTACTTTAAAGATGTTCTCCGGCGTCCCCGTGACGCAGTTCGGCGCAAAACACCAGACATGACTGGCAACGGCATCACGACAACGCCCTCGCACATTCATCCCAATTGATCCAACATTTCTTGCCCAAACATGGAATTCCAGTCATTCACCAACCTCCATACTTTCCAGAAATGGCTATATACGACTTCTGGTTATTTCGAAAATTGAATACGCCACTGAAAGGTTCCCGTTTTTTAGACTAGAGAAGAGATAATTCGGAACGCGGAGATGAACACCATTCCAAAAGAAGACTTCCAAAAGTGTTTCCGGCAGTGGATGGATCGGTGGGCTAAGTGTGTACAAGCACAATGGGCCTACTTTAGAAAAAGAATTAGGGTCCCAAACCAGTCATATATTTGAAATATTATTTCTGGCCTAAGGTCGGATACTTTTTAGACAAGCCTCGTATTTCAAGTTAATTCAAGTTTACACAATAGCAGCACTCCATCGGTTTTATATACTGCTTATGTATATATGATCTTAATAGTAAACCAATTTTAATTCAGTGTACTTTTTAATTTTTTTTAATTTAACGATTGTTTTGAATTTAATATAACAAATACTTCTGTTCAGGAAAATTGTTTTATTTCCTTGACAAATATTTAGCAAGTCGATAGAATTCAGAAATCTCAATAATGATGGGTGTCTCCTCTTTGGATATTATTTCAGTACACTTGTTTGTGTTTCTTTGGAGTATTGATTTACTCCTCTCCAGGAGTTAGGCACAAGGCCAGTTTTTATCTTACTCCCACAAGTAAGATGTGACCCAAGGTCGGGTCGGGGAAGTGGGGTTTAAAAATTGCCTGGGCAGCCCCGTCGGCATTCCCCGGTAGGGGTGCCTCAGGCAGTAAGCAATAAACTTACTCCTCCTCAAAGAGGGGAGGCAAAGCCTGGGAAAGTGGACCTCCCAGAACTGCACAGGACAGACCCATTGACCGGCGTAAATCAAGACCCGAAGGCCAAGACAACACCAGTATGGGGTGCAGTATCCATCGGAACAGATACTACACTTTGATCTTAGCCAAAAGGCTTTGGAGTAACTAACTTAGAAACATTTTCTTTTTTTTTTTTCTTTACTGTATCTTATCTTTAATAAATTGTATGGTGAAAGTACAGAATAGTTAACATATTTAATTGGGAAAAATCCATATATTTGCATAAAGGATCCTTTCAGATTGGGACCGAAAGACAAATTATCGCAGTCTAGAAAGATTTCTCCTTCAATGATCGAAGAGAGAAAATAATACTTCTGCAGTTTACGAACCTAAACCATGTATCCCCGTCACCTTCCCCATGTTAAGAATAAGTATGTAAGAAGTAACGGTATTATTTCAGCACGGTCTCTAAAGGGCACAAGTTCCTAGAAAAAGTTGATTCCAGTAGGATTTCAGACGAGAATAAGTCAAATTTATGCATAATTAGAAAGAAAGAAATGTTATTTTCGTACGTGAAATGCTGGCCAAATGTATAACATATTGTATGAATAGGTATTCGTATGAAAAAAAGAATGTGATTTACTTTAAATATTTAGTAATGCCAACAAAACTTAATTACTATTTGTTTTGTAATATTGGAATTGTTCGTAATGTACTTAGCTTGACTGTATTGTTGACGGAATCGTCTCGCTTAATGATATCCTTGTATAAACGTAAGTTTGGTATGGATGGACAGAAGCGAAACATTTTACTGAGAAATGGTGTTATCGTACGTGAAATGTCCTAGCGTGATCTGACAAAAGAAAGGTCATTCATTAAAAGAAAATAAACATTCGAAATCAAAAAGGTTGAGTCAAACATGTCCAAATGAGAGCACATCTTTCAGCTCTAAACTCTTGTTTCCGAAACGTCTGTACAAAGCAAATTGGCGAGCCTTCTGCTGTGTTAAGCTTAAAGCCGTTTGTATTTACCGGATTATCTTGGCACGATCTTATGAGTCCACATATTCCGATATGCAAACAAACGTTTTAGCCAACTCTGCCAATTTTGTAATTCGGTTTTCTTGGACGTCTTTAAAGATGTCAAGAAAAAAACACCATCATTTACTGTGCGATCTTTTATTTGCTTCATTAGACCGATTTGATCTTTCTTTTTTGTTCCGCTAAACTTCTATCAACATCAATGACTATTATTCATTTCATCTAGTTCCATAGCATATGTCAACTTCCATCTCTCCCTCTATCTCTCCCTCTCTCCCACTCCCTCTCTTTCTCTCCCTCTCTCTCTTTCTCTCTCCCTTTGTCTCTCTCCCTCTCTCTCTCCCCCCTCTCTCCCCCTCTCTCTCTTTCTCTCTCTTTCTCTCACTCTCTCTCCCTCTCTCTCTCCCTCTCTCCCTCCCTCTCCCTCTCTCCCTCCCTCTCCCTCTCTCTCCTTCTCCCTCTCTTTCTCTTTCTCTATCTCTCCCTCTATCTCTCTCTTCTTCTCTCTCTCCCTCTCTCTCCCTCTCTCTCTTTCTCTCCCTCTCCCTCTCTCTCTCTCTATCTCTCCCTCCTTTTCTCTCTCCCTCTCTCTATCTCCCTCTCTCTCTTTCTCTCTCTTTCTCTCCCTCTCTCTCTTTCTCTCTCTCTCCCTCTCTCTCTTTCTCTCCCTCTCCCTCTCTCTCTCTCTCTATCTCTCCCTCCTTTTCTCTCTCCCTCTCTCTATCTCCCTCTCTCTCTTTCTCTCTCTTTCTCTCTCTCTCTCTTTCTCTCTATCCCTCTCTCTCCCTCTATCTCTCTTTCTCTCTCTCCCTCTATCTCTATCTCTCCCTCTCTCTCTCTCTCTCCCTCTCTCCCTCTCTCACTCTCTCCCTCCCTCTCTCTCCCACTCTCTCTCCTTCCCTCTCTCTCTCTCTCTTTCTCTCTTTTGCCGTTTGTATTCTGAAGACCAACAATCCATGATCGATTTAACTTGAGTTTTACAACCATATTTCGTACGGACTATGGACAATAGGTATGTGTAAAACTAAAGATGTTACATAGGTATGCGTGTCTGAATCCAGAATTCCGACAATTACTTCACTCGGAGTTTCGCGCGAAGACGTATATGTGTGCGTCTCCATTTGAAGAGTTCGAACGCAAAACGCGATAAATCCAATTCGTTTAAATTGAGACCTTAAACAATAAAAAAGACGAATATATTAAATTTTGACTTCGAATAAAAGCTGATTTTAATTTAAATTAAATAGAAATAATTTTGGTATCATATTATTTTAGACATAGTTTTGGGGTGTCGTCGAGTGTTGAAATGCAACACTTTTTGTAGGGACAGTTTCATGATTTTGAAAATGGCGTTTATCGCGTTTTGCATTCGACCTCTTCATCTCTTCCCAACTAATATTTGCCTTAAAAGCAGCATAATCTCATTCTTTTATATCTTGACTCATGTATTTCTCCTTATGTATAAAATAACGAAGATTTTTCCAGTCGACCTTAACAGCTTTGTTAACAAAAGGTGAATACTTAAAACTGTTTATTCAGCCCATTTTCGCAAGTATTTTTCTGGGTTTTTTTCAAACAAACCAAATCATTTACAATCGATTTAATCAAATTTAATATTTAATCTGACCAAGAGTTTTTTTTTTTGATTAGTAATATCATAGAGAAAGTGGGAAGAACAAAGCCTTCCACAGTCTCAAATCTTTTTTCTTCTTTAAATTAGACCTGAACGAAATCTGATAGAAACCAAATTAGAATCCGAATTTCCGAATTTTACCTGTAATAGCCTTCTTCTTCTTTTTGATGAGCTATTTTCTTTCAATTTGACATTATTTGTCCTTCTTTGATTTAAGTAATTGCATAACATGTTTTACAATCTGTTTATAAATAGCAGAGACGCGGTGATCAAATTGATCAGATGCCAGCCGTCTAAGAGACGATTTCATGTTTGATTTCCGTCTGAGGATCCAAAATTCATATGCATTTACACCTTTCTAATATTGAAGTCGATATTTTACTTTAACTTTGTGAAAGAAAAAAGTAATTAAATATCAAAGAAATGTTCAATGTGACCTCTTTAACTATGGAACATTTCCTTGACATTTATTAATAACCTATAATAATTTGATTTTGAAAGCGAGGAAATAATATTTCAGTAACGAAAATTATTAATGAAAGTAAAAAGCTTCCTATACAATTCTGCGTAGGGGCAGATACTTTTCTGATATATTCATTTTGGTTGTTGTATATAGTCATTTGGCTAAGGAGAGCACAACACGGAAACGTTTGCCCTCGGGCACACTGCATGCCCTCTTTGAAAACCATTAGTATCGGATGACTATTCGCTTTGAATTTTAATTTGTATGGTACTACTTAGAATATATACATATATATATATATATAGTTAGGCAAATATTATTAAATAACACGGAGTGTTCTTGCTTGATAGGACTTTTTTAATGTTTAATTTTTTTTTATTTTTATGTTTTTAAATAAATAAAATGAAAATAAATAAATAAATAAAAATAAAATGAAAATAAAAATAGAAAATAAAATTAAAATTAAAATTGAAATAAATAAATAAATAAAATTAAAAATGTTAAAATAAAATAATAAATAAATAAAAAAACTCATACTGATTTTAACATATGTAAAGCTGTTACAATATATACCATTTACGTTTAATATGATTCAATCCCCTATATATATATATATATATATATATATATATATATATATATATATATATATATATATATATATTAGTACTTCATGTATCCACATAAAATATTATAAGGAGATATAATTTTTTATGTATCAGTTTTCAGTATTTACTTCAACAGTGCTCGATACGTAAGTAGAGCTAGGTAGTAAGCAATGAAAATATATAGGGCAATCAAGCTACACAGAGGCTTTTAGCCTGACGATTCCCCCCGGGAATGAAACACGGGAGCCTCTGTGTAGCTTGATTGCCATATATATTTTCATTGCTTACTATATATATATATATATATATATATATATATATATATATATATATATATATATATATATATATATATATATATATATTCTGAAACTATATTAGCCAGAGTACTTGGATAAATATATTAGATCAAAATGGATACAATATATTGTGGAAATTCATTATACTGTATTTATAACGTGGAAATTATTAGAATTAAAAACTAAGAATAAAATAGTAATATAGAGACTTCCAGAAGGAGTACACGGGAGTCCTCATTCCTCCCCAGAAAATCAGCGTGTGCTCCAAGGAGGATGATACAGACTATAAATTACGAAATATTATTTGAATAAACGTCACAATGCTGATAACCCCGTCTCAACCAATTTAAATTGAGTAAATACTCGAGACACCATTCCCAAAACTAAATCTATATTATATTGGGAAAAAAAAGAATAAATAATTTAATATGCTGTTATGTGCTGGGGCTAAATGACTGTTTGAATTTACGGCATATCAACAATCATTGGATCATTTTATGCCGAAACCGCTCATAGTTTTTGTATACGATTGGTTTTGGTGCGCATATTTTGTAAAAAAAAAACAGTCTGTAAAAAGTAGTGTTTTTTTTACACCTAAAGGTCATAGTACTCACACACCCTTAACACAACAGGAGGGGGTAATGCTTGACATATACTCTACCTCCGGGTGTAATTGTAACTAAAAAGAGGTCTTCACTTCGATTAGCCCCTAATTGGGGCTTAATCACCGGATTCACTTTAAGGTTGCACGCAAGACCAGGGTAACAGGATAGTTTTCCTGCACATACCTAATAAAGTATCAAACTCGTGTCCTAATCTTCCCAGTGAATCTAAAACTTTACAAAACGGCAGCAAACAAACATTTTACATGTGTTTTTCTGTGTTTTTTTTCTTCTTAAGAAAATTGCGGAATGTTAATTAGAATACAAACATAAGATTTGATCATTTTTCTTTCGGAGTATCATAAGATGATGTTGTCAGAAAATCTAATCAGACGAAATAATTGAATACTGTCTCATCTAAAGGGGCAGGGAAGCAGGGTAGGTAAGGACGCAGTGGGGCGAAATGAGTGCGAATCGTTCTTTATTCTTCTGTTCTTTTTTGTCCCCCCCCCCCCAATGTCTGAAAATCAAATTGTAAACGACAGGCCTCTTCCATTTTGAATTCGACGGAAGGAAATAAATGAAGACGATGAAGTGATCAATGGATAAGGAAATATTATTTGCAGGGGGTAACACTCATTGCAAATCAACTCTAAGTAGATATAAACATATGAAATTCAATCTGTGTCTCAGAGATCATGTTTATTTAGTATTATTAATTACTAACAGAGAGTTCATTTTTATTTAGTATTATTAATTACTAACTGAGAGTTCATTTTTATTTAGTATTATTAATTACTAACTGAGAGTTCATTTTTATTTAGTATTATTAATTACTAACTGAGAGTTCATTTTTATTTAGTATTATTAATTACTAACTGAGAGTTCATTTTTATTTAGTATTATTAATTACTAACAGAGAGTTCATGTTTATTTAGTATTATTAATTACTAACAGAGAGTTCATGTTTATTTAGTATTATTAATTACTAACTGAGAGTTCATGTTTATTTAGTATTATTAATTACTAACTGAGAGTTCATGTTTATTTAGTATTATTAATTACTAACTGAGAGTTCATGTTTATTTAATATTATTAATTACTAACTGAGAGTTCATGTTTATTTAGTATTATTAATTACTAACTGAGAGTTCATGTTTATTTAGTATTATTAATTACTAACTGAGAGTTCATGTTTATTTAGTATTATTAATTACTAACTGAGAGTTCATGTTTATTTAGTATTATTAATTACTAACAGAGAGTTCATGTTTATTTAGTATTATTAATTACTAACTGAGAGTTCATGTTTATTTTGTATTATTAATTACTAACCGAGAACTCATTTTTATATATTATTATTAATTACTAACAGAGAGTTCATGTTTATTTAGTATTATTAATTACTAACTGAGAGTTCATGTTTATTTAGTATTATTAATTACTAACTGAGAGTTCATGTTTATTTAGTATTATTAATTACTAACTGAGAGTTCATGTTTATTTAGTATTATTAATTACTAACTGAGAGTTCATGTTTATTTAGTATTATTAATTACTAACAGAGAGTTCATGTTTATTTAGTATTATTAATTACTAACAGAGAGTTCATGTTTATTTAGTATTATTAATTACTAACAGAGAGTTCATGTTTATTTAGTATTATTAATTACTAATTTAAGTTCATGTTTATTTAGTATTATTAATTACTAACCGAGAACATATTTTTATTTAGTATTATTAATTACTAACTGAGAGTTTATGTTTATTTAGTATTATTAATTACTAACTGAGACTTCATGTTTATTTAGTATTATTAATTACTAACTGAGAGTCCATGGTTATTTAGTATTATTAATTACTAACAGAGAGTTCATGTTTATTTAGTATTATTAACTACTAACTAAGAGTTCATGTTTATTAAGTATTATTAATTACTAACTAAGAGTTCATGTTTATAAAGTATTATTAATTACTAACAGAGAGTTCATGTTTATTAAGTATTATTAATTACTAACTTAGAGTTCATGTTTATTAAGTATTATTAATTACTAACTGAGAGTTCATGTTTATTTAGTATTATTAATTACTAACTGAGAGTTCATGTTTATTTAGTATTATTAATTACTAACAGAGAGTTCATGTTTATTTAGTATTATTAATTACTAACAGAGAGTTCATTTTTATTTAGTATTATTAATTACTAATTTAAGTTCATGTTTATTTAGTATTATTTATTACTAACTTAGAGTTCATGTTTATTTAGTATTATTAATTACTAACTGAGAGTTCATGTTTATTTAGTATTATTAATTACTAACAGAGAGTTCATGTTTATTTAGTATTATTAATTACTAATTTAAGTTCATGTTTATTTAGTATTATTAATTACTAACTGAGAGTTCATGTTTATTTAGTATTATTAATTACTAACTGAGAGTTCATGTTTATTTAGTATTATGAATTACTAACTTAGAGTTCATGTTTATTTAGTATTATTAATTACTAACAGAGAGTTCATGTTTATTTAGTATTATTAATTACTAACAGAGAGTTCATGTTTATTTAGTATTATGAATTACTAACTGAGAGTTCATGTTTATTTAGTATTATTAATTACTAACTGAGAGTTCATGTTTATTTAGTATTATTAATTACTAACTGAGAGTTCATGTTTATTTAGTATTATTAATTACTAACTGAGAGTTCATGTTTATTAAGTATTATTAATTGCTAACTTAGAGTTCATGTTTATTTAGTATTATTAATTACTAACTGAGAGTTCATGTTTATTTAGTATTATTAATTACTAACAGAGAGTTCATGTTTATTTAGTATTATTAATTACTAACAGAGAGTTCATGTTTATTTAGTATTATTAATTACTAACTTAGAGTTCATGTTTATTTAGTATTATTAATTACTAACTGAGAGTTCATGTTTATTTAGTATTATTAATTACTAACTGAGAGTTCATGTTTATTTAGTATTATTAATTACTAACTGAGAGTTCATGTTTATTTAGTATTATTAATTACTAACTGAGAGTTCATGTTTATTTAGTATTATTAATTACTAACTGAGAGTTCATGTTTATTAAGTATTATTAATTACTAACTAAGAGTTCATGTTTATAAAGTATTATTAATTACTAACAGAGAGTTCATGTTTATTTAGTATTATTAATTACTAACTGAGAGGTCATGTTTATTTAGTATTATTAATTACTAAATGAGAGTTCATGTTTATTTAGTATTATTATTTATTAACTGAGAGTTCATGTTTATTTAGTATTATTAATTACTAACTGAAGTACATGTTTATTAAGTATTAATAATCACTAACCGAGAACTCATTTTTATTTAGTATTATTAATTACTAACTGAGAGTTCTCATACGAGATTATTATCACTAATCGCTTAGCGGCAACAACAAGTTGTGTTCCCTCGACTCTGAGTAACAACAAGTCTCCCAAGACTTACCGTGTTCTCCATTTCTTTTGATAACCGTAGCAAATCACTGTATGTTCTGACAACGGTTGTATATTATTGATTTCACGTTTATAAAGGGCGTTGATTTTTTCGAGAATTTGAGTAGTAAGTGTTCAGTACTCTCCGTGCTCTTCCAATGGAGGTATTTGGTGTTCTCCGCCATCGATCTGTTTATCCTCTGTGGACCTTCATGATTATTTTTTTGTGACACTAAGTGTCACAACGTGTATTTAAAGATAATTTTTGTTAATGTATTAAATGGACAGCAAAACGTAACTATAAAGTCAAATTGACAAAATAAGCAAATTGATTTATTAACAAAATAAGCAAATTGATTTATTGACAAAATAAGCAAATTAATTTATTGACAAAATAAGCAAATTGATTTATTGACAAAATAAGCAAATTGATTTATTGACAAAATAAGCAAATTGATTTATTGACAAAATAAGCAAATTGATTTATTGGCAAAATAAGCAAATTGATTTATTGACGAAATAAGCAAATTGATTTATTGACGAAATAAGCAAATTGATTTATTGACAAAATAAGCAAATTGATTTATTGACAAAATAAGCAAATTGATTTATTGACAAAATAAGCAAATTGATTTATTGGCAAAATAAGCAAATTGATTTATTGACGAAATAAGCAAATTGATTTATTGACAAAATAAGCAAATTGATTTATTGGCAAAATAAGCAAATTGATTTATTGACGAAATAAGCAAATTGATTTATTGACAAAATAAGCAAATTGATTTATTGACAAAATAAGCAAATTGATTTATTGACAAAATAGTTGTTTGGTCAGCAACAGTTGAAGTCATTTACGACTTGCCAATTATACTCTACATTTCATTGTTTAAATTTCAATCAAATCTTCAATATTTTCAATATTTTAAGAGTTAATTATACATATAATGTAATTTTGCAGGTTTATTAGTATTAAATAATATTAAATAATATTAAATAATATTAAATAATATTAAATAATATTCTCTTTAGTCGGCAAAGTTTCCTACCAAAAGCAGAATATTTAAGATAATATATAAAACTTTTGAAATATCTTTCTGTCCGGGAAGCCAGATTTTGAAGGCAGATATGAACTTTTCTACATAGCGACTTTCAACAGACAATCTTCACCTCGGATTTGCCAAATTGGACATTTAAAATAGTAGTCCAGGATATTTACTTGTAACTCTACGGAACTATACACATAACGGAGTACGAATCCATACGGACGAAGTGAGATATTTTTGAACCCCTACCTTTGACTTGAAACCCTGTAAAAAAAACTGCTAATTTTTCCTTCCCGGTCATTTATTTCTTTATCCCCAACCTTTCTAGTTTAATTCTTCAATTTTTCAAAGTGAAATGGAACTAGGTAATATTTATTTATTATAAATACCACATAGCCTCTGACGAGGAGAGTTTTATCTTTGAAAAACCATGGTTTAAGGATTAATGTAACTCCTTGCATCTGAACTTTCGATGTAATAAAATTTGTATTAATTTTATGTAATTTCATGCAATTTTTTATGTTCATCTTTCCTTCTTTAAAATTGATTGTTCTACTCAACGTATTGAGCTTTACTTTATCGCGATAGATCACTTTACGATATTTCACTTATCGTTAATTTTATTATCATTAGTATATATATATATATATATATATATATATATATATATATATATATATATATATATATATATATATAATTTATTTAGATACTGTATATTACATATTTCAGCAATGTACCGCGGTTTCATGTAAAAGAGCAG
>OY744531.1:104945119-104950119 GCA_963556195.1 Sepiola atlantica
CGAGTTGTAAAAAATATATAGACTAAAAGAGTTGTAAAGTATAGTTTAAAATAATTATTTGATAGAAAAAAAGAATAATGTCACACTGGGACGTTGGGGGGGGGGGTTATTGCCACCCAAATCCCAGAGAAGACCAATTGTCCTTACCAGCGAGAAATCAATGGTAAGTGGCTGTTGCGATACCGCATCGTTATCGAAAAGAGGTGAAGAATACTGGAAATCTGGGGAGGCTTGTTGTCACTCAGACTCCAGGAAATACCACTGGTTGTTGTCGCTGAGCAATCACTGACGATGATCTGTGTGAGTACTCCTAGTTAGTATAAATAATAATAATAATAATAATAATAATAATAATAATAATAATAATAATAATAATAATAATAATAATAATAATAATAATAATAATAATAATAAGCTATTACTAATGTAAGTTTGGTATCTGACTGTCTGAAGCATGCACTATACTATTATTTCTATTAATGTAGTCTTGTACAATCTTTCAATGCTCAATTCAGAAGAGTTGGTGTAGTATCTGGTCTGTTGTCATAAGACCATGCTTCCAGAAATTGACAGTGGATGGCTTGTCGTTTTAACCTATATTTCCTCCGTAGTAGGACAGTTACTTCTTTCTCGCTGACTAACGCGCCAGAAGCACCAGGATCTGAATTTGTAATAGAATCAGGCAGCTCAACCAAAGTAGGTCCGACCTCTCCCTCACTCTCAGGTGTGGAACAACTACTACTTGTATCGGAATCTGGTTTCCTCCATTCAGCACTTTCTTTTGATGTGTCATTGCTGTTGTCCGCTACCGGTGCTATACGAGGACGTGGTCGCACGTCTCAAACGTGCCGAGGCGTCACATTGACGACCACCGACTGTAGACTTATCACTCCGGTGATACGACCTGGTCTGAATTCTGACATGCAACGTCTTTGCGAATTTTTCAGCCAAACCGTATCCTCCTGTCTATAATGGGTAGCGATTCCTTGGTTGTCCGGCTGGGACACCATATTGATCCCTTTTCACTCTGGGCTGGTATGAATGCAGCAAATTGACTGGTGCTGACGATGCGGACACATTATTCTTCGGCGTAATGTTATACCAATACACAGCATCCAACATAGGACACTCTTTCGTGCAGCAATTAGCTTTACTATTCTATGACACTTTTCTGTAATATCATATCCTGATAGTCAGCATGCGTAGCGTTGTCGAAACTTTACACCTCATTCATTCATGAACTGCCTGAATTGTTGACTACAGAAGCCAAAATCTCGACTTGGCACGTTAAAAAATAATGGTTCTAATTGCCGGATCACATGTGCAGAGTCCTGCCATTGTAGCGGACCCCAAATTGAAAATCGTGTGGGGCCACAATTAATATGTGAGAATAAATTGCAACCGTTATAGTGGGTGATGTATTTGCCTATCTGATTCCTTACTGTACGCATACTGAGCCCTCCCTTTTTCGATCGCATTGGGTCTGGGTCTATCGTCTGACATTCCTCACAATTCTGAACAACTGCTCTTACTGCCGCTTTAAACACAAACGGGTCGATTCTATTCACAAAATATAAGTTTCGCCTGACTCCAAAATTCCAACTATGTCGATAGACTTCATTTAGCTGTGTTGGGTTCAGACTCTATGTGGCAAGAGCACACACTGGCTGTGAGGGTCAATCTCTCTCTTTGCATAATTGAGCCACTGCTGTTGAACTATCATAATTGAGCCACTGCTGTTGAACTATCATAATTGAGCCACTGCTGTTGAACTCTCATAATTGAGCCACTGCTGTTGAACTATCATAATTGAGCCACTGCTGTTGAACTATCATAATTGAGCCACTGCTGTTGAACTATCATAATTGAGCCACTGCTGTTGAACTATCATAATTGAGCCACTGCTGTTGAACTATCATAATCTAGCCACTGCTGTTGAACTATCATAATTGAGCCACTGCTGTTGAACTATCATAATTGAGCCACTGTTGTTGAACTATTGTCAATAAGTCGGCTCAGTTCTGGTCAGATCTTACTCGTGCTACATCAACCGAAATATTTCACTCTTTTACAAGTAAAATTATTGTGTTCAATTTTTGCATTATTAGCATCTCGCTGGTGGCCTTGGTGCTCAACTTTCCTGTGAGCGCATTGGTCACCCAGTGGTACACACACACACAGGGGCTCTGTTTATATGTGTAACACATTGGCCTTCCATTTAAGCGCGAGGTTTGATCCTTATAACACGGCACTCAGCTTTGCCACTTATATAATGTTTTTCTTTTGTTTGTAGCAACTAGCATGCGTCCTCGATGATAGCTCTATCGGTGCCAACAGCCACGCCTACAGCTTGCGAGCTTGCGTCAAATCACACATCCAGTTCCTTCGTGCCCAGCCACCACTTTCTCTTGATGGGATCTGATTAATGTGCCCGGGTGAATGTGTCTTCTATCATACACTTCAGAGGAGCATCACTAACCTTGTCATACCAGCCCTGTGTGACAGTTGCAGCACGATGTTTGATAAATGCTATCGTTACTCGAAACCATCTACACACGGGAAAGTGCCCCACCAGTTTGCCACACATGGAGAATATACATCTTCGTCGGGTTAGGGTTATAAGACCATCCACAGTCCTGTTTCCTCACTGCCATCGCAGTCGACCATGTTCCTTCCAAACTTTTAATCTCTGAACTCTTGCACCATTTTGAAGCTATTCGGAATCTTTATTAGTGAGTCTATAATGGTCCAGATGTTTCTTGCGGATTCAGTCGACGCCACGCCCTCATTGATATTTATGTCATCAATATATACCGACGGCACATTCCTGTATCTTCATACCATGGGCTAACACAACCATTACCAGAGGCGCCACATTTAAGCCTAACCTTGTTTGACAATATATTTGCCCTTTAAACATCACTGTTTATACCTTACGCGAAATAGGTAGGGCCATTCTATTTATAACACTTTTAATAAGATCGAACCATGTCCACATGGGGTTAAGTGATTCTGGCAGGCTGAGCTGCAGCCACGACTGGTACCTCCACTTCAACATTGTCTCTCATCAACGCTCGAGGTCGAGGCAACAGCTCTTCTAAGATCAGATCATCCACCTTGGAAGAGGACCGCAACAACCTTTTCACAGGGTAAGGGAGCCCTCGTACCAACACGCACACCATCACATGATCTAGTATTTTTCAAAATAGGACTGACAGTTTCCGCAAATCTGCTAAATATGCATCTACAGTTTCGCCTTGACGCAACACATGTGCGTCGAACTTTTCATATGCTGTAAATATGTCATCAGCAAAGGCAGAAAAAAGTGTTTCCTTCATCCGCGCTGCATCAGATGTATCTTCTTTGGTCAGTTGTTGGTTGATTGCAAACGCCCCCCCTGTTAGCCAAAGTGGGACGACATGATCAAGCCGCTTCACTCCAGATAAGTCACACACTAATAAAACATTCTCAATCCATTCAACAACTGCTCCAGTTCCATAAAACTCACGAATGCTATTTAAGTCAAAACGGCTGTCAATTTCCGGTCGAAATAGCTTGTAATCCAGTAATGAATATAGAGGTATTTCTCTCCAACGTCACCGCAACGAACACCGACCGATCAATCTCAAAACTTCAAAAATTAAAACTCAATGTTCTCTCTTAGCTCTCCCAGCTCAAACTCCGACCTTTTATTTTCGTCTTTCCATTTCACAGTAGATAATGATCATGTTTATTGATCCCCACATATGCTAATCAGCTGCAACTACAAAAGGCAACCTCTGCGAAGGAACCCCCTACTCTGGCGGGTGCACAGTCCTGACATGCGAAGCATCGCATTCTCTTTCCGACATTATATTTAAATTTCTGCATATTGGTAGTGTCGAGAAAACAGGGAGCAGGAAGGAAAATCCAAATATGCGCATTCCGAAGAAAAAGGCCCTCAGAGTAGAAAATAATCCGGCATTTAGGAACCTCTACAGTGAAGAGGTAGGGTTTAACAGTTTGCCAGGTTGTTGGAAGATAAGTTCGTCGGGGTACATTTTATGAAATTAATTGTAAAATAAGCACGGCAATGCGACAGGGGCTGGAGCTTGGCAGACAGTGCGGGACCTATTAGGTTAAAAATTCTTCTTTGCACCCTGTCCAAGAGGGAGAGGTGCTACCTTTAAAAATGTGGATGTTTAAGTTAGACGCATCCACGTATTTTTGCTCGAAGCTCTCTATTTCAGTCGGTTGGTTCGTCACTCTTAATAGAGTATTAAATAACATTTTCGTTGGTCTGTCAAGCTTAAGGAAGAAATAGCATGGCCATCGTTAAACGCGCAGATTAAATGGACGCACCTTTATACTACTGTTATACACGTCCTTGAATCTCTATGAGAGCCTTTGTCTGTCTGTCTACCCTTATTTCACTCTTCACTTTAGTGCGTCGCACTCAACGGCGTGCGCGGACATTTAAATTGGGGAAGCATCCAATCATTCATATTCAAACTATAACCCCCTTCCTCTGCATATTTCACAGTACTAGAGCTTACACTTGAGACTTGGGGCAGACAATGAGGGAGTTGGTCCCGTGCATCACCAGGGTATCACTATACCTCTGCACGTCACTGGGCACGCTTAAGTTGGAAATGGCAATTACTTTTCTGAACGCAGACATAGAGTGGGCGCCTTTTTCTAATATCAGTTTTTATTTAGACTCTGTCGCATTACACGAGACATTTCAGCCATAAATATTGCATTCGTGTTTTACATAAAGATTTGTCGATTTCCCACGTGGAAACAAAAGGAATATTGTTTCCAAAAACAAAATACTTGTATATCGATCTCCTTGACAAAAGGTTTTTATGTCTGTAAAATGTTACTAGCATTTATTGATTTCTTATATAGTGCCATATTTCATTGAACAAGTCTTAGTCATGCAAATAACCGATGAATTATAGGATGCTAGTCTCTTGGGGGAAGTAGTAAACATATATCATGTTTATTGTTTAATATTT
>OY744531.1:104955119-105000119 GCA_963556195.1 Sepiola atlantica
CTGTATCTGCATGTGCCATTCACAGACGTGTAAGATAATGCAGACAAGACAATCCTGAGGCACGATCTACGTGAGCTCTATGAATATGCACTACTCGCCCAACAACAACACAACAATCATATAAATACCTTATAATAACAATAACATATTTGATGAAAATAACTCTGAAATAAAAAATATTGTTGTGTTTCTGTATGTCTTACTTTTTCCGGAACTGGAGTTCGAAGTTAGTTAAATACTTTATATTATAAATACTTTATATTATAAATACTATATATTATAAATACTTTATATTATAAATACTATATATTATAAATACTACATATTATAAATACTTTATAATATAAATACTTTATATTATAAATACTATATATTATAAATATTACATATTATAAATACTTTATATTATAAATACTATATATTATAAATACTACATGTTATAAATACTGTATCTTATAAATGCTATATATTATAAATACTACATATTATACATACTATATATTATAAATACTATATATTATAAATACTACATATTATAAATACTATATATTATAAATGCTATATATTATAATTACTACGTATTATAAATACTATATATTATAAATACTACATAATATAAATACTATATATTATAAATACTATATGTTATAAATAATACATATTATAAATACTACATATTATAAATACTATATGTTATAAATACTACATATTATAAATACTATATATTATAAATACTACATGTTATAAATACTGTATCTTATAAATGCTATATATTATAAATACTATATATTATAAATACTATATATTATAAATACTATATATTATAAATACTACATATTATAAATACTATATATTATAAATACTACATATTATAAATACTATATATTATAAATACTATATATTATAAATACCATATATTATAAATACTATATATTAGAAATACTATATATTAGAAATACTATATATTATAATTACTATATATTATAATTACTACATATTATAAATACTATATATTATAAATACTATATATTATAAATACTATATATTATAAATACTATTTATTATAAATACTACATATTATAAATACTATTTATTATAAATACTATATATCATAAATACTACATATTATAAATACTATATATTATAAATACTATATATTATAAATACTATATATTATAAATACTATATATTATAAATACTATATATTATAAATGCGATATATTATAAATACTATATATTATAAATACTATATATTATAAATACTATATATTATAAATACTATATATTATAAATGCGATATATTATAAATACTATATATTATAAATACTATATATTATAAATACTATATATTATAAATACTACATATTATAAATACTATATATTATAAATACTATATATTATAAATACTACATATTATAAATACTATATATTATAAATGCTATATATAATAAATGCAAAAGTAGCAATTAATACCCTAAATTAAAATTATCAAACATTTTTATCCACATGATAATTACTTATTAGAATTTAAATAAAATAGGAATGACGGTTATAATCATAATTTTATTCTCATTTTAAATTTAACTCACTCTGGTCGTCGCTCCATCTCCCTTCCTCCCACCCCGGCCGAAATTGAGATCATCACAGCACAGACACGTGAAAAACCTCCCACGTAATAATTTGAAACACGACTTGTTGGGGTCCTCCCCCCTCCCCTCTCATGTCCCATGTCACCGTTATAGACAAAGCCCCAACTCTGTCCCCCTCCCCCTCCAATGTATTTTCAATTTTCAATCTCCCGTTAAAGTGAAGTTAAAATTTATGCCATTTGAATTCCTTCGCCAGCCCGTTGAATTGGTCGCTATTTGCACCAATGAAACAAAACTTGTTTTGTCGCAACTGACGGAATAAAATCAAAAAATATATATTTTGCTCTGAATTTTCATTGAGCACTCTCATAAACCCGGTTTCAACTTCCTTCGGATTCATACCCCCTGGATATTTGTAACAAGTTAATTATATATATATATATATATATATATATATATATATATATATATATATATATATATATATATATATATATATATATATTAATAATTGACATTATTTACATGTTGCGAGATCTTGTTTTGCCTGAGCCATGGCAGTAAATTATGGTCCGAATAATTCGTTCGGTTCCGAGCAGTGTGCGAAGCGACAGAAGCCGAAAGCACGGAAATTGCTTCGAGCACTTCGTAACTTTCGATCGCTGAGACGGCCATTATGAATTGTGTTGGCGTAGCGTCGAGTAATTCGAATAATCACTGTCTTGTGTCATCACTTCCTATTTTCTCTTTTCTACTTTGAGTTAATTTTCTTTTTTAATTTCTCTTCCTCTTTCCTCTTTTCTTCTTCCTTATTTATATTTAACAATGTATAGTTGTAGTTAACTCGCGGGACGCCTTAGAAATTCCACGGTGTTTTCTCCATCAACGTGTATAATTTACTGTTAGTAATATTCTGGTGGCTAGAAATAGGCACATATTTTACTCGCTAACTTTTGCGTGACGGGATGGAAGTATATATATTTATTTATATTACCGTTACCCCTGTCGCCCCTACCCCCGTCTCACTCGCCCCAGTGTTTTCATTCGAGAAGAAGGGTTGATGGGACAGATATATTGTGAGTTGAGTGATGATAGATTTCATAGGTCGTGGCAATGTCTATAAGTCCAACCATGCACCCCGAAGTAAATTGGGTATTTCTGTTGGATAATGGCCCTGTGGGGTCGGACGCATGTTGAAGTGGACGTATGTGTGGGGGATTGTTTGGTTTGGCTTGTGCGATTTAGTGCGGGTGAACCCGTACAACCGAATGCAAAATAAGGCTGTTCTAACAGTCGGAGCTCACAAGCGTTGACAGGGCCACAATGTTGATGAAACCTCAGGTCAAAGGTCAAGGTGCACCTGCGCATAGGAGTTTTATGACGTCACGGGCTTTTGTGTGGGAAACTGAGTTTTGCCAGTCTCGTTTTGGGAAGCAAGCTGAACGAACGTATTTTCTATGTAGTCCGAAATGAAAAGGGGAATTTATTTCCCTAAGAGAATACAGGCATGAGATTCCTTCTTCCTCGAATGGCTAAGAACTTAAGTTAGGAATTAACTACGATAGAGTAGTAATTTGATCTCTCCTTCAACGTTAGTGAAACATCTCCAAGAGCGACAGTAAACTGACGATTGAATAAAACTAATCACAATTTAAAAGATTGTTTGGCTCCTGAATCGTGTTACGAAGGTTTTTTGTTGCAGACACAGCGGACGGCGATGTTCACGGCAGTACAGAAACGAAGAAAGAACTCAACCACTAGACGACATCGAGACGACAGCCCCTCCGCGACGAAGAAGAACAGGTACGAGAATTTAAAGACTATGCAACATTTCAGATAAAATAAAATGCGTTGTCTATATATTAACATTCATTTTGTCTCTCTGTTTTAATATTGTCATTTGGCTGTGTATATTACACAGAAGAATTACTGCGTAAGTTTACACACTAGCCTCAATAAGATTTGAACTCGGCATTATCGATTGCATTGTTCGCGTTGCTATCTACTATTACGTCCATCAAGCAAAACTCTGTGTGAGAGGATGAAAAACGGTGAATATAATCTAATATATAAAGTAGAGACGATTTTTCCCCTGTACCTTCTCGAAGTATAGGAAAATATAAGAAAAATAACGACATAGATAAAAGCGTTTTTATTTTTAATAAATACTGGATGAATGTGTAATTTTTGGTGTACAGTCTTTTCAGCTACTACGTAAGTACATAACAAAGTTTATACATTTCTTTAGCTATTTTTTTAAAGAGAGGCTTTACATGTGATCGTGAAACTACAGAAGCAGCCACTTTGTTTAGAAATCAAATTTCGATTTTTGAATACTAAATGTTTAATACTTGTGATTCTCAATATGGGTCCTGTCAATGGGGTTGGTAGGTTTACAGGGATGCTACAATTTGTGCAGGGTTGTAAGGCTGTTTAGATCCGTTTCTATTAATTCTACTAAACTCACCACTATACTACACTTATTCACTCGAGCGTGTTTTAGTAAATTTGTTATTATTTTTTCCTACCTAACACTAAATATTACATTTGGCCCACCATCAACGTCTCTCCGAAAAACCAGCTTCATATAGGTGGTAGCAAAAACTTTTCTCCCTAACAATTCTATACTGTCACTCTACTCATCGACACCGGGAACTAATACACACAGTTTAATTTTCACGAAACACCGGTTGTTATTTATTATTTGCCTGGTATTAATGTAACACGCATGCCAATAATAACGCTTAGGTTAATTGGCCTATTTTCACATGTGTTTTAAACCCGGAAGCGTGGCGCAGACGGCAAGAAAGTAGGTTTCATTATCACCAGTTTTAGCGTTCGATCCCATTCCACTCTACCACTTATTTCTTTTTTAATTTAAAACATTCGTCAACACGGTAGACGGGGGATAGAAAATAATAGGCCGTTTCTTTTTTTATTCGTCGTAATGCAATAGGTAGTACTTTCTCCCGTGCAACGCCGGGCGACGGGTTCAGCTAGTGAATAATATTTGATTACTTATGAAGTCAGTTTATGACAAGTATTTGTTGAATTTTGAAGATGACCATGTTGTATCCCGCAGGAAATCAATTCCGTGGCAGCATGTTCTACAGACGGTGTAGGTGAATGCAATGGCTCAAACTGAATTCGAACACGTCTTAGCTGATTCCATAGTCTACGGCGGTATCCATTATACAACTCATACCTGTTTTATTGAAACCTCACAATGGTAAAACTAATACACAGAAATAGACGATTTATTTAATTTTAACACGAAACGAATCATTTTCAAACGTCTCTTTTTTGGACAAATGTGTTAACTGACTTTAAATGCCTGCGGGGATTTTAGATGCATACATTTTACAGGGTTTTTTATGCGTAATTGTTCACAATAACTTCAATAAGAATTGAACCCGATTCCATTGTCCACGCTGTTATTCACCATTACGACCATCACGCGTCAAATAAATATTGAAAACTCGTGAACGACAAAAACGTTTGATCGATTTTATAACAAAATGGATTTTTTAATAACATATATTGAATTAACTTTGCAAGAAAGTAAATATTTTTTAACAGGAAATTAGTTTAAGACAAAAGGCAAGGGGTGGGGAGCGATACAAAAATAAAAGTTTTTAAAAACTTCCGGGTAACACCGGGTAGGTAGAGGTACTTTTTAATACTAAGACATCTTTCCCTTTCACTTTTAAATAAAATACTTCGTACTCGTATAGCTGACGCACCATGTTTCCGTGACTTCGTGTCGTCAACGACCGAGCCGGCCTCGGAATCGCCCGAGAGTTGACGAAACTATTAACCAAGCAGCCGATAACTTTTGGAAGAAATTAATCAATAACAAAAAATGAATTTCTATAATATCTGTTAACTCGTTGAATCTCCTGAAGGACTAATTGAGTTTTTTGAAAAAGATTTTTTTTTAACTTTTTTTTTTTAAAGTTTTTAAAAAACAAACATTTGTTTAACAAATCAAACAAAATCATCTTTTGAAACTTTCCGGTGCACAAACAAAATAACATTTTGTTTAAAAACATTTGATTAACAATGATTCCTTTGACAAAAAAGAACAAAAATAAACGTCTAATTAATAACAATTGTTTAGCTATGGTTTTTTCGTTCTTTATTTTTATTTATACTTTTAGTTTGATTTTCTTCGTCGTAATTTATCGGCTGCCAGTCTTCAATTTAGCGTTTGGCAGATTTCGCCTCGTCAACTCTCGGGTGCTTCCGTAACGTGCCCGAATGTTGACGACGCGATGTCGCAGAAACATGGATGGTGCGTCATCTATAAAGGTACCAAATACTTTACTAATGAGTCACCACTTATCAAGGTTAAAAGCCACTCGAGGATAAGGGTTAATGCTATAGATCGATTGTCAGTCGAATGATGAAGAATACTAGGAGAGGATTGAAAATAAAGAAATAAAATGAAGCAAGTCTTACGAGGACTGTGTATGACAAGTAGTCTGCTCTCTTTCTCCTTCTCTCTTTCTCTCTCTCTCTCTCTTTCTCTCTCTCTCTTCCTCACTCTCTCTCTTTTTCACTCTCTCTCTCTTTCTCACTCTCTCTCTCTCTCTTTCTCTCTCTCTCTCTCTCTTCCCCACTCTCTCTCTCTTTCACTCTATCTCTCTCTTTTCACTCTCTCTCTCACACACGCGCATCAACGCACACCCGCGCATGCACGCTTGAACACGTAGACAAGCACACCTATGTTACGCAAATGCTATCAAATATAATTATCGAGCACCTATATATTGTAAACTCATAAATGGAAAATATAATTCCTAATCAGACTTGTTCTCTTTTTCTCTCGCTCTCCTCTTCCCATTTCTCTCTTTCTCTATCTATGTTTAGATCTCTCTCTCTCTCTCTCTTTCTCTCTCTCTCTCTCTCTCTCACACACACACGCACACACACACACTCACACTCTCTCTCTCTCACACACACACACTCTCTCTCTCACACACACACACACACTCTCACACTCTCTCTCTCACACACACTCTCTCTCACACACACACACACACTCTCACACTCTCTCTCTCTCACACACACACACACGGAGTTTGGTGACTGCAACACTGAAATAACATTGTTGATCAGAGTACCAATGAATTCGTTATCGCACAACAAACAGTAAACGCGTCCTCATTCGTTTTTCAGCCCATCTCGATGACAAAGAACCCTTCATCTTATCGCCACGGCGTCTGATTTATAGACTTCCATCTTCTACCGAACACACGCTTATCAATTATATTAACCATCAAATCCCTCCATCTGACTGACGCGAATGGCGATTGTTTCTCCAATGTCAGACAACTGAACCTGCGTTGGTGACGGCCATCTCGCGTTGGATTCTTTGTTTTCTTGATTCTCACTTCTTTCCATTTCCGCTTTTTTCCCCCTAACCCAACCCCATCATTTTTTATTCTAGTGTTTCTATTTATCTGTTCTTCCTTTTCTTATTTTAATTCTTCTCTTTCTTCTCCTTTTACTTTTTTTTTTCTTCTTTTTTTTCATCTTTTTCTTCTTATTATTTTACTTCTTTTTCTTCTTCTTTTTCTTCTTTCTTTCTTCTTTTACTTCTTGTTCACTTTTTTCTTCTTTTTTTCTTATTCTTTTTCTTCTTCCTCTTTTTCTTCTTTCTTTTTTCTTCTTCTGTTTCTTCTTCCTCTTTTTCTTCTTCTTTCTTTTTTCTTCTTCTTCTTTTCTTCTTCTTTAACTTCTTTTTCCTTCTTTTTCTTTTCCTTTTTCTTTATCTTTTTCATTTTTCTTCTTCTTCTTTTTCTACTTCTTTTTCTTCATCTTCTCCGTCTTCTACTTCTTCTTCTTTTTCTTCTTCTTTTTCTTCTTCTTCTTTTTCTTCTTTTATTTCTTTTTCTCCTTCTTCTTCTTCTTCTTTTTCTTTTTCTTCTTCTTCTTTTTTTCTTCTTCTTCTTCTTCTTCTTCTTCTACTTTTTCTGTTTTTTCTTTTTCTTTTCTTCTGTTTCTTCTGATCTTTTTGTTCTTCTTTTCTCGCCTTTTTCTTCTCTCCTCATTGTCTCCGGTCTCATTTGCATCTATTCTTCCTCTTTTCTTTTGTTAACTCTTTTCCTCGCCTTCTTCGTCTTTGTCATCTTTTGTCTTCGTCTTCCTTTCTTCTCCTATCCCCTTCTTCGTCTCCCTTTTTACTTCGCCATCCTCTTCGTTTTATTCTGCTTACTTCTCTTTCTCTATTCTCTTATCTCGCTTCTTCTTCTTCTTCTTCTTCTTCTTCTGATGTTTCTTCATCTCTCATCTTTTCCCCTCCCCCTTTCTATGTCATTCACCTTCTCTGAAGAATTATTTGTTCTTTCTGTTATTTATTAATTTGTTTACCTCTTCACCTTCGCCTTCTTTTCATTTTTCGCCAATTCTTAATTTCTTTATCATCCTAACTTATTTAACTGTTGCGCGTATATACACTCTCTAAGCTATTCACGTTAGTTACGTCTTCATTCATTTGATGACATACATTTTGTGTTTCATCTTAACGTACAAAAATCTCATCTGACACAGATATTTAATCACAAAATTCTCACTGAACTACAGTCAAATAATAGATCAACATTATTGGTGTTTTTTATTTCAAACGTTCTCGGCTTAAAATACCATTCATATTACATCTGAACTTGACTTAATGTTTAATTTTACTTCAGTCGAAGTTCTCAGGGGCTAACACTTGATCTCTATATGAGATACATAGATACCCGAGTATTCTATTTAAATTCTCCTTTATTTCTCAAACATTGAGTTAGTAAAAAAGTTAGGAATAATAAATTTCTTCTCTCCCCAACTGACCAGTCAAGTATGTCATAGTATATCTTTTTTGTGGTCTGTTGGTCTTACCGGATTCCAGGACAAGAATTCATCTAGTCTGATGGAGTATCCAGCACGTGGTGTTACTTAGGGTAACATCACTAGGAGGAGATGCACTATTCCTCGTACGAGGGGATCTTATTTGTGCTGCGGATACTATGTAATTTGAATATTTGGTCAGGGTTTACTTGTAGGGGTAAGTATCCTCATGTCAGGTTGTCCTGACAAACCCTTGTACAGAGAGACCGAAGACACTCGAGGATAGTGTCTAGTAGGTAATTCAAACTCCCCAGTAGGTAATTCAAACTCCCCCATGTAAGCAAAGACGTGTGCTATATAAAAACTAAACGCTCATAGATTTTAATTACAGACGGCTGGAAATTGATCTGCCTTTCCTTTGGCATTTTCCCCACAAGTGCGATCTCTCCCGACTACGGGCAATAAAACACTCACCGCACCATTGGGTGGGTAGGGTATTACCTGGCAGAAATTTCTCATGGGACTGTGCCGATTAAATGTCAGGAAAATGACACTATCTTCAAGTGCAACGATTTATTTAACACGAACACGAAGACCCAGCATTGCCCGTAATTAAATAAAGAACAGTATGTTATTTTGCGCCCAGCCCATAACACAATATTAACCCTTTTCATTCTTTTGTTTTGCGTTTAATGAGATTCAATTTTTTAAGTGGGGGGTCTAGGATCTACTCAGTATTTATTGGGTGAGAGGTGTTGTAAGCAAAGTGACATTAATCGAAATAATTTTCGGTAAATGTATAGTCTTTAACCCTTTGAGGCACACCCGGCGTTTCCCAGAAATCGAATTGAATACATACTAATTATTTAATAATCTATATATTAATACGATAGCGTGTGTGTTCGTGTGTCACGCTTCCGGCAAAAGCTCTGCGCATGCGTGCCGCATCTAAATTTTGATAAACATTCAACTAGCCTGCGTTTAGGAACACTTAACAGTGTTTCGCTCTGGCGCAATGGTTGGCGAGGTAGTATTTTTTACTTCGGCCTGACTGGTTTATAGTTCGATCCCAACCAACCTCTAAGATTTTTATTCTACATTTCGAGGGGAAGGGGAAGAAATAATACATTTTTTTATCACCTGGTTAAAAACTACTTTTTTGTGTTGCTTAAAACTATTTTTTGTTTTTATGTTGGCGTTTTTAATGGCATTGTCTATTTAATTACGTTGACTGCTTAAAAAGTAGGGTATCGGCCAGTATTATTTTGTTGTTGTTTTTTTGTTTTTTTTTTGTTTTTTTTAACGGATGGCATATCAACCTTTTTTAGTAGATATGCGCAGTGTCCATCGTACACGAGTTACTATTTTAAACAATTATTTCACTCGTATCCAGAAGGGAGGGGGTGGCTCATAATAAAGCAAGCGTAACTTACTAACAAATAGAGGGTGCTTTGTTACATTAGGACCCGTATGGAAAACATCATTTCGTGTAATTTACACGGGTTCCGCTAGTAAATATTAAATTATTATCGACATACGTATACGTTTCACTCTTGCGGAATCATCAGGGTTGAGATAACTGTTCAAACCGATCGCATGATTCGAACCCCGCACCAAGAGTCACCTTCAACTCGATTCTGGGCGCTCTAACTAATGAGACCGATTCTGACCGTTACACGCCGTGAAAAATACGTCTTATTTATGTCAAGCAGGCGAGCAAGCATAGTCAGTTGTCCGAACAGTGTTCAACAAAAGAGGAATTGCATTTATAGTCTAGATTAGTCGGCTTATATTATTTCTCATAAAAGGGCCCGGTTGAAAGGCTGAAAAGTATCTACGGATAATTATTTCATAATAAATAGTTAACTATTATGTAATCTCGTATACGTTTCATCTATGCGGAATCAGCAGTGTAGAGATAACTTTTCAAACCGGTAGCATGATTCGAATCCGGGAACAAGTGTCACTTTTAACTAAATTCCGAGCGCTCTTACCAATGAGGCCAATTCCAACCGGTACACAACGTGATGAGAAACAAGTCTTCTTTATGTCGAGCAGGCGGACAACTATAGTCAGCCGTCATAACAGTGTTCAACAAAAAAGAACATACACTTATAGATTAGATTAGACGGCTTATATTATTTATCATTAGAGATTCTTACAGTAGGAGAGGAAAGATGCAACAATTATATATATATATATATATATATATATATATATATATATATATATATATAATTCTTGGTCTGATGAGGTTGACTTTCTGGGAAAAGTGCAACCGAAACATGTATGCACATATGTAACCAATAATGTTTGTATAAATAAAAATTTATACTTATATATATATATATATATATATATATATATATATATATATATATATATACAATAATATTTTTATAAATAAATATTAATTATTTAAATACCTACAGACATCGATGCTTCATGCTAACGCAATCTTCAATGTAGGAACTAATTCTCAACGGTCGGTAGGCGCGAACCTCGATCACAAATCGCCACTGATTCGTAGTCGGGGATCTTATCCATCGGCCATAGCAAATTAGTTAGTAAATATAGAGGAACTTTAAATGTAAATAGCTAAATCAGCGGCTATGTACCAGGCAGTATAGAGTGATCTACGAAACGGCGTTCGGATCGTGCATATATATATATATATATATATATATATATATATATATATATATATATATATATATATATATATATATATATATATGAAGGTTCCATCTTTCCTCTGTTACTGTAAATATGCGTATACATTGTTCTTCTTATTTACTTTTTCCTCTGCATCTTCTCTGTCATGGCTATGATATGTAAAATTGAAAATGATGTTTTTCACTTATTTCTTATGAAGTCTTCTGATAATGAAAACAAAATATCGAAAATCTCAATATGTGTGTTCATTTGGTTACATTATTTAGTTTATAAGCTTTATTTCTATCCCTCTCTCACTCTCTCTCTTTCTCTCTCTACACACACATATACATATATATATATATATATATATATATATATATATATATATATATACATACATAAGGTCACCCATTATATTGACACAACAAAGAAACATGGATGAGTCATTTTAGAGAAAACAGAACAATAGAATAGGAAATAGTAAGTAAAACTAACCGAACCTTTGTTTGTGAAGCTCAACGATTGGCTAAGAGAACAACAAAGAAACGGAGATGAGTCATCACATAGAAAACAGAACAATAGAATAGGAAATAAGAAGTAAAGTCAACCGAACATTTGTTCGTGAGAAGCCCAACGATTGGCTAAGAGAACAACAAAAAATCTGATTGGTTAACAAGCTAGACGTGTCGATAAAAACAACCGGCAAAACTAACTCTATGCATTTAAGCCTGACGATTCCCTCCGGGGATGAAACGCGGAATCATCTGTGTAGCTTAATTGTCATAAATAAATGTTCATGACTTACTATATATATATATATATATATATATATATATATATATATATACTTTTATGTATAAAGTTGTATACGTATTGCTAACTAATAACAGCCATTGTTCAATATCATACCTTTTTATACCTCAAACTACACACGTTCCGAAAAGGTACCCAGATTTGTGAAGAGGTCTTGTGTATGAACTATTTAATAAGACAAAATGTTCATTCATTATTCATTTATTATTTCGCCCTTTCTTTTCTTTCTCTTTTCTTTATACCTTTACCAAAAAGGTTATGTTTTCGGTCGAGTTTGTTCGCTTGTGTACAGGCTAGCGGCCACATCGCTTTTTCAAATCGACACTTAACTAATTCAAATTATTTGTCATGCTCTACCATAGAATAGATTTAGTTAAGGCATATGTTTTTTTTCAACATATATGCGATATACATTTTTGAATTAACCACTTAGCGGTGCTTTATATTTAAATTTATTATTTTTTCATGCTTTATAGATTATTAAATGTATATATGTCTATTTATTTTTTAATCAATTTGAATAATCGACCAACTATATCATAATGCATCTCGCATTTAAGCTCCTATTAATTATAGAGAAAAAGACATTTAAATTTGTAACAATCATAAATACATATATGTTAGATCTGATAAAACCGCCTTTCCCGTCTAAACTGTAACGGTGATTTAAACCGATACTTTTTTTAATTTTTTTAGTTAACGGTGTATTTTTTTTCTTAATTTTAAAATCTAGCACCTTTTCTTGTAAACATCAGCGTTCCTACATTATTTAGGCATTTAACAAAACATGATCCTAATAATTTATCCGGCATTTAACAAAATTTTAACATAATCCTAACAATGGAAGGGAAGATGTATTTTTAGCTGCGTATAATTGATAATAGTATACTATTTTGAACCATTTACCGATCACTTTTCTCTCTATTTTGATTTTGATTTGATTCTTGGATATCTTTGATCTACTATTACTCAATACGTCGATCAACACTGAACTACTTGCTTTTTCGTTACAACACAAATATCTGTTTTGCTTAATGCAAAAGAAGAAAAAATATATCCATTTTCTTTTTATTCCTTACATTAAATGTTAGATATAAAAGCAAAGAAAATCACCGTAGAAAACTCTATATGCCAACCCTAGCTCTTACCCTACCTCTACCCTAACCCTAACCCTAACCCTAACCATAACCCTAACCCTAACTCCTACCCTAACGCTAACCCTAACCCTAACCTTACCCCTACCCTAACTCTAACCCTAACCCTACCCTAAGTTACCCAAGCCCTAACCCTAACCATAACCCTAACCCCTACCCTAACCCTAACCTTACCCCTACACTAACTCTAACCCTAAACCTACCCTAACTCTAACCCTAACCCTACCTTAAGTTACCCCAGCCCTAACGCTAACCCTAACCATAACCCTAACCCCTACTCTAACCCTAACTCTACCGTAACCGTAACCCTCACCCTACCGTAACCCTAAACCTACCCCTACCCCTACCCCTACCCTTACCCTAAACCTACCCCTATCCCTACCCCTACCCCTAACCCTAACCCAAACACTTACCCTACATTAACCCTACCCCTACCCCTAACCCTAACCCAAACACTTACCCTACATTAACCCTACCCCTACCCTAACCCAAACACTTACCCTACATTAACCCTACCCCTACCCCTAACCCTAACCCAAACACTTACCCTACATTAACCCTACCCCTACCCCTAACCCTAACCCAAACACTTACCCTACATTAACCCTATCCCTAACCCTAACCCTAACCCTTATTCTAACCTCTTCAACAATGATTTTCCTTGCTTTTAGATCTTTTACATTCCTTTTATATTGTTATACATTTTCAAATGTTGGATCATAGAAAATGTTATTTTACTGACTTATTTGTCGAACTTCGTCTGACGATAAGTCTACATCTTTGAAAAATCATGGCTTAAGGAATGAAAAATAGTTGGTTCTTATATATAAGCCATGTTTTGAGTAAGTGGGGATTTGATAAATATTGAATTTTACACAATTTTTATTCTCATCACGTATCTCATTATATATATATATATATATATATATATATATATATATATATATATAGAGAGAGAGAGAGAGAGAGAGAGAGAGATTAGAAGAGAAAGCCATGAAACAGACTATTCTGCTATTTTTAACAAAGTTTGCATATATATATATATATATATATATATTTGAAGCTCCTCGTTAAAAAGTAGAGCACTGTAAATGGTAGTACTAACACAGTGTGACGTCACTTGCTTTATATGCATCATTCCTTCACTTATGGAAGTTGAATGCCTGTATGTCTTGCCGCCTTAAATGTGTTAAAATTATCATTGTTTATCAGCTGTTCAGAATTGGCCTATCGGTTAGCGACGTTGGATTGGGGTTGAAAAATATTTGTAATCCAGGGTTTCAAATCGTGTGACCGGTAGTGAATAGTCATACTTCTATGCTGATGAGTCTTGATTGAAAAGAGACGAAACGTATACGTCCATAGATACATAAACAATAACAAATATATATATAGAGAGAGAGAACGAGAGAGAGAGAGAGATTTCACTTATAAAATAGATCATTCAGTGAAGACCGGGGTTGTTCCAATAAAAACAAGCTCGATGATACTCGATTACAGAGTACAGAGCATTTATATGTGATTTTATGAAGGCTTACCAAAGCATTCCTTTTAGGACATTAAAGATATTTTTTCTTACAAATATTATTTATTTAAATTAAATGTTTTTTCCTACACGTGTTTCACTACCAAGCAGTTACTTGCTTGGCAGATCATCAGGGAAATTAAATGTCTGGAATCCGTGTTATTTAATAAAGTTTGCCTAAATGAAAATATGCTGCCTAAATACACAATATATATATATATATATATATATATATATATATATATATATATATATATATATATATATGTGTATTGTCATTTATTCTGTTTACTTAAAAACAAGTTATAACTGATTCATTTCAGTTGGTTTAAGATTAATTGTTTTGTAAGCAATTCTTTCTGTAACTTTTTTTTGTAGTTTTCGACGTTCAGATGTTTCTTTTTCTAACAGCCAATCAACAATCATACAACAACCGTAACATAAATTTTCCCTTGCATTATTCTTATTCTTCTTCGAGTTGTCTATAATTTCGTGTTAACCAGAATTATATCTCTCTCCGTTTACTAAACCGATACATGAATCATCAATAAGTTACGAAAAGCAATTCTAGGTTGGTGCGTAGATTTAACGCGACCAACCGAGGCCCAACAAAGTCGAATCGAACAAAACCACATGATGACATCACACGATGACAAATGTGTTGATCGCCTGTTTGGTTTATTAGAACATCTGTGATGCCTTAGAGCCACGCGGATTTCATTGATTTCATTGATCGTTGAAATATTCACGGTTTAGTAATGTAGATGAAAGCATTGTTAGTATCGATTATTTGATTCACGTGAAACTCAATCGCATAATGTGTTATATATCTTAATCCCCAATCGGTTTATAAGAATATTGCGAAAAACAAGTGTTTTGGACGGTAAATAAATACAAGTAAAATAGATCCAATGATGATGATGGTGATGCTGATGCTGTTGTTGTTGCTGCTGTTGCTGCTGCTGTTGTTGTTGCTGCTGCTGCTGCTGCTGCTGCTGCTGCTGCTGCTGATGATGATGATGATGATGATGATGATGATGATGATGATGATGATGATGATGATGATGATGATGATGATGATGATGGTGGTGGTGATGATGATCATTATTATCATTATGATGGTCGTGGTGGTGATGGTGATCATGATAATGATGATGATGGCGAGTAGTGGTGATGATGATGTTGATGGTAGTCGTGATGATGATGATGATGATGTTGATTATGGTGGTGGTGATTATGATGATGACATGGAGTATGATGATGGTGGTGGTGGTTATGATGATGATGATGACGACGATGATGACGACGATGACGACGATGATGATGATGATGATGATGATGATGATGATGATGATGATGATGATGATGATGATGATGATGATGATGATGGGATTAGTGGTGGTGATGATATTAATAATAATTTGAACAGTTTCAAAAGAAAGCTCTGAGAGACATAAGCGACGATCATATTTAAACTTTATCATTCGAAGATTCTAGAACTTTTTTATTTTCGACAAGGATGGCAACTTTGTGGTTAGTAAATTTTTATAAATTTAAAACTTATAAATTTAAAACTTATAAATTTTAAACTTATAAATTTTAAACTTATGAATTTAAAACTTATAAATTTAAAACTTATAAATTTAAGACTTATAAATTTTAAACTTATAAATTTTAAACTTATAAATTTTAAACTTATAAATTTAAAACTTATAAATTTAAAACTTATAAATGTTAAACTTATAAATTTTAACTTATAAATTTAAAACTTATAAATGTTAAACTTATAAATTTTAAACTTATAAATTTTAAACTTATAAATTTTAAACTTATAAATTTTAAACTTATAAATTTTAAACTTATAAATTCAAAACGAAAAGGAAAGAAGCGTCTTATACTTATATTGAACCTACTTCAAGTCATGTAAATATGGAATAACTTATCGTTGTTTTTTTTTCTAGTTTCAAAAGTAGACAAGAAAACTTACTAAATAGTTAGGTAACATATTAATATTTTTACTAAATAGTTAGGTAACATATTAATATTTTTTCTTCCTGTCTATCGTAAATGTCCTTTCATGTATGATGGTGCATCTTTTCCCTCATAAAATGCGAGATAAAAACTATCCCTGTGACAGGATCAGAGGTTAACTAAATCTGGGTCTGGTGTTGCCAGATACAGCAACATAAGAATGATGCTACATAATAACGTTATAAGCAGAAAAAAAGATCTGAGTGTACTTATAGGCAGGTGTTCTCTTGATATCCAACAAGGGAACCCCAGTCCGCGTCCTGCGAATGCTGGCTCCTTGAATTTCAGTAACAAAATCACGGGCCAAAAATAGGTAAGTAAGCTCTCTTAATCCAGGTATGACAAGGACACAGAACAAACACAAGAAAGCAGGAATGAAAAGAACAGAGCAAAAAAGCCATAGAAGGAAATGGAACAAAAAAGGAAAAAGACTGGTAATGGAATGCTACTACAGAAGCCGCCACTTCACAGAAAGAAGCTATCAGAAACGAATGAAAAATTTATGGGACATTTCTACTGACCACCCTACAACGGAACAAATGATAGCAAATCAAGCAAAACAGATCCTTAAGAGAGGGTGGTTCTCGGAGCCGGGATTTATGTGAATCAAACAAACTATAAATGGCGGAACAGATCAAGAAACACCACTTGGCGACAACCCACAGGTAGTAGACTGACAAAACTTAAACACTGAAATTGGGGAGGTTCAAAGCCCACGAAATCACAGAAATCACCGAGGAAGAAGCAAGAGAAGTGGAAAACATCAAACTATCATGAGAACCGAGAACAACACAAAACTCTGATCCTTGAGAAATGAAGATTGGAAGAAATTAAAATTAGAAACAGATAGATTTAACAGACTCATCACAGACCTAAGCAACTTGATACATGCAGAGGCAAAATAAGTATGAAAATAAAAAAAATAAAATAATTTGGTCTCCAAAAATGGATCGACAAAGTCTGGATGGAAAATCAGACTAGAAACCTAGATCACCAAATTTCGAAACAAAATGAAAGATAATAGGAAACGATGGAAGATCGGAAATCTGACTAGAAAGGAAAAACTGTATAAGAAACATGAAGAACTAAAACAAAAGATAGCAGCAATAGAAGGAAGAGTGAGACGGTACAGATACAAAGCTGAACAACACAAACAGAACAGGACCTTTGAAAACAATGAAAGTCAGTTTTGCAAAAACGTAAACGGAGAAAGAACAACAACAGAACAACCGGGCCCGACAGAGACAAAACACTTCTGGAGCAAGATATGGAAAAACCCGACAAAACAACAACAAAACTGCCAAATGGCGTAAAAATATGAGCGATTAACTACAGGAAATTGAAGAAGGAACAGAAACAGAATAATGAAAAAACGATTAAGACAATCCTAAAGAATATGATACACTGGAAAGCACCAGGCCACGATGGAATACCTGTGTTTTAAACATTCACAACCCTACATGAAAGGCTGGCGCCGAAACTGAGATAATGTATCCACAATACAGACGTACCAGAGTAGATATACAAAGGCAGGAGAGAACAAGTCTACCACTCCCTGAACAATCGTGGACTGCTCCCCGAGGAAAAAAAAACGATGCCGGAAAGGGAGAGCAGTACACTGGAGATTATGAAAATATAAACAAGAGACAGTGCTGGAAAATGAAAAATACACAATCTATTGGGATATGGATGTACAACCAGATAAACTCATGGAAGCTGGATGTCATCGACAAGCCTTTGAAATCGTAGATTTTGCTGTCTCCCCAACTCACAGGGTGAAAATCAAGGAAACAGAAATACGAAGCAAATACACGGAACTAGCCAGATAATTGGAAGGGGTATGGAGTATGGAAAAAGTCAATATTATACCAATAATCGTAGGAGCACTAGGAACAATCCCGAAAAACCTGGAAAAAAGACTGGGAGAAATTGGAATCAAAGGGAAGACGGAGACCATACAACGAACGGCAATGATGAAAACAGCAGAAATCTAATGGCAAATGCTTAAATGCGGGAACCAACCCACATAAATGTTAACCAGCCACATGGAAATTACAAGAGGAAGAAAACAAAAACACAGAAAGAACACCACCACATGAAACCAAGGAACAGAAAATGCAACATACTTCATAAACTACCCAACCCCCCATAAAAGTGATGAAACAAGACTCAGCTGATACCTCACAAAATAGTCGTGCAGTGTCAAAGAGGATGGAAAGACCGAAGAGGGAGAGCACTAACCAGACCTCCACTGAAATAGTGCGATGCGTACTATGACCTTTTGGAGGCTTATTGCCATCCGAATCCCAGAGAAGACCAAAGGTCGTTGCCAGCGAGAAATCGTATATAAGCGTCTGTTGTGATAACGCAAAGTCATTTGCAATAGTTATCAAAAGAGGTAGAGAGTACTAGAAATCCGAGGAGACTTGTTTTCACTCAGACTCCAGGGAACACCACCGGTGATTATCAGTAAGCAATCACTGATGATGACCTGTGTGAGAACTTCTAGTGAGTACAAATAATAATAATAATAATAATAAGATTAATAATAATAATAATAATAATAATAATAATAATAATAATAATAATAAATAAATAAATAAATAAAAAATGGTACCAGCCTAGGCTGACACCACACAAAATATTTGCATAGGGTCAAGGAGGATGAGAAGACGGAGGAGGGACAACACAAACCAGACGTCCACTGGATGTGCAGAGACTGCTGGGGCCTTGGGGAGGCTTATTGCCACTCAAATCCCAGAGAAAACCAATAGCCCTTACCAGCGAGAAATCAATGGTAAACGGCTGTTGTAATACTGCAAGTTTATTTGCGGTGGCTATGGACATGAGGTGGAGAATACTGGAAATCTGAGGAGACTTGTTGTCACTCAGACTCCAGGGAATACCACCGGTTGTCGGTGAGCAGCCACTGATAACCTGTGTGAGAACTCCTAGTGAGTACAACAACATAATAATAATAATAATAATAATAATAATAATAATAATAATAATAATAATAATAATAATAATAATAATAATAATAATCTATTACTAATAAAGATTTGGTACATTTCTGTATGAAGCGAGACTGCATATCTACTCTTGGCAACGTAAGGATGGGCCAAAGTATTATTGTGGCCTTACTTCATATTGTATGAAGTGTGCCATGGGAACATTGATAACTCAAAAACTACGAATGTGATCAGGCTGAAATTTTGCATGGTCGTTAGAAAAATCGAAAGTTGAACTTTTCAACCTACCATTTAAAAGTCAAAGGTATATAAGATGCGAGACTTTATTAGCTACAATATTGGCCAAGTAGCGAGAGTCTACGATGAACAGAACCAAAGTTATCGCTAAATGTGTGACTTTTATCTTGATCGTAGATATCCCAGAATTAAATCAGTTTAAAAAGTATTTTGACCAAGTTTGATGCCGATTGGTCAAGCGATGTGGACTCTATGCTGTACACAAACAAACATCGTTACAAATTCTTAGCGGTCATTTATAGAATTAACCCGCTTTTAGTAAACTTTCAATTACTTAGAAAAAGTTTACAATTAACGAAAATAGTTGTTACATATCCTAGAATAGAATCCGTCCATGAAATGGAAAAGGTTAGATATTTTGGGAAAGATTTCGAATTCTATGAAAGCGCTCAGACTGATAATTGTAGAGAAGGGAAACAAATCGACTAAATAATTATTGTTGGCTATTCAGTTGATCACGAGATGAAATTGAAAGAGACAATAGAAAAAGGTAACTAAAAAACAGATGAAGAAAATAAAATCTGTAATCAGAGGGGAAGGTTTCCAATGATCACCTCTCTTCTGCCGCCATTTTCTACATTCATATATTTATGTTCGCGTGTACGTGGATCTATATCTATACATGGCTATCGATCTGTCTATCTATCTAACTATCTCTCTCTATTGCTCTCTCTATTGCTCTCTCTCTCTCTCTCTATCTATCTCTCTCTCTTTCTCTTTCTACTTCGGCATGTAAAGTTTCAATATTTTAACATAAAGAGTTTATGGGCATATTCCATAATCAAAATGTCTCCATCCAGTCTGTGAATTTAATTCTTTTTTTCAGTTTCAAAAATGTAATCGTCTGGATCGGATGCTTGAAAAAACCACAAGGTTAAAATAAATTATTGCATCGATGATTATGTAACTTCGTGTTATTATACTTCATTTTATTCTTGCTCTGTTTATCACATTGAGCTCTCATACCCGGATCTCCTGGAATTATTTCACTATAACAGAAATATATATATATATATATATATATATATATATATATATATATATATATATATATATATATATATATATATATATATATATTTATGTACACACATATATATATATATATTTATATATATTGAGTTTGAATTACCTACTAGACACTATCCTCGAGTGTCTTCGGTCTCTCTGTTCAAGGGTTTGTCAGGATAATCTGACATGAGGATACTTCACCTGACAAGTAAACCCTAACAATATATTCAAAATAACATAGTATTCGAAGCCCAAATAAGATCCCCTCAACACAGCTATACACTAGCTCATACGAAGAATGGTGAACCATTTCCAAGTATGTTACCTCAAGTAACAGCACTTAGCTGGATACTCCACCAGACTAGATGAATTCTAGTCCTAAAATCCGGTAAGACCAGGAGACCACAAGAAAGATATACTGTAACATAGTCAACTGGTCAATTGTGGAGACGAAAAGTAAGGAGAACTTTAATGGAATATTCGAATATCTATTTATCTCATATAGAAATTAAGTGTAAGCCCTAGGAAGGGTGTCCTTGATTTCTGAGAACTTCGACTGAAGTAAAATAGAACAAAATAACATAACATAAATAGTAACATGAATGGTAACATGAATTGGAACAAATACATTTAAGACATTGTCAAGGTTGTTGCAAAGAAGATGGGCTCCTCTTACCGTGCTAGTAAACTACTCACAACTGACATTATCCTGTAGCTCTACAAAGCCACCATCCGCCCATGCATGGAGTATAATTGCCACATCTGGGCTGGTGCATCATCCACTAGTCTCTTCCCCTTAGACTACGTCCAAAAAAAAGTCGCCAACTTAATAGGTCTCTCACTATCTACCAAGCTCCAGCCTCTGTCCCATCGCCACAATGTAACATCCTTGTGCTTGTTTTACAAGTACTTCAATATATTGTGCTCTGAGAACTTGCTGCGCTGGTGCCCCATCGACGTAAATACACTAGACCAACTCAACAATCAGCTAAATCCTATCCATTCACTGTTGAGGTCCCCAGATGCCGAAGAGCTTTCTACTCCAAAAGCTTCTTTCCTCGAGCTGCCGGACTCTGGAACTCTCTCCCTGCCCCCTGTTTCCCCGACTCTACCGACATGCAGAAATTTAAAACTAATGTAAACAGACATCTAGCTGCACACCTCCGAACTTAAGATGACCCTTAAAACTTACACCCTTATTCTCAGTAGCCCGTTACGTCTACACTGGCGGCCTGCCTTGTTTGAGGTGAACTATGATAAAATAAATAAATAAATAAATAAATAAATAAATAGATAAACAATTGCCTTCACCAAAATTTAAATATACTTTGTAAATATCTATGTAATCTAAATACTTTAAAAGTATTTCCGTCTAATATGCATTGTAAATAATGGTTTGCCTCTAAACATGAATTTAACCTTTTCTTGAAGATGCAGTGAATTGGTAGCATTAAATGTGTATTTCTCTTCGTCTTTCTTTACAGCTCAGGGTTTCAGCGAGTTAATTTTCCAGTCAGTTAAACTGTCCAATGATTAAAATGAAATCAATTTCGATGTCCTAATAAACTTTGGATTTTTTAAATGATGTCCTCAGGCCTTCTGTTTTTAGTTTCACGATTGAACACATTGTGCTGCGATCCAACCTACAAAACGGGCTACTAAAAACATTTACTTTTTGATCGCAAATTCAAATCCTGTTGCTCTTCGTACGATATCCAATCAAAACGTACAAATAACAAATCAAACGTATATGAAACAGAATTATGAGTTTGTAAGATTGTTCATAATTTACACCATTTATTTTAACTTTGTATACTTTGGTTCACGTATGTGTGTGAGAGAAAGAGAAGCAAAGAGACAGATACAGACATAAGTAGATAGAGAGGGGGAGAGAAAGAAAGAGAAGCAAAGAGACAGATACAGACATAGGTAGATAGAGAGGGGGAATGAAAGAAAGAGAAGCAAAGAGACAGATACAGACATAAGTAGATAGAGAGGGGGGAGAAAGAAAGAGAAGCAAAGAAACAGATACAGACATAGGTAGATAGAGAGGGGGAAAGAAAGAAAGAGAAGCAAAGAGACAGATACAGACATAGGTAGATAGAGAGGGGGAAAGAAAGAAAGAGAAGCAAAGAGACAGATACAGACATAAGTAGATAGAGAGGGGGAGAGAAAGAAAGAGAAGCAAAGAGACAGATACAGACATAAGTAGATAGAGAGGGGGGAGAAAGAAAGAGAAGCAAAGAGACAGATACAGACATAGTTAGATAGAGAGGGGGAGAGAAAGAAAGAGAAGCAAAGAGACAGATACAGACATAGGTAGATAGAGAGGGGGAGAGAAAGAAAGAGAAGCAAAGAGACAGATACAGACATAGGTAGATAGAGAGGGGGAGAGAAAGAAAGAGAAGCAAAGAGACAGATACAGACATAAGTAGATAGAGAGGGGAGAGAAAGAAAGAGAAGCAAAGAGACAGATACAGACATAAGTAGATAGAGAGTGGAAGAGAAAGAAAGAGAAGCAAAGAGACAGATACAGATATAAGTAGATAGAGAGGGTGAGAGAAAGAAAGAGAAGCAAAGAGACAGATACAGACATAAGTAGATAGAGAGGGGGAGAGAAAGAAAGAGAAGCAAAGAGACAGATACAGACATAGGTAGATAGAGAGGGGGAGAAAGAAAGAGAAGCAAAGAGACAGATACAGACATAAGTAGATAGAGAGGGGGGAGAGAAAGAAAGAGAAGCAAAGAGACAGATACAGACATAAGTAGATAGAGAGGGGAGAGAAAGAAAGAGAAGCAAGGAGACAGATACAGACATAGGTAGATAGAGAGGGGGAGAAAGAAAGAGAAGCAAAGAGACAGGTAAAAAAACTTTTTAAAAACTTTTAAAAATTTAAATCCCAAATTTTTCAGTGGAAAATCACTCATGTAAGTCAATTTATTATTTACAGTTATTATATTAGTTTGTTTCTAACACTATTTTAAGGGATCATCAGTTGTTTACCATGAAAAACTGTTTCGGGAATTTTTGTTATTGTTTATTATCTATGTACGTATACGTTTCGTCCTAAATAATCGGGACTCATCAGCAAAGAGATATGACTATTCACTACCGTTCATGCGATTCGAAACCCCGGATAACGAGTATTTTGCAACTTAAATCCGACGCCTTAACCACACGGCCAATTTTAAATAGCGAATAAACTGTGATAATTTTAACACTTTATCGGCGGTTAACGTGTTAGAGCGTTCTACCTTTTTAATGAAAGGAACGATGCATTTAAAGCTAATGACGTCATGCTGTGTTAATACTACACTTACAGTGCTCTACTCTTTCTACGAGCTACAAATAATAAATATTTGTTATTGTTTATTATCTATGTACGTATACGTTTCGTCCTTAATAATCGGGGCTCATCAGCATAGAGATATGACTATTCACTACCGGTATGAGAAGTACCCGTTAAAGGCGATGACAATGCGTTGGTTAGGTAACATCGATGCAACGTGAAATAGTACACACAAATTCCAATATTGAGAAAATCTATAATTTTCAAATATTTGTTATTATATTTACCAATGTGTTATTATCGAACCGTGATAGTAGAGCTTGTGTCTGTCTTGGGTTTTTTAATTTTCGAGGGAAGCCCTCATCTTCAGAAAATAAAATACAGCCACTAGTCGGGATGTGTTTTTTGCCAGTGGCTGAGGCCGGACATTATGGGTAGTTTTTGGGAAGTTTCGTACACATTTATATATATTTATATATATATATATATATATATATATATATATATATATATATATATATATATATATTAACGGCCTCAATTTTTGAAATGTTAAATTTCTTTTCTTCTTCTTCTCTTTCTGTATCTCTCCATTTCATTCTCTCCAAATATGATCTGAGGTTAAGATCGGATTCTAACTCTGCCTGATGAGATCCCAGTTTATAGTAACTGTTGATCGATAACATCGACATGCCAGTGTCGCAGATTTTGTACATGTCTGTGTAAATAAAATTATCATATATATATATATATATATATATATATATATATATATATATATATATATATATATATACGTTAAGGTGTGAGTAGATTACGTGTTTGGTATAGTCAAAATACTGTTAGATTATTCTATCAGTTATGATTACTACTACCACCATCCTTTTTGTACCTCGTATTTTGATTGTGTTGCTCAAATACGACCGAAGATCTAAGCCGGCTGCGAAAACATTTTATATTTGCATGATGTTTTCTTAAAAAAGACATCCTGAGAAAGTCTTTTAATAAAGACGAAACATTGATAAATACATAAATAATATTTTTTCTTTCCTTATTAAATTTATATATATATATATATATATATATATATATATATATATATATATATATATATATATATATATATATATATATATATATATATATGATGGACTCTCCCGTCGATTTCGACATATGAGTGCCCCGCCAGGGGCTGCCCGCGCGTGAATTTGTAATTGCAAGGGTTGAGCAATCCTCAACAACCGCTCTCCTGAGTCGGCATTACTTGATTCCAATGGCAAGTAGTAATACAAGACGACTGGAAACAATGCCGAGATAAGCAGAGAGCACATACAGCACCTGGTATTCCCAAATGGTCACCCATTTTAGTACTGGCCAGGCTCGACGCCGCTTAACTTCGGTGATCTAATTCCCTCAAAAGGGGTACTCTGTATTGCGACAACAATACAAATGGCCTCAGTTTAGAAAGATTTCCATTTCACTAACCGGAAAAGATGAAGTGTAGTATCAGAACAGATACTACACTTTCTCACAGTCAAAAAGCCAAGCCCTATTTTTCTATTCGAGTTCCACATCTAATATATGTTTATAAATTATCTATATATATTATAATGTAAAACATTTGGATCGGTTGAATGTGATGACCTCATCATCATTGTAGTTGATCGTCGAAGAGTGAATGGCATCAGGCATTCCAGACCGACATTTTATTGCAAAACAAATGGTCTGAATCAAGCAATAAGGTATGAAGTAGCTGAGAGTAATAATAAAGTTAGACTATTTTTTATCTTCAGTCGATGCGTTACAATTTGATGATCCTAATAAAGAACTTGACCATGTGTCCCATTTTCCAAGCCATCAAAACGAATGTTCTCATTCTCTGTTACGTTATAAAAAGAATATCCGTCCAAGGTCAGGTAGTATTTATTCCAGAGCCGGAAGGTTTTACAGCAATTTTATGTTCGCTAACGAACATTAAAATCAAGACATTGTCTAGACTCCCTATTCCAATTTTGATCTATCGTTAAATCTTTTGATTTTAGAAAACGTCTAAAATATAAGACTTATACATAAAAAGAAATTAAAATCGAGGGAATTTGGCTTAATTGGTGTGTATTGAGTATTTATCAAATTCAATGTAAATCTGAAATATTTGAATGTTCAAATGGGAGGTTGTGCCACGGCCGTCGTAATAACCCAGGCCTGTAAACTGAGTCAAGTATCTCTGGTGACCTTATTGATAGTATGGGTAAGAACCACTATCAATGAGGACCGGAAGTACTCAAATGCCCGCCATGGCTTAACACGCATGCGTCAATCTGTAATCAGAATGTGTAGATAAAACAAAGACTGTTGGACATTTATGCCTAAAAATTGCTGGGCAAGTCAAGCACAAACTGAATTATAGTCTACTGAATATAGTTAGATTGCAGAGAGGATTATAAATGTTATTAACGATTCCGCTAGAGGCATTTTTTAGGGGTGGGGGGCACTCTGTATAGTATGATTGACGGGATCAGCTGTTAGAGACAAATATTTTGTCTGTGACTTGGTAAAAATTGTAAGTTTAATTCGGATGCGAATTGTTAGAGTTGGTAACGACATCAGATTAGACCTAATGTTGAGATTATGACGCACTAAAAAAAAATTAGTAAAGTAAATACTATAATCGCAAAATCTACTTAATAAAAAGACTATTTTCTCGTGAAAAACACCAACGTTACATTTAAACAATGTAAAATCCCCCATTAAAATATGTATTGATAGTATCCGAATTACAGATACTATAACAAAAGCGTTACATTTTAACAATGTAAAATCACCCATTAAAATATGTATTGATAGTATCCGAATTACAGATACTATAACAAAAGCGTTACATTTTAACAATGTAAAATTCCCCATTAAAATATGTATTGATACTATCCGAATTACAGATACTATAACAAAAGCGTTACATTTTAACAATGTAAAATCCCCCATTAAAATATGTATTGATAGTATCCGAATTACAGATACTATAACAAAAGCGTTACATTTTAACAATGTAAAATCCCCCATTAAAATATGTATTGATAGTATCCGAATTACAGATACTATAACAAAAGCGTTACATTTTAACAATGTAAAATCACCCATTAAAATATGTATTGATAGTATCCGAATTACAGATACTATAACAAAAGCGTTACATTTTAACAATGTAAAATCACCCATTAAAATATGTATTGATAGTATCCGAATTACAGATACTATAACAAAAGCGTTACATTTTAACAATGTAAAATCCCCCATTAAAATATGTATTGATAGTATCCGAATTACAGATACTATAACAAAAGCGTTACATTTTAACAATGTAAAATCCCCCATTAAAATATGTATTGATAGTATCCGAATTACAGATACTATAACAAAAGCGTTACATTTTAACAATGTAAAATCCCCCATTAAAATATGTATTGATAGTATCCGAATTACAGATACTATAACAAAAGCGTTACATTTTAACAATGTAAAATCACCCATTAAAATATGTATTGATAGTATCCGAATTACAGATACTATAACAAAAGCGTTACATTTTAACAATGTAAAATCACCCATTAAAATATGTATTGATAGTATCCGAATTACAGATACTATAACAAAAGCGTTACATTTTAACAATGTAAAATCCCTCATTAAAATATGTATTGATAGTATCCGAATTACAGATACTATAACAAAAGCGTTACATTTTAACAATGTAAAATCACCCATTAAAATATGCATTGATACTATCCGAATTACAGATACTATAACAAAAGCGTTACATTTAAACAATGTAAAATCACCCATTAAAATATGTATTGATAGTATCCGAATTACAGATACTATAACAAAAGCGTTACATTTAAACAATGTAAAATCACCCATTAAAATATGTATTGATAGTATCCGAATTACAGATACTATAACAAAAGCGTTACATTTTAACAATGTAAAATCACCCATTAAAATATGTATTGATAGTATCCGAATTACAGATACTATAACAAAAGCGTTACATTTTAACAATGTAAAATCCCCCATTAAAATATGTATTGATAGTATCCGAATTACAGATACTATAACAAAAGCGTTACATTTTAACAATGTAAAATCACCCATTAAAATATGTATTGATAGTATCCGAATTACAGATACTATAACAAAAGCGTTACATTTTAACAATGTAAAATCACCCATTAAAATATGTATTGATAGTATCCGAATTACAGATACTATAACAAAAGCGTTACATTTTAACAATGTAAAATCCCCCATTAAAATATGTATTGATAGTATCCGAATTACAGATACTATAACAAAAGCGTTACATTTTAACAATGTAAAATCACCCATTAAAATATGTATTGATAGTATCCGAATTACAGATACTATAACAAAAGCGTTACATTTTAACAATGTAAAATCACCCATTAAAATATGTATTGATAGTATCCGAATTACAGATACTATAACAAAAGCGTTACATTTTAACAATGTAAAATCCCTCATTAAAATATGTATTGATAGTATCCGAATTACAGATACTATAACAAAAGCGTTACATTTTAACAATGTAAAATCACCCATTAAAATATGCATTGATACTATCCGAATTACAGATACTATAACAAAAGCGTTACATTTAAACAATGTAAAATCACCCATTAAAATATGTATTGATAGTATCCGAATTACAGATACTATAACAAAAGCGTTACATTTAAACAATGTAAAATCACCCATTAAAATATGTATTGATAGTATCCGAATTACAGATACTATAACAAAAGCGTTACATTTTAACAATGTAAAATCCCCCATTAAAATATGTATTGATAGTATCCGAATTACAGATACTATAACAAAAGCGTTACATTTTAACAATGTAAAATCCCCCATTAAAATATGTATTGATAGTATCCGAATTACAGATACTATAACAAAAGCGTTACATTTTAACAATGTAAAATCACCCATTAAAATATGTATTGATAGTATCCGAATTACAGATACTATAACAAAAGCGTTACATTTTAACAATGTAAAATCACCCATTAAAATATGTATTGATAGTATCCGAATTACAGATACTATAACAAAAGCGTTACATTTTAACAATGTAAAATCCCTCATTAAAATATGTATTGATAGTATCCGAATTACAGATACTATAACAAAAGCGTTACATTTTAACAATGTAAAATTCCCCATTAAAATATGCATTGATACTATCCGAATTACAGATACTATAACAAAAGCGTTACATTTAAACAATGTAAAATCACCCATTAAAATATGTATTGATAGTATCCGAATTACAGATACTATAACAAAAGCGTTACATTTTAACAATGTAAAATCACCCATTAAAATATGTATTGATAGTATCCGAATTACAGATACTATAACAAAAGCGTTACATTTTAACAATGTAAAATCACCCATTAAAATATGTATTGATAGTATCCGAATTACAGATACTATAACAAAAGCGTTACATTTTAACAATGTAAAATCCCCCATTAAAATATGTATTGATAGTATCCGAATTACAGATACTATAACAAAAGCGTTACATTTTAACAATGTAAAATCCCCCATTAAAATATGTATTGATAGTATCCGAATTACAGATACTATAACAAAAGCGTTACATTTTAACAATGTAAAATCACCCATTAAAATATGTATTGATAGTATCCGAATTACAGATACTATAACAAAAGCGTTACATTTTAACAATGTAAAATCCCCCATTAAAATATGTATTGATAGTATCCGAATTACAGATACTATAACAAAAGCGTTACATTTTAACAATGTAAAATCCCCCATTAAAATATGTATTGATAGTATCCGAATTACAGATACTATAACAAAAGCGTTACATTTTAACAATGTAAAATCACCCATTAAAATATGTATTGATAGTATCCGAATTACAGATACTATAACAAAAGCGTTACATTTTAACAATGTAAAATCACCCATTAAAATATGTATTGATAGTATCCGAATTACAGATACTATAACAAAAGCGTTACATTTTAACAATGTAAAATCCCTCATTAAAATATGTATTGATAGTATCCGAATTACAGATACTATAACAAAAGCGTTACATTTTAACAATGTAAAATCCCTCATTAAAATATGTATTGATAGTATCCGAATTACAGATACTATAACAAAAGCGTTACATTTTAACAATGTAAAATCACCCATTAAAATATGTATTGATAGTATCCGAATTACAGATACTATAACAAAAGCGTTACATTTTAACAATGTAAAATCACCCATTAATATATGTATTGATAGTATCCGAATTACAGATACTATAACAAAAGCGTTACATTTTAACAATGTAAAATCACCCATTAAAATATGTATTGATAGTATCCGAATTACAGATACTATAACAAAAGCGTTACATTTTAACAATGTAAAATCACCCATTAAAATATGTATTGATAGTATCCAAATTAAAGATACTATAACAAAAGCGTTACATTTTAACAATGTAAAATCACCCATTAAAATATGTATTGATAGTATCCGAATTACAGATACTATAACAAAAGCGTTACATTTAAACAATGTAAAATCACCCATTAAAATATGTATTGATAGTATCCGAATTACAGATACTATAACAAAAGCGTTACATTTTAACAATGTAAAATTCCCCATTAAAATATGCATTGATAGTATCCGAATTACAGATACTAAAACAAAAGCGTTACATTTTAACAATGTAAAATCCCCCATTAAAATATGTATTGATAGTATCCGAATTACAGATACTAAAACAAAAGCGTTACATTTAAACAATGTAAAATCACCCATTAAAATATGTATTGATAGTATCCGAATTACAGATACTATAACAAAAGCGTTACATTTAAACAATGTAAAATCCCTAATTAAAATATGTATTGATAGTATCCGAATTACAGATACTATAACAAAAGCGTTACATTTTAACAATGTAAAATCACCCATTAAAATATGTATTGATAGTATCCAAATTAAAGATACTATAACAAAAGCGTTACATTTAAACAATGTAAAATCACCCATTAAAATATGTATTGATAGTATCCGAATTACAGATACTATAACAAAAGCGTTACATTTTAACAATGTAAAATCACCCATTAATATATGTATTGATAGTATCCGAATTACAGATACTATAACAAAAGCGTTACATTTTAACAATGTAAAATCACCCATTAAAATATGTATTGATAGTATCCGAATTACAGATACTATAACAAAAGCGTTACATTTTAACAATGTAAAATCACCCATTAATATATGTATTGATAGTATCCGAATTACAGATACTATAACAAAAGCGTTACATTTTAACAATGTAAAATCACCCATTAAAATATGTATTGATAGTATCCAAATTAAAGATACTATAACAAAAGCGTTACATTTAAACAATGTAAAATCACCCATTAAAATATGTATTGATAGTATCCGAATTACAGATACTATAACAAAAGCGTTACATTTAAACAATGTAAAATCACCCATTAAAATATGTATTGATAGTATCCGAATTACAGATACTATAACAAAAGCGTTACATTTTAACAATGTAAAATTCCCCATTAAAATATGCATTGATAGTATCCGAATTACAGATACTAAAACAAAAGCGTTACATTTAAACAATGTAAAATCCCTAATTAAAATATGTATTGATAGTATCCGAATTACAGATACTATAACAAAAGCGTTACATTTAAACAATGTAAAATCACCCATTAAAATATGTATTGATAGTATCCGAATTACAGATACTATAACAAAAGCGTTACATTTTAACAATGTAAAATCACCCATTAAAATATGTATTGATAGTATCCGAATTACAGATACTATAACAAAAGCGTTACATTTTAACAATGTAAAATCACCCATTAATATATGTATTGATAGTATCCGAATTACAGATACTATAACAAAAGCGTTACATTTTAACAATGTAAAATCACCCATTAAAATATGTATTGATAGTATCCGAATTACAGATACTATAACAAAAGCGTTACATTTTAACAATGTAAAATCACCCATTAATATATGTATTGATAGTATCCGAATTACAGATACTATAACAAAAGCGTTACATTTAAACAATGTAAAATCACCCATTAAAATATGTATTGATAGTATCCGAATTACAGATACTATAACAAAAGCGTTACATTTTAACAATGTAAAATCACCCATTAATATATGTATTGATAGTATCCGAATTACAGATACTATAACAAAAGCGTTACATTTAAACAATGTAAAATCCCCCATTAAAATATGTATTGATAGTATCCAAATTAAAGATACTATAACAAAAGCGTTACATTTTAACAATGTAAAATCACCCATTAAAATATGTATTGATAGTATCCGAATTACAGATACTATAACAAAAGCGTTACATTTTAACAATGTAAAATCACCCATTAAAATATGTATTGATAGTATCCGAATTACAGATACTATAACAAAAGCGTTACATTTTAACAATGTAAAATCACCCATTAAAATATGTATTGATAGTATCCGAATTACAGATACTATAACAAAAGCGTTACATTTTAACAATGTAAAATCACCCATTAAAATATGTATTGATAGTATCCGAATTACAGATACTATAACAAAAGCGTTACATTTTAACAATGTAAAATCACCCATTAAAATATGTATTGATAGTATCCGAATTACAGATACTATAACAAAAGCGTTACATTTTAACAATGTAAAATCACCCATTAAAATATGTATTGATAGTATCCGAATTACAGATACTATAACAAAAGCGTTACATTTTAACAATGTAAAATCACCCATTAAAATATGTATTGATAGTATCCGAATTACAGATACTATAACAAAAGCGTTACATTTTAACAATGTAAAATCACCCATTAAAATATGTATTGATAGTATCCGAATTACAGATACTATAACAAAAGCGTTACATTTTAACAATGTAAAATCACCCATTAAAATATGTATTGATAGTATCCGAATTACAGATACTATAACAAAAGCGTTACATTTTAACAATGTAAAATCCCCCATTAAAATATGTATTGATAGTATCCAAATTAAAGATACTATAACAAAAGCGTTACATTTAAACAATGTAAAATCACCCATTAAAATATGTATTGATAGTATCCGAATTACAGATACTATAACAAAAGCGTTACATTTAAACAATGTAAAATCCCCCATTAAAATATGTATTGATAGTATCCGAATTACAGATACTATAACAAAAGCGTTACATTTTAACAATGTAAAATCACCCATTAAAATATGTATTGATAGTATCCGAATTACAGATACTATAACAAAAGCGTTACATTTTAACGATGTAAAATCACCCATTAAAATATGTATTGATAGTATACGAATTACAGATACTATAACAAAAGCGTTACATTTTAACAATGTAAAATCACCCATTAAAATATGTATTGATAGTATCCGAATTACAGATACTATAACAAAAGCGTTACATTTTAACAATGTAAAATCACCCATTAAAATATGTATTGATAGTATCCGAATTACAGATACTATAACAAAAGCGTTACATTTAAATAATGTCAAATCACCCATTAAAATATGTATTGATAGTATCCGAATTACAGATACTATAACAAAAGCGTTACATTTTAACAATGTAAAATCACCCATTAATATATGTATTGATAGTATCCGAATTACAGATACTATAACAAAAGCGTTACATTTTAACAATGTAAAATCACCCATTAAAATATGTATTGATAGTATCCGAATTACAGATACTATAACAAAAGCGTTACATTTTAACAATGTAAAATCACCCATTTAAATAGGTATTGATAATATCCGAATTACAGATACTATAACAAAAGCGTTACATTTTAACAATGTAAAATCACCCATTAAAATATGTATTGATAGTATCCGAATTACAGATACTATAACAAAAGCGTTACATTTAAACAATGTAAAATCACCCATTAAAATATGTATTGATAGTATCCGAATTACAGATACTATAACAAAAGCGTTACATTTAAACAATGTAAAATCACTCATTAAAATAGGTATTGATAATATCCGAATTACAGATACTATAACAAAAGCGTTACATTTTAACAATGTAAAATCACCCCTTAAAATATGTATTGATAGTATCCGAATTCTAGATACTATAACAAAAGCGTTACATTTTAACAATGTAAAATCACCCATTAAAATATGTATTGATAGTATCCGAATTACAGATACTATAACAAAAGCGTTACATTTTAACAATGTAAAATCACCCATTAAAATATGTATTGATAGTATCCGAATTACAGATACTATAACAAAAGCGTTACATTTTAACAATGTAAAATCACCCATTAAAATATGTATTGATAGTATCCGAATTACAGATACTATAACAAAAGCGTTACATTTAAACAATGTAAAATCACCCATTAAAATATGTATTGATAGTATCCGAATTACAGATACTATAACAAAAGCGTTACATTTTAACAATGTAAAATCATCCATTAAAATATGTATTGATAGTATCCGAATTACAGATACTATAACAAAAGCGTTACATTTTAACAATGTAAAATCATCCATTAAAATATGTATTGATAGTATCCGAATTACAGATACTATAACAAAAGCGTTACATTTTAACAATGTAAAATCATCCATTAAAATATGTATTGATAGTATCCGAATTACAGATACTATAACAAAAGCGTTACATTTTAACAATGTAAAATCATCCATTAAAATATGTATTGATAGTATCCGAATTACAGATACTATAACAAAAGCGTTACATTTTAACAATGTAAAATCATCCATTAAAATATGTATTGATAGTATCTGAATTACAGATACTATAACAAAAGCGTTACATTTAAACAATGTAAAATCCCTCATTAAAATATGTATTGATAGTATCCGAATTACAAATACTATAACAAAAGCGTTACATTTAAACAATTTAAAATCCTCCATTAAAATATGTATTGATAGTATCTGAATTAAAGATATTATTACAAAACCGTTACATTTAAACTAAGTAATATCACCCATTATTATATGTATTGACAGTAATCGAATTGAAACTAGTATTACGAAATCGTTACATTTAAACTAAGTAATATCACCCATTAAAATATGTATTGCTATTATCCGAATTAAAGATACTTTCGTCATATATAAGTGGTTAATTAGAAGATGTTTTCTAATAAAAGGTCAATTGAATAAGGTTTGAAATTTAATAACGTTTTCACCTATTATACATCATTATAATATGCAAGGCTTTGTTTCAAGGGGGGTCAGATTTCGTCGATATTGACTGAACAGCCTAATTTATTACGAATGGAGATTTGGTATATGTCTGTCTGAAGACGAAACACTACTATTATTACTATTTAAGATTAATGAACTATCTTTTAATACTAAATCCTGGAAGGGAGTAATGTTGTATCTGATCAGGCATTATACAATTCTCACAGGTGTTACCTACGCATTTTGGATGGCGGAGGTAGTACAGTATCTGTTTTGTTGTTATAGGGTCATCCTTCCAGTCATTTCCGCATGTTTTGTGGGCAAGGTAATATATGCTCGCCCGTCATCTTACCTTCCTTCCAGGGATGACCTTCTCTTTTTAACATAGTTCGACCCAGACAAAGCAGGCCGCCACTGTAGACGTAATAGGCTACTGAGAAGAAAGAAAAGAGAGAAGGTTGGGGGGTCAACCTAAATTGGAATCTGCGCAGCGAGATGTCTGTTTACATTAGTTTTAAATTTCTGCATGTCAGTACCGTCGGGGAAACAGGGAGAAGGGAGCGAGTTGCAGAGGCCATCAGCACGAGGAAAGAAGCTATTTGAGTAGAATGCTCTCCGGCATCTTGGGACCTCCACAGTGAATGGATGGGATTTAGTCGATTGTCGATTTGGTCTAGTGAACTTACGTCGAGGGGGCACCAGAGTAGCCAGTTCATCGGAGCACAATCCGTATTTAATTAACACATCGATTACTAATAAAGTAAAATCGAATCCAGTATTCCAGCAAAGAATCGAACAAAACGAGATTGGTCATATAAGAAAAGATGCAAGAAACCTATGAAGATCTTTCGACAGATTCGTACTCGATAAGGTGGATGCCAATTATGAAGGTCGGCATTGAGTGATGGAGAATTAAATGGGTGTTCCCAAGTGTTCTAAGATGTGCTTCGAAAGTCCTTAATCAGCTTGTCAGAACGAAGGCCTAATGTATTGCTTTGTCAAGGGAATCCTCATCAGATGAGCAATCTCATGCATGCACTGTCGCCTGCAGTGGTTCTTATGCCGATCACGGCAGGCAAGTTCGTTACTGACAGCGCATTCTCTATTTTTCCCGACCAGTTTTCAAATTCTCAAAATCGGTTGGACAAAATTTACAAAAGCTAAAAGTAACAAACGTACTATTTATCTCACGGTTAGTGTTTTTAATGTTATAATACTTTTTTTTTCTAATTCAAATGAAGTTTAATACCAATCGTTTAATACTTGAAGTACACATGAGACTAATACCGCCAACTTAACGAAAACAATGTTCCTACTTCTCAAGCGTTTTTTCAAAAAATAAAAACGCCGAAATTAAACACGAAATTATTTACATGTTTCGAAGTGCTATTGCTATATATTTTCGAATGAAGACTATGTAATATTGTCCGCCTTTTATATACCACGGATGAAAATGTGTTGGGGGACTGCTTTACTATGTAGACTGATATATATCTTACAAAAACAGAGAAAGACGATTTTAACGATAACTTGTGGCGGACATGATTATGTTGAACCAGGATTGAGCGGTAGAAATGATCCCGACTTGCCTCAACCCTCACCATAAAAAGGCTCATCTTTGTCTGCCGTTTAACTTAAAGAGTAGAGAAATGCTTGAATCATAAGTTGCGAGTGAGGATTCAAACATGTGACCATTTATTACGAATACCGACGTTATCAAAGACGATCTCGTGATGTATTTATTTTAACATCCAGGACAACGAGTCGAGAAATGTAGTTATGCAAATCAAGTTGGTTTGTATATGTCGGATTTAAGTGAATAAAAGAAAGAATATAATTCTCGTTTGGTGTCAGGGAATTCAGTTCCGTTTTACTTGTTATACATACCAGTCGAGGATCCGATCTCGAAAATCAGTCCGAAAGACTGGGCTATTTCGGTGGACTTTTTATCTGTCTGCCTGGGGTATTCGTCCTTGGTATTTCTAAAAGATTCATCTTTCCATGCATTGCACACTTGGGACAATATTAAGCGGATGCGACAATATTAAGCGGCCGTGCGAAGGGCAAGGCCTAGAATACAGCGCTAGTGTGAATTAGCCACGAGCTTATTCAAAGCCAAGCATCATATTAGGTTTCCAGTATAAACAAAGAACAGGGTTAAAAAAACATAGTTTGACCGCCCTGGTAAATGAACTCCCCATCGTTTCCGGTGAATACAGCCATTTTTCTTTCTTTTGCCTTATCTTCATGTCCGTCAGTTTCTTCTTTCTTCGTTTTCTTTTTCATCAACGCTGACCGACCTGCTCGCTTGGACAGCATTTTGCCAACTGACTTCGCCAGGTGAAAAATGGTCAAAGGACGATTTCGGCACGAATTGATATGATATATCTTGCTGCCTCCTCGGAAAGATTTTCCTCCCAACTTCCTCACCACATAGTCCGCTAAAAATATACATGATGACGATATCTTTTTCACAAAATGCCTTCTAAAAATATACATGATGAAGATATCTTTTTCACAAAATGCCTTCTAAAAATATACATGATGAAGATATCTTTTTCACAAAATGCCTTCTAAAAATATACATGATGAAGATATCTTTTTCACAAAATGCCTTCTAAAAATATACATGATGAAGATATCTTTTTCACAAAATGCCTTCTAAAAATATACATGATGAAGATATCTTTTTCACAAAATGCCTTCTAAAAATATACATGATGAAGATATCTTTTTCACAAAATGCCTTCTAAAAATATACATGATGAAGATATCTTTTTCACAAAATGCCTTCTAAAAATATACATGATGAAGATATCTTTTTCACAAAATGCCTTCTAAAAATATACATGATGAAGATATCTTTTTCACAAAATGCCTTCTAAAAATATACATGATGAAGATATCTTTTTCACAAAATGCCTTCTAAAAATATACATGATGAAGATATCTTTTTCACAAAATGCCTTCTAAAAATATACATGATGAAGATATCTTTTTCACAAAATGCCTTCTAAAAATATACATGATGAAGATATCTTTTTCACAAAATGCCTTCTAAAAATATACATGATGAAGATATCTTTTTCACAAAATGCCTTCTAAAAATATACATGATGAAGATATCTTTTTCACAAAATGCCTTCTAAAAATATACATGATGAAGATATCTTTTTCACAAAATGCCTTCTAAAAATATACATGATGAAATGTTTTCTCTCTTCTCGTTCATTGCACCACTAATAAAATAAGCGGCTTCAAATATCCTAACCCTCTTACTTGCCATATGTAACAACTTAAAAACAATTAGTTTGTAGACTGTATGGAAGAATTTTAGCGATAACGTGTTCCACAAGTGGAACATTTTTTTGAAATAAACTCTGCTCATGGAAGTCGAATAAGAAAAGGAATAAAGTAGAACAAAGTAAGGATAGGGTTAGGGTTAGGGTCTACTCAAGTAATCCTGGCAAGACGACCCGAAATTGTAGGTGAATAAAGAGAAAGAAAGACGAAACCGACATAAAGTATCTCAGAGTAGAAAATGGAAAATAGGAAAATAATGACAGAAGACAGTGATTATTCCAATTACTGGAAGATACGCCAACACAATTCATAATGACCGTCTCAGGGATCGAAAGTTACGATGTGCTCGAAGCAATTTCCGTGCTTTCGGCGTCTGTCGCTTTGCGCGCTGCACGGAACCGAACGAATCATTCGGACCATAATTTACTGCCATGGCGCAGGCTAAACAGGATCTTGAATGAATCCGCTGACAGACATTTTAATTCACTTGGATTGCTCCATACGAGCAACGCGTTTTCTGTTGTTTTGTCATCACGAATATCATTAACCTGATTTCAGGATGAAACCATTCATTTCCAGCAGAGTCGATCACAGCGTTTATTTCGGTCAACTTTAACGCAAAGTAGAATACATATTGTCCCCATGTTTGTTATTATTCTAATATGGCAATGCGGATAGACAAAGCCCAGTTGAAGTTACAAGAAATGTCACATTATGTTTTAGAATTTCTGTGATGAAGATTGATAATTGGTATTTTTTGTATTATTCGGACTACTGCTTTCACCTTGGATGTTATTCTCACAACGTTAGTCAAACTCAAATATAGGTATGGAATTCTTTATTTGATCCACGGGGATCAACTAATATCATTCAATTCGACACGATCGGGTAGAAGTCTTGAGTAAGTAAAATAAAAAATTTCTTAGGACTTGAACACAGCCATGCCTGGCAAAACGGGTGTAGTCTATCCCAGTTGATTAAATAAAAGTTTCCATTCTAAATTCTGTACATATTCTGAAGTCTGAAATAAACATTTGGAAATTGGACAAAATTCACCTAAATAAAATCTGACGTTACATCAGCAGAAATGTTGTGCGAATAAAATCTAACATAAAAACAGTAATCCGAATCAATAAAATAATGTAAATAAATGTTTACATTTCGTAAATTTTCGCTATGATCCTCGAGTGACATTCAGCCTTGATATATAAACATAAAAGTAACTTAATATCGTGTTTCTTTTATTTAAGTCATCTTTTATTTCAGTAATCTTTTATGTTATTCATCATTTATTTTAGTCATCTTTTATTTTAGTCATCTTTTATTTCAGCCATATTTTATTTCAGTCATCTTATATTTTAAAAACCTTTTATTTTAGTCATCTTTTATTTCAGCCATATTTTATTTCAGTCATCTTTTATTTTAGTCATCTTTTATTTTAGTCATCTTTTATTTCAGCCATATTTTATTTCAGTCATCTTTTATTTTAGTCATCTTTTATTAAAGTCCTCTTTTATTTCAGTCATCTTTTATTTTAGCCATGTTTTATTTTAGTCATCTTTTATTTTAGTCATTTTTTATTTCAGTCATCTTTTATTTTAGTAATCTTTTATTTTAGTCATTTTTTATTTAAGCCATGTTTTATTTTAGTCATTTTTTATTTAAGCCATGTTTTATTTTAGTCATCTTTTATTTTAGTAATTTTTTATTTTAGTCATTTTTTTATTTCAGTCATCTTTTATTTTAGCCATCTTTTATTTTAGTGATCTTTTATTTCAGCCATATTTTATTTCAGTCATCTTTTATTTCAGCCATATTTTATTTCAGTCATCTTTTATTTTAGTCATCTTTTATTTTAGTCATCTTTTATTTCAGTCATCTTTTATTTAAGTCCTCTTTATTTCAGCCATGTTTTATTTTAGTCATCTTTTATTTTAGTCATTTTTATTTAAGTAATCTTTCATTTTAGTCATCTTTTATTTTAGCCATATCTTATTTTAGTCATCTTTTATTTTAGTCATCTTTTATTTTAGTCATCTTTTATTTCAGTCATCTTTTATTTCAATCATCTTTTATTTCAGCCATATTTTATTTAAGACATCTTTTATTTCAGTCATTTTTTTTTCAGACATCTTTTATTTCAGACATCTTTTATTTCAGAAATCTTTTATTTCAGTCATCTTTTATTTCAGACATCTTTTATTTCAGTCATGTTTTATTTCAGTCATCTTTTATTTCAGACATCTTATATTTCAGCCATATTTTATTTCAGACATTTTTTTTTCAGTCATGTTTTATTTTATTCATCTTTTATTTTAGTCATCTTTTATTTTAGTCATGTTTTATTTTATTCATCGTTTATTTCAGTCATCTTTTATTTTAGTCATAATTTATTAAATCATCTTTTATTTCAGTAATTTTTTATTTCAGACATCTTTTATTTCAGTCATGTTTTATTTTAGTCATCTTTTATTTCAGTCATCTTTTATTTTAGTCATCTTTTATTTTAGTCATCTTTAATTTAAGTCATCTTTTATTTCAGTCATCTTTTATTTCAGCCATATTTTATTTCAGACATCTTTTATTTCAGTCATGTTTTATTTTAGTCATGTTTTATTTCAGTTATCTCTTATTCTAGTCATCTTTTATTTTAGTCATCTTTTATTTAAGTCATCTTTTATTTTAGTCATTTTTTATTTCAGCCATATCTTATTTCAGTCATCTGTTATTTTATTCATCTTTTATTTTAGTCATCTTTTATTTCAGTCATCTTTTATTTCAGCCATTTTTTTTATTTCAGTTATCTTGTATTTTAGTCATCTTTTAATTCAGTCATCTTTTATTTAAGTCATCTTTAATTTAAGTCATCTTTAATTTCAGTCATCTTTTATTTCAGCCATATTTTATTTTAGTCATTTTTTATTTCAGTCATCTTTTATTTTAGTCATCTTTTAATTCAGTCATCTTTTATTTAAGTCATCTTTAATTTAAGTCATCTTTAATTTCAGTCATCTTTTATTTCAGCCATATTTTATTTTAGTCATTTTTTATTTCAGTCATCTTTTATTTTAGTCATTGTTTATTTAAATCATCTTTTATTTTAGTCATATTTTATTTTAGTCATTTTTATATTTCAGTCATCTTTTATTTTAGTCATCTTTTATTTAAGTCATATTTTATTTTAGTTATTTTTTATTTCAGTCATCTTTTATTTCAGTCATCTTTTATTTCAGTCATCTTTTATTTATTCATCTTTGATTTTATTCATCGTTTATTTCAGTCATCTTTTATTTTAGTCATAATTTATTAAATCATCTTTTATTTCAGTCATTTTTTATTTTAGTCATCTTTTATTTCAGTCATCTTTTATTTCAGTCATCTTTTATTTCAGTCATCTTTTTATTTCAGTCATCTTTTATTTTAGTCAATTTTTATTTCAGTATTTTTTTTATTTCAATCATCTTTTATTTCAGTCATCTGTTGCACATGCATTATGCATATAGTCCTCATTTTTGTGTTAATTCCAACATGGCAATGCACTTTTAATTAAACAGCTGAAGTAATTTCACAATTTATACGTTTTCGACAGAATACAGGATTTGCAGACTTGTCCTTCAGGATTGTCTTCGACTGGACTCCGTGCATCCCAGCACTATGTGATGCGCAAAATATTGCCTCTCCATAGTGAATGCCTGTCCCTTCGTTCGTGAGGAGGTACTTCCTTCTCGAAGTTACCCTGTTAATATGATATTACAGAACACGGCGGATCTAGAGTGGTAAATCTTAACCAAACATCCTGATGTTTCACATGTAGTAGTAGTTCCAATTGCACTCATCGTCGAACTAATAATCTGCATCTGATAGCAGCATAGCTTAATAGATAATCTTATATATTTGACAATCGAAAACTATAATAGATTCAGTTAGTGGAGTACTATTGACTATATGCAGGTTTGGCGTGCCGCATTTACAATCAGCCATCATATAACAGTTTCAACATCGATTGATTGACAATCAAGACAAGACAAGAAGTGTCTGATAATACCGCGGTTAAATCTAAGTTTCTGATAATACCGCGGTTAAATCTAAGAATCTCTTAAAATGTAATAATGGTTAAATCTAAATAAGAAACTAAAGATCCAAAAGAGTTTCCTATATTTAAACGAACGGACTTATTTATTGTTTTGGTAACCTATCTATGACGGACTACTTGGACTTTTCCACTCACTATAAATACCGGAAGCATCTGCTCCTCCGTGTTCGATCCACCCCAGCCCGACAGGAACTTTGCAATTTCGATAGCCTTTTATCTGTCGGGCTGGAGCATTAGTCCTGGGTAGTCCTACGAGGTCCACCCTCCCAAGCCTTTCCTCAACTCTTTGGGTGGAGTAAGTTTATTGCTTACTGCCTGAAGCGCCTGACTAGGGAATGCCGACGGGGCTGTCCGGGAAATCCTTATAGGCCGGAATGCTCTTTCTTTAGAGGGCGCTGGCTTGTTACTCTAAACCTTCCGGTTTTGTGTCACATCTTTCTGCGGTAGGAAGGAAAATACGTACCTGGAACGACACCACTTTACACTTGCAGTCAGGACTGACGTACAACCACTCTTGTTCTAAGTTGTATTTTACTTTTTCAATATACTTTTTTCTCTAAACTCCGAGTTCGTGTTTTCCACCCGGCCCCTTTACAGAATTATAACTCGATTTCGAATTACACCTCTACAACATTAAGGTATTCTTGAGAGCCTTAAAAATAACCTCACAACAACTGGCGACGAGGTTACAGTAATGGATTATTGAGAACTTTTAAATGGACGCCACAACTGGCCAAGAAGTATATTAAACGGTTTTTTTAGAACAATACAAACCTGGCGAAATCAATGGCAAATTCACCCGACAACGTCTTAGTTAACAAAAACTTGGTTTAACGGGCGGACAAGAAAGAAAAAAAAAGCACTTAAAGAACAACGTATTTTATTCTCAAAAAAGAAAGGTCTGTGTAAAATTTTAACAAGGGAATACATATTTTCTTTTCTCTCAAAAAGAGAAAAGTCCTGCCGCCGAAAGAAAACTTAAAAACTTTTCTTTCCGTTGACTAAAACGCTCGCCGTAAATTCTACGGTGAAGTGAAAAGCGTACTAAAAAGTTATTTGATTTGTTGGTCGAAGAAAGAAATGTTTTGAACTCTTTCTCATTTTACGACTAATATTACGTTTAGCAGCGTAATATACAAGAAAAAACTTCTAAAAAGTCGTATTCTATAAATACACATTTTAAACATGGAAGATTTTAAAGCACATGACAGAACTCGTAAAATTTCAAATGCAACACATAGGACAAAAATAAGAAGCTGAAGAAATATTTCTAGAACAAAAAGAAGACAAGTGAAGATAGATAACTAAAAAATGATGAAAAATTTCAAAAGCTTCTACTGGAACAACAATAAAATCCGACGAAAAACGACTGGAACAAAATATAAAATTCGAAGGATTCATGCGAGCAATATCGTCTAGGAGTGAAAGTAACGAAAACGATAATGTTTTTCCTCAGAATGCCGTTTGGAGTGCAATTGACAATTTCACTTATTCCCAAGACGGTGATAAAATCTTCGCTTCATATTTCAGAAGGTATGAGGATCTATACAAAATAGATTGTGAAAATTGGGCAGACTCTAAAATAGTTCCCTTACTGCTCCGAAAATAAGGCACCACCGAACATATTAAATCCGTGGACTTTATTTTACCCCGAAAATGAGCAACTTGACTATTTCTGAAACTGGTAATCTTTTAACAGAATTATTTAGCCTTAAGACTTCTTAGTTTCACAAACGGTGGAAGGGTTTTAATTTAGTACAAAACGTTGGCGATCATGACGTTCGTGTCAATCGTTAATAACACTGCGACGATTTCAAATTAGCTGAACTGAGCGAGAATAACTTTAAATGTTAATTTTTCGTGCAAGGGCTCGTATCAGAAAAAAACTAGAAATCAGACGTAGGGTTCTGAATAAGTTAGAAGGTAAACCATATTTAACATTACATAAATTAGATGAAGACTGCCAGAAATGCGTAGGTGTTAGACAAGATCTGATTGAAGAGTCGGGTGCATTGCACACATAAGAAAGGTACGTCAATAAACACATTTAAACTCTCTTT
>OY744531.1:105015119-105017619 GCA_963556195.1 Sepiola atlantica
TAATTTCTCTGATGATAAGATTTTAATCTTTGAAAAGCCTTGGCTTAAGGAAAGAAGAATAAACAAGTTTTTACCGAGTACACATTGCATTGAACAATCGAAGTTTGTCATTCGTACATCTTTATCTTTCTTCTTTCATTTACCTTTATCTTTATATATATATATATATATATATATATATATATATATATATATATATATATATATATTGAATCTATATTTATATTAACATTCAAAAGATGCTTTATAAAATGAACTGTCCTAATTTATAACTACCATGCGCAATCAAGTTCTATTTAAAACAGACATGTTCACAATTAGTCCACAATATCGGACGAGACACTTCTACAAGACCAAGAAGGATATTATGGAGAAAAAAGGTTATACCTTTAATTGTCAAAGCTTTGTCGAAGTTTGTTTTATCAAGCGAAATATTAGCTAAAAAAATCAAGATGAAGAAAAAAAACGGAAGGTATTTCGAAATATTTTGAGAAATGTTTTGAAATATTTTTCTTTTTTCTTTTGATTTAATTACTCGCATACATGGTTTCTTTGAAGGCATTTTGCCTCTATATTTATATTAACATTCAAAAGATGCTTTATACATTCAACTTTTCTAATTTATATATATATATTTATATATATATATAGATATATAGATATATATATATATAAATATATATAGAGAGAGATGACGCATGAAAATAAAAAATTGTAAAGATACAATATTTATTAGAACATCAAAGGATTTGAAGCTCCTTGCTCTGAACTTTTGATGTTCTAATAAATATTGTATCTTTACAATTTTTTATTCTCATCTTTCATCTCTAGAATTGATTTCTTTATTGAATATATTGAGCTTTATATTATCACGATAGATTATTATTAAACGATAATTCAATTATCTTTAATTTAATTCAACATTTAAATATATATATATATATATATATATATATATATATATAAATATATATATATATATATATATATATATATATATATATATATATATATATATATATATATATATATGATGGACTCTCCCGTCGATTTCGACGTATGAGTGCCCCGCCTGGGGCTACCCGCGCGTGAATTTGTAATTGCAAGGGTTGTGCAATCCCTAACAACCGCTCTCCTGAGTCGGCATTGCTTGATTCCAATGGCAAGTAGTAATACAAGACGAATGGAAACAATGCCGAGATAAGCAGAAGAGCACATACAGCACCTGGTATTCCTAAATGGTCACCCATTTAGTACTGGCCAGGCTCGACGCCGCTTAACTTCGGTGATCTAACGGGAACCGGTGTGTCAACGTGATTGTGCCGTATATGTGTGTGTGGGTGTGTGTGTGTGTGTGTGTATATATATATATATACGTGTGTACATGTGTGTGTACGTGTGTATTCGAATCTGCAACTGCATATGTGTATTTCCAGTATCATATGTTGGCATGTCTTTACTATATTTCCCTTGCCATAGAAATATACTTTTCACTTGACATAAAAAGATATTTAAATGTACTCATCTCATTACCCCTTTTTTTCTATCGATCTCGCTCTCTTTATCTCTCTTCTTCTTCTTCTTCTTCTTCTTCTTCTTCTTCTCTCTATGCCTCCCTCTTTCTCCCTCTCTTTTTTCTCTGTCCTCTACTGAATCTACCTCTCTCTGCCTCTGTCTCTCTGTCTGTCTTTCTGTATATATTTATACATAATTCAAATTGAATGCTGTCTGCTGTTTATCGCTAGATACTTCAATTAGGAATAATGCATTACTTAAATAAAAAAAAGATTACCTCGCATCATCTTCCTTATATCCAAATATTTACTTGTATAAAAGACTATTAAAAGTGCTTTTAGTAAATGGTTTTTAATAATATCACATTTGAAAGTATTCACATTTATGTGTTCTTGAAAATTTCGAAACTTTTGCATTAAATCGATGAAAGTAACTCGGGGTAATTTCATTTCTTTTTAATGTCTATAATCGAACTTCTAAACTTATATCTTATTCAAACAGTCATAATCCGTTTTTTTAATACTCATAATAAATGCGTATATTTTCTGGTCCGATCTTAAGCGTTATCTACATGCATTTATATGCACATTTTATATTTTAAATATTCCGTTATCTCCTACGGTAAGCTTACACATGGATCTGCTTGATAAGAGACAATTCATTAAACAAAGAAAATACCACAAAATATGTTTAAGAGAAGCCGAAAAAAGAGGCTATCAAGTTGTTATCTTCCACGCAAGTAGCCAGATATAAACTGGTGGATATAGTTGCGCTGCTGAAAGGATTCATAATACGGTATAGAGTGTCCATGCACAATGTTATATTCGAAAAAGAAACATTTTTCTGAGAAATGCCTGGGTTGCTAGTGAAGCGACTTTGATGATTTAAAGCCTTAAACCTACAGTTAAACCAGTTAGTTACTGATATCTGACATCGGAGCATCTATAAAATTAGTCTTACGATTATACATACGCATAGAAGTAGA
>OY744531.1:105020119-105040119 GCA_963556195.1 Sepiola atlantica
ATTATAATTATTATTATTATTATTATTATAATTATTATTATTATTATAATTATTATTATTATTATTATTATTATTATTATATTTATTATTATTATTTATGTATTTATTTTATTTATACACACACAAAATTAATCCGTGAACGCGTTTCATAGTTTTACTAATCGTTTGCACTGCTCGACTTTTGACAAGGGCTCGAACTCACTTATATATCGAAGTCTTATATATTGAGATGTGTGTTATATTCATCTTACAAAACTCTTCGAAATCAATGGTCGCGAACGGGATATAAAACAAGAAATAAACTGGTAATTCTCTACAACAAAATAACTGCATGGAGTATTGTTGCCACATCTGGGCTGGTGCATCATCTACTACTCTCTCCCTCCTTGACAAGGTCCAAAAAAGAGTCGCCAACCGAATAGGTCGCACACTGTCAACCAAGCTCCAGTCCCTGTCCCATCGCCGCAATATAGCATCCTTGTGCTTGTTTTACAAATACTTCAATGGATTATGCTCCGATGAATTGACTACACTGATGCCCCCTCGACGTAAATTCACTAGACCAACTCGACAATCAACTAAATCCCATCCATTCACTGTGGAGGTCCCAAGATGTCGGAGAGCTTTCTACTCAAATAGCTTCTTTCCTCGTGCTGCTGGCCTCTGGAACTCCCTCCCTGTCCCCTGTTTCCACGACAGTACTGACATGCAGAAATTTAAAACTAATGTAAACAGACATCTCGCTGCACAGATCCCGGTTTAGGTTGACCCCTCCCCAATCTTCTCCCCTTTTCTTTCTTCTCAGTATCCCCTTACGTCTACAGTGGCGGCTTGCCTTGTTTGGGGTGAACTACGTTAAAAAAAATGTTTCGTCTGTGCTTTGGAAAACTACAAAATCTATACAAGATGCCCAATAAAGATGGCGAATGAGTAGTAAATGGATGAATGTATTCTAAAAGTGATGAGGCCATTAAAGATAATGGCAAAAACCTTATGCAATCGGTAAATATATTTAAATAGTCTAACTGCAAAGATAAGCCGTTTTTTTCTTTGTCGCCTCCAAATTGTTTTGTGATTTTTCATTCATAATTTATCGACACAATTGTTTAGAAAAGAGAAAGAAACGTTGGCTATTTACGTGGCATAATCTAAAGGGAGATAACTCGGTTTAAAACCATGATAAATTAATCAATAAATGGTTGCTATACTTTGTCCATTTGTATATTTTCTTTCGTTTTTAGACATTCAGTTTGACTAAATAATACTGCTTGTGACTGTCTGGATTGAAACTCAATAATAGAATCGATATTTAGTAGATATATAACACACACGCATATATATATATATATATATATATATATATATATATATATATATATATATATATATATATATATATATATATATATATATATATTGTGTGTGTATTTAGGCATCAAGTTTTCATTTAGGCAAACGTTGGTGAATAGCACGATCAAACTGGTGTATGAAGTTTCCGTAGTTTTGTTGTTCCATCTTCCTTGCGAGTACTTTCGATTTGATATCCTGAAATCATCTTCAGGCGTGTTAGTGTGAAAAAAGGATATGTATTTACAGAATGTAAAGAGAGGAAAAGAGTATATCTTTACTTTTTACGGAAACTTCATACACCAGTTTGATCGAGGTACGAAGTTAACCATTCGGAAGATGGAAATTTTTTTTTAAAAGATTACAAAGCAGAAACACTCCGTGCTATTCAACAACGTTTGCCTAAATTTATATATATATATATATATAATACAATAATGTCGATTTTTTCGAGTAACTGTAGACATTATAGGGAAAATAATCAACCACTTCCTATGATAAACTGTTCCACTCAACAATAAGCCTAGGTCCTCATCTGTATTTAAATAATCCTCATTCCATATTTATTATATTTTTCCGTTCATCCTGATTCTTCCAAACAGACATTTAAAGAGAAGGTAGCATCAACTTTAACCAGCTATTACTGTTTCTACTACCACCGCTACCAGTGTCACCGTGTGCAATTTTTGCGGGTATAATAGTTAAATAACCACCGTTTATGCATGAATACGAGACGTTCTCATTCCCCGATGACCAAGATAAACTGATCACTTATAATGAATATCTCTGCATCACTGAACATTTATTGATTGATTTTTACAGTTTTTCATTCTATTTACACTAATATTATTCAAGTTACACAAAGCTAAATGTATATTTACTTAGATTTATACATTAAATTACTTCGATCTTCTTGTCACCATATTTGGTCAACAACATTTCCATATAGAGAGCGGTAAAAACAAATTATCAATCTACGTTCATACATGACGCCTTATTCTTTCAACAGATTCTTACGGATTTTATAAAGATATTATATTTTTGTGTTCCGGCATTAGGGCACTCCAAAACGTGATTATCTCGCAGCAAACAGAGCAATCACACCGAAATCACATGATTATAAGATGACCTTAGTGAATTACATTAAGAATCATCCTAGCGTCGATGTGCATAGGCTGAATCTTTTCACACGAACAAAATACAATGTTGATCAGGTGATTTTTTAATCAGAACTGATAAGTTAAAAATACAAGATAAAAGTGTAAACTTACTTTTTGCTCGCGCCACAAATAAATAGATAGATACTAAACTAAAAGTACTCTTATAGCTGACGCACCATGTTTCCGTATCTTCGCGTTGTCAACGTTCGAGCAGGTCACGGAAACACCCGAGAGTCTATTAACCAAGCAACCGATAACTGTTGGAAGAAATTAATCGTGTTAAAACAAAAAAGGAATGTCCATAATCTCTGTCAGCTCGTTGAATCTCCCGAGGGAAAAATTGATTTTTTTTTAAATGTAAAAAAAAAAACATTAAAAAAAATTTATTAAAAAAAAACATTTGCTTAACAAATTGAACAAAATCATCTTTTAAAACTTCCCAGTGCACAAACAAAAACACATTTTATTTTTAAAAAACATTTGATTAACAATGGTTTATTTGACAAAAAAATACATAAATATTTAAACATCTAATTAATAACAGTTGTTAAGCTATGGTTTGTTCGTTCTTTATTTTTATATAAGTATTTTAGTTTTTTTTTTTCGTCGTAATTTATCGGCTGCCAGTCTTCACTTTAGAGTTTGGCAGTTTTCGCCTCGTCAACTTTCAGGCGCTTCCGTAACCTGGCAACGCGAAGTCACAGAAAAAGTACCCAACTAAATATGTATGTGCGATTATGTAGGGGTATTTATGTACAGACCCCCCCCCCAAGAAGTATTGAAACGCAAGGCCAATTACATAGTTTTTTAGTTTACTGAAGATATTGTGTTGTAAGATCAAAAGATTAATATTAGACATTAGTTCATATTGTTAGCTTTAATTTTCTGATAATTAGAATTAGATGGTTCTGTTGCATTACCCGTTCTTTCGGGGTACCCGGTAAGATCCAAAAAGAATAACAAAGAACGGGACGTATATGGAAAAACTTTGGTTTTCTTTATTTCCCTTCACCGGATGGTTTATGCCGGCTACGCACACACATAAAAAAGATCTTTTGACATACTTTTGTCTCATGAACGTTTTTACCTTGCTGAGGTCACAGACTTGGTTTACGCTAGAAACTCGTTCATATATACATCCGATTGGAAAGCAATTTTTTCTGCATTGTCTATCCGAGCGTGAACTGAAGCAATTGTTCCACAAGCACTTCCAATTGTCTGTTTTATGAAATACAAGTCAGGGGATTCCTTCACAGTACCAAATTGCTTATCAGTCGCATTTTTAGTCAGTCGACACAAAAGTCTAACAGCAAGACGGGCTTGGGTACCATAGCCAATAAAGCTTCATCGGTGCCATGAACATCGGTAAACTCCAATTCTTCCGGTACTTCAATCCTCCGATCATCAAGCGCTCCGGCTCTTCGCGTTTCTGAAACTGCCGCCTTTCAAGTCTCGCTTGCATTGCGGAACCTTCTCCTTTTTAACAGTTATCAAGTCGCTTTCTTTGTTTTCCTTCTCGACGTCCCACCACAATGGACTCGTCCACGATTCAGTTTTGCCACTCTTCATTATCTTACAATTCGAAAAATAGTAGACATTAAAACTTGATCCTACACATTTTTGAAGTCAGCCAAATTATCAGAACACGTGACTGACATGTGATACCTGTTGTTCATGGGTTAGGGTTAGAGTATGGGTTAGGGTTAGGGTTAGGGTTAGGGTTTAAGGTTAGGGTTAGGGTTAGGGTTAGGGTTTAAGGTTAGGGTTAGGGTTAGGGTTATGGGGTTAGAGTTAGGGTTAGGGTTAGGGTTAGGATTACAGTTAGGGTTAGGGTTATGGGGTTAGAGTTAGGGGGTGGGTTAGGGTTAGGGTAAGATTTTAGGGTTAGGATTATGGGGTTAGAGTTAGGGTTTAGGGTTAGGGTTAGGGTTAGGGTTAGGGTTATGGTTTAGGGTTAGGATTAGGGTTAGGGTTTAGGGTTGAGGTTAGGGTTAGGGTTTAGGGTTAGGGTTAGGAATAGGGTTAGAGTTAGGGTTAGGGTTTAGGGTTAGGCTTAGGAATAGGGTTAGGGTTAGGGTTGGATAGAATTTGCAAGCATAAATGAACTCTGAATTACTGCGCTATGTCTTAGTCTTGGCTTTTCACTTGTAAATTTGGATATTTCTTGTTCGGGACAAACGAAGACTAAACTTAGTCGATGCGAAGAAATCAAACCGTTTTGAAGCTGAGAGAAAAACAGTGAATTTCGCAGACCGATTGGTCGTGGTCAACGCAATATATCAACCGACACAAAACAGAATTAAATTAACAAAATTTGATGAGGGAAACATTGTAAAAGCTGTGAAGAAGCAACTGTAACATCACTAACAATCTCCGCATGGGTTGAAGGCGTTAGGGTTAGGGTTAGGGTTAGGGTTAGGGGTTAGGGTTAGGGTTAGGGTTAGGGTTAGGGTTAGGGGTTAGGGTTAGGGTTAGGGTTAGGGGTTAGGGTTAGGGTTAGGGTTACCGTTAGGGGTTAGGGTTAGGGTTAGGATTAGGGTTTAGGGTTAGGGTTAGGGTTAGGGTTACCAATCACCGTTAAAAGCAATCTTCTATAACAGAAATATGAAGACGATGAGATAAAAATCACTGATGAATAGTGAGAATCAGAAGACCAGATTGGAATTTTTTAAAAGTAAAGAACACACAATGCCTAAATCAGATACAGTCGGTTATACATAGATTGGTCGACAATTATTGAATCTTAACCTAATCGGTCGTACTTTTGATTTCATTCACATGAGACTGAAGCCACACACTTCTGGAAACAAACAAAAACTGGAAGAAGCTGACGGTAAAATCCTGCAAAATCGTAACACATTAAGATTATTGTTGTGGGTGAACCTACCTACCCTTTAATAATAACTAAATGGTAGCAACCGGCTACCATAAATACCGGCTTTTGCCAGGAGAACATTGGGAGGCACATTTAGGCACTAGCACTGCCAACACTGACTTGTGTATAATTTCTCTGTTCAATACAATTCGTTTTATTATCTCTAAACCTGTTGTTCTTTTATTTCAAAGTTGGTACCCCTAAACGGGTATACAACAATTATGTACATGGGGTACATGCTTAATGTATTTATTGCAAAATATTGTATTTTATTTATTTTAATGCTCTATGTTCTCTTATTATTTATCACCTAAAACCATGGAAGAAAATTTGTCGCGAAATGTGTGTATGTTCTGAATTGTTTAATACTATCTTTCAATACAACAATTCATCAACACAACAATTCTTCAACATAACTATTTATCAACACAACAATTCTTCAACATAACTATTTCTCAACACAACAATTCTTCAACGCACCGATTTTTTAAAACAGTAATACTTCAACGTAGAAATTATTTTGCCTCAAATTCGTAACCTGATACAATACTTCTATAGGCTATTTCGCGCCCTGCTTTTCATTTTAAATGGGGTGTAGATAGCCTATGTTCTCTGTTTTAATGGATAACCGCATCAATATATGACGTGATCCCTTTTTTTTCGTCATAAAGGATTCTCGCAGTGTCTTCTAACTCTGACCATTTCGTCTTCCAACCAATTTCAGTGGAAACGTCGGGTGTGCTTGGCCCCGAGACTGTTAAATTTTTTCAGGGGATTGGACAGAGGATTTCAACGTCTAGGCACGAGGCTCGTGAGTCAGCCTGGTTGTTCCAACGCATCTCCTTGGCTATCGTTCGTGGCAACGCTATGTCAGTAACAGCGGCGTCACTTCCGGTCTAATCGTGATCTGTTGACTCTCTCTTTCTTTCTCTCCCCCTCTCTATCTACCTATGTCTGTATCTGTCTCTTTCTTTCGCTTTCTTTCTCCCCCCCTCTCTATCTACCTATGTCTGTATCTGTCTCTTTGCTTCTCTTTCTTTCTCTCCCCCTCTCTATCTACCTATGTATGTATATGTCTCTTTGCTTCTCTTTCTTTCTCTCCTCCTCTCTATCTACCTATGTCTGTATCTGTCTCTTTGCTTTTCTTTCTTTCTCTTCCCCTCTCTATCTACCTATGTATGTATCTGTCTCTTTGTTTCTCTTTCTTTCTCTCCCCCTCTCTATCTACCTATGTCTGTATTTGTCTCTTTGCTTCTCTTTCTTTCTCTCCCCCTCTCTATCTACCTATGTTTGTATCTGTCTCTTTGATTCTCTTTCTTTCTCTCCCCCTCTCTATCTACCTATGTCTGTATCTGTCTCTTTGCTTCTCTCTTTTTCTTTCCCCCTCTCTATCTACCTATGTCTGTTTCTGTCTCTAAGCTTCTCTTTCTTTCTCTCACCCTCTCTATCTACCTATGTCTGTATCTGTCTCTATGCTTCTCTTTCTTTCTCTTCCCCGCTTTATCTACTATGTCTGTATCTGTCTCTTTGATTCTCTTTCTTTCTTTCCCCCTCCCTATCTACCTATGTCTGTATCCGTCTCTTTGATTCTCTTTCTTTCTCTCCCCCTCTCTATCTACCTATGTCTGTATCTGTCTCTTTGCTTCTCTTTCTTTCTCTCCCCCTCTTTATCTACTATGTCTGTATCTGTCTCTTTGCTTCTCTTTCTTTCTCTCCCCCTCTTTATCTACCTATGTCTGTATCCGTCTCTTTGATTCTCTTTCTTTCTCTCCCCCTCTCTATCTACCTATGTCTGTATCTGTCTCTTTGCTTCTGTTTCTTTCTCTCCCCCTCTTTATCTACCTATGTCTGTATTCGTCTCTTTGATTCTCTTTCTTTCTCTCCCCCTCTCTATCTACCTATGTCTGTATCTGTCTCTTTGCTTCTCTTTCTTTCTCTCCCCCTCTTTATCTACTATGTCTGTATCTGTCTCTTTGCTTCTCTTTCTTTCTCTCCCCCTCTTTATCTACCTATGTCTGTATCCGTCTCTTTGATTCTCTTTCTTTCTCTCCCCCTCTCTATCTACCTATGTCTGTATCTGTCTCTTTGCTTCTGTTTCTTTCTCTCCCCCTCTTTATCTACCTATGTCTGTATTCGTCTCTTTGCTTCTGTTTCTTTCTCTCCCCCTCTTTATCTACTATGTCTGTATCTGTCTCTTTGATTCTCTTTCTTTCTCTCTCCCTCCCTATCTACCTATGTCTGTATCTGTCTCAAAGATAAGCTGTCTCTTTGCTTCCATTTCTCTCACATTATTGTTTTATAAATAATTTGACTTGTTTTGGTTTGTCTTCACAATGGCAGCCATGATTGTTTATTTATTGTTGGTTTGAAATTATATTTCTTGTCCTGGAATAAAACCACTCTGACGGGTGCATGACGTCATTTTTTTTTTTTGCACAAATAGGATAACAAATAATTGTACACATCTAAAATTGGTAATTGTTATTCTTTAAAATTCCCCCCCCCCCACAAAAAAAAACGAACAGATCACTTAAAATATTTAAGTTTGTGTTAACATTTTTTACTGATTTTTTCACCCCAAACAAGGCATATTGCTAGTGAAGCGTCGGGGGTTACGGTGATAGGTGACAGAATTACACGGGGTGGTTGGGAATTAAGCAGCAAGATGTATGTTCATGTTACGGTCGGTGAAGCTGGAAGCGGGAAGGAATTCCAAAAGCAAGCGGTCCGAGGAAAGAAGCTACTAGAATAGGAAATATTCCGGCATTTAGGAACCGCAAACATGAAGATGGCGGATTATCATCTGACTAGATTTATATCTTAATGAATACATGCGAAATATTTACCCATCAATCTTAACTACATTCCATGATAAATGGCCGTATACCGAAATCATATGCCCTTTTTAGGGTTAGGATGAAAATCCATATACACTAAATGTACAAAAGCAAGGAAATTCACAAATTTTTACACTTTTATTGTCATTAAGGGTATGACTACATATCAACCAAACCATTTCATTATCACATCACTACAGTATAAATCTCTATGCATGAGTGGATGATGAAGTGTGTGAGATGCGCTGAAGAAAAAATCCTACCAGTAAAATACATAGCCCTGTTGTGCTCGCATACCCTTAATGAGAATAAAAGTGTAAAAATTTGGGAATTTCCTTGCTTTTGTACATTTAGTGTATATGAATTTTCATCTTAACCCTATTAAGTGCATATCATTTCAGTATACTGGCATTTATCATGGAATGTCACTACTTTTGTAAAGGCTATGCCTCAATACAATAGTAATTTTTAAGGTTTTTTTTATTTTTCTGGAAAACTAAGGTATATGGTAAACTGAAAATGCCATAAACTAGACCCTAGAACCTCTATCTCTGCCAAAAATCAACTGAATCCATTAAATAGTTGATGAGATACAGGGTCGCACATACGTACTACGTACGTACGTACGTACACACGGATAACACAAAATCATGCCTGACCTTTCTGGATCTCTGGATTGCCTTGACTAATAATGCTGAAATTCTACACACTTATAGAACCTATCAAAAAAAATTGTGCAAAGTTTTAACAAATTTAGTTTATTGGTTTTTGAATTATGATTGATCAAAGAAATTAGATTTCTAGCATAGGTCGTTTTTGAAGTCTATTAAGGAATAGAGCGCTCTCGCGCCTCCCTTGATTAACATTCAAAACGCTTATACGTATTTAATTCTATCGTAAAACGTAACCTTTTTATACCGTATATATAGTAACCTGCAAACAGCCACAAACAGCTATAGGTATTGTTAATCTGCATACTTATTTTATAAACAGTTTCAAATACATTGATATACTGTAATGTACATTTGTATTCGTAATAATCTCCGAGGAATATTTTCTCTTTTGAAGGGGATGATATTTTTCTGTTATCATGATATAATCCTCCCAGGCATTAGCTTTTTCTTTTTTTTGGTGGAGGGGAGATAGTGTAGTATATGTTCGTCCGTCATAATAGCATCATCTAAAAGATTACCTCTTCCTTTGGAGTTCAGTGTATTATATGTTCGTTCACTATGATACCATCATCCCAGGCTAGCAATAATATGCACCGGGGGGATTATATATTTGCTAGCACACAGACACACACCTATATACATATAAAATATAAAACAGGGCCCATCAACCCGTTCATACACCAGGCGGGAAGATGTAAGCAATGGTGTAAACCTTCCTGTCTCTGGAAATGGTGCTCTAGCCAATACAGAGGCCAACCAGGGTCAGCCATCAGGCCTTGAGACAAAAGGTCCTGGCCCCCTATCTCCATCAAATGCAGCAACAAAAAAAGAAATATAAGAGGCTTAAAAGCCCAACTATGGACTGTTGCACAAAAGAAGGTGCTATTGTTTTGCTACCACTACTCAAAGTTTGAAAAGTGGAGCAAAACAGCCAATGAGATTCTAGCTGATAAGATCTAAGAATCTACCCTCCCCGAAGAAACATATATATATATATATATATATATATATATATATATATATATATATATATATATATATATGGTAACTGTTCCGCTGTATCATAGCCCTTCAGTGCGGCTAGAACAGTTATTGCCTCAAGCCGGGATTGAAACTCAACCGTCGAGCTGACAGTCAGTCCCTATACACCTGCGCTATCATACGACACTGACTGATAGTGTGTTTGAATTACGTACTAAACACAATCCTCAAGTTTCATCGGTCTTTCTGTAACAGGGTTTATCTGGACCACCTGACATGAAGATTCTTCACGCTACAAGTAAACCCTGACCAAATATTCAAAATAACATAGTATTCAGAGCCCAAATAAGATCATCTCAACACAGCTATACACTGCCGCATGCGATAAATGGTCCTTCCTCAGGTAATGTTACCTCAAGTAACAGCACTTAGCTTGATACTCCACCAGACTAGATGAATTCTTTGTCCTGGAATCCGGTAAGACCAAGACACCACGAGAAATATATATAATATTATAGTTAACTGGTCAATTGGGGAGAGGAAAATTAATATTATTAACTTCTTTACTAACTCAAAGTTTGACAGGTAAAGTAGAACTTTCATAGAATATTCGAATATCTATGTATCTTATATAGATATCAAGTGTTAGCCCCGAGAAAGGGGCCCTTTGATTTCTGATAACTTTGACTGAAGTAAAATAAAACAAAAGAGGGGTATATATATATGTGTGTGTGTGTATGTATATATATATTTATATATATATATATAGATATATATATATATATATACATATATGTGTGTGTGTGTGTAATGTATATATATATAGAGAGAGAGAGAATGAGAGAGAGAGACAGAGAGAGAGAGGGAGAGAGAGAATATATGAGAAAAAAGATGTAATTTATACATTAAAATGAGAACCTATCATGAAAGAATTGATGCTCAATATACGAGATAGAGCAATTATATAGACAATTAAAAGATGAGAATCTCGTCCATTACCCATGGAACTTTAGATTATGTACTAAAGAAGCGCTGCCGATCTATTTTCGACATTAAAAAGCCTCTATTAGTTGCTTTTTAATGTCGTTTGAATATAATTGTTTTGTTTTTTATTTGCCTTACTTGAGAAGTATGCCAGAATACATTAGTATTACTGATTGCAGGCGGTTACTGTGGTTAAGTAGATAACGATACGACCTGGACGTGCCAAGTTCGAATTCAGTCGGTTCTATATATATATATATATATATATATATATATATATATATATATATATATATATATATGTGTGTGTGTGTGTGTGTGTGTGTGCGTGTGTGTGAAGAGAGAGAGAGAAAGAAAGAGAGAGAGAGACGATATTGGCATAAAAATCTTGTTTAGCACAAGACAAATGAAACGGATCGTAAAAAATATATCTCACAGAAATGTTATGTATTTTGGAAATCTGAGAAAATAAAAATAAAAATAATAAAATAAAAACATGGTTATCGGAATATAATATGAACCTGACTTATGTATATATATATATATATATATATATATATATATATATATATATATATATATATATATATATATATATATATATATATATATATATCACTCTCCGCTGATGTGCGGCAATTTTTGAATCGGTTGAACCACTCCTTAATTTGAGTTGCACCCATCGCATCTTCTCTAAACACCTGCTGAATCTAATTCCAAAAGAAGACTTCCAGAGGTATTTCCGGCAGTTGATGGATCGGTGGGTTAAGGGTGTGCAAGCACAAAAGGAGTACCTTGAAGGGGATTAGGGTCCCAACCCCGTCACGTATTTGAAATATGTTTCCTGGCATCAGGTCGGATGCTTTTTAGACAGGCATCGTATATATATATATATATATATATATATATATATATATATATATATATATATATATATATATATATATCATCGGGAAAGTATTCTTGAACCTAGTAGATAAGCATTTTAGCATGAATAATCCACTCAGAAAGATATTTAATAGAAAAACCATAAAAATTAGTTACTCTTGTACCAAAAACATGGATAAAATAATCAGCACCCATAATCGTAAATTACTAAACAATTCTAGTAAAAATAAGGTTACAGTAGATAAATGTAATTGCCAAGTTAAAGAGAACTGCCCACTGGACGGTAACTGTAAAGTTGAGTGTGTGGTGTATAAGGCCACTATTCATCCGGAAGATAATAACAGGGACAATAAAGTCTACATCGGCATCTCCGCGGGTAACTGGAAACAACGCTTTTATGACCACAAACACTCTTTTAACAACCCAGATCTCAAGAACAAAACAGAATTAGCGAAACAATGGTGGCTTCTGAAAAATGAGAACCGGTCCCCGGTGGTTTCGTGGTCAATACTATGCTTTTCGGATATCCCAAATGGATTTAGGCAGAGATGCAATTTATGTTTAGAGGAGAAAATAAGAATCCTAAAATACGACCGCAATAATCTTTTAAACAAACGCGATGAATTGATGGCGAAATGCAGACATAAATGCAAATTTAAAATTACCAATATCTAATAATCTGATAGACCTCTAGACTTAGAACGGTTAGATACCAAATAGATCAGTTACGGTAAACCCCCATAAATATTTACATTAATATCTGTTATGAACATGTAATTACTGACCTGGTGACATTAGTTATAGTTGTGTTTCGGATGTATGCATATACGATTGTACCTTAAGATATTCGTGTATTCAGAGTACTTACTTGAAATAAGATAGCCTTATATTTGCTAGGTATGCATGCGCGTGCGGATGCGCGTGTATGCGGGCATTAGTGTATATGTATGTATGGTAAGAATAGGAGCGTATAATAAGTACATTTGTTTTTGTATGTATATATATGTGTACATGCATGCATGTGTTTGTGTACGTGCTAGCATGTATGTGTGTGTGTATGTGTGTGTATGTATGTACTGCATATTTGCCTTATCAATGTATGCTTGTATTTAATTAAACTCTTACCCCGGTTATTTAAAACTTTCCAGGACGTATGTATTATTTTACATATGGGTATGTATGTGCAATTCAAGACTTCCCAGGACGTATATATTATTTTGTATATATGTATGTGTATGTATGTAGATATGTGTATGCATGGGTGCAGGTGTATGTGTGCATGTATGGGCATGTGCGAGTATATGAGTATAGATATGTGTGTACGTATGCGTATGACTGAGTATGTATATAGGTATGTGTACATGTGTGCATTTGTGTATGTCTATGTATACATGTATGTGTATCTCTATTTTGCACATCTGTGGCTATGTGTGCATGTGCGTATATACGTGTGTATATGTGTATGTGTGTATATGTACATATGTTTGTGTGTGTGTGTGTAGGTATACATTCATTTAGTAGGGATGTTCTTTAATGAATACTTAAAGACGAAACACATTTATCTTTGATGTCTTAAAATTTTCAATTCAAGGTAGTAGGTATGGGTGTGCATATGTATATGTATGTATGTGTGTGTGTGTATGTGTATACATTTATATATATATGTTGTGTGTAGATGTAAATATATATGTATGTGTGTGTATATGTATGTATACATATATGTGTGTGTAGGGATAGGTGTGTATATATGTGGGGATGTATGCAGATGTAATCGGTTATTTACTTAAAATAAGATAGCGAATTAAATTAAGTGTATAATATTATCACTAGACAATATTAGATTAGAATTAATTATAGGCTTCCATAGATTATAATGTAAGATGAACTTGTGAAAATCAGAGTATTTTTAATTTTCAAATTGATTTTGACGCGCGAATCTAGAGAGAATGAGGGCACGAGAAGTGTCAACCCGCTGATGACACGAGAACAGGTCTTATCATATCCCCTTTCCTCTCGTTCCGTGTGCCGGGCGGAAAGCTGAATTTCGGGCTAGCCAAAAATTGTGTGTGTGTGATGTTAAGAATAGGTATATGTGTGCGTATGTATGGAGGCGTATGTCACCAGGTCGGATATGTAGAAAGAATATGTGCGCTTAACCCAGACGTTATTATTTAATAAAAATAAACAAAAAAAACCATAAGATTCCCTAGATTACTTTAGTTAAATTTAAGATGTTAATTCCTACTCGCTCTATGTTGGGTGTTCAAAATGGCTGCTACCACCACTCCCTCTGATTGTGTTCAAAGTGCCGAGGATAATTCAGTTTTCTATCAGTATCAAAAATGTAATTGTCAAGGTGGATGCTTGAATAAAACCGCAAGGTTGAAATAAATTATTGCATCGACAATCATGTAATTTCGTGTTATTATATTTTAAGGTATTATTGCTCTGTTTACCACATTGAGCTCTCTTACCCGGATTTCTTCCTGGAATTTTTCCATTATAACACTATATATATATATATATATATATATATATATATATATATATATATATATATATACATACATATATATATATATATATATATATATATATATATATATATATATATATATATATATGTATATATACAGCGTGGGCAAAAATAAGGGTCCTATTTTTAAAAATTCATAACTTTTTTATTTATTGATTTTTTTTTTTTTTTTTTTAGAATAAGTAAAGGACCCCTTCCGAAGCAAGCATGAGCCGTATTAGCCCTAAGGAACGTACCCTCATTTAGAAAACATTATTTTTGCTTAAAAAACCGTGTAAAAAATAATACTTTAGTTTTTGTAAGTTTTAAGAAGTGTTTTTCGGCTAAAATTTGTTTTGTTTATTTCAAAAAATCTCGGAAGGGTCAGTCTACACACACATAAAGTTTGGTGAGTTTAACTTTTATTTTGTAGAAATTATTCAAATTTAAAGATAGGACCCTTATTTTGGCCCACCCTGTATATATATATATATATATATATATATATATATATATATATATATATATATATATATCGGGAGAGAGAGAGAGAGAGAGGGGGGGAGAGAGAGAAACTATCGTGCGAAATTGAATAAAGTCATGTATTCCCGAGGTACTCTTTGACATTTTCATCTGTGCATGAATAGCTTCTATCAATATCTCTAACGTGCATTTCAGGGATTGTGAACATTAGCGTTTACTGTGACAGTGGAATCACCTGCACACCTTTATAAAAAAAAGCGGATCTCCAGGCCCCTTGTGTATCCGAAAATTGTTAATTTCATGCTTGACTCTCACAGCCGTGCGAAACTTGATTGAACACAAGTAAAGGGAAATGCTAAGTAAATAAAATAAATCGGAAATATCAGGGCTTTTTTGGATGAGAGCAGAGGGAGCTTAGTTTTATACCTTACTCCCTAGATATAATAAAGAGCAATGTGTATTTATTTGCATGAGAGCCTCTCTCTCTCGGCTGGAGCACTGTGGTAAGTGATATCGCAAACTAGTATTAGCGATAATGCAGAGGTCTTTGTAAAGGTATTTTGTTGTTGTGAATGTTTATATAACACCTTGAGATGTCGCTTTGATCATATGACAAACACTTAATAGCGTTTGTCATATTTTGTATATACTTAATTCTTTTGCGCCAGGTATTTATGGACATTATCAGACCACGGTCTTCAAATATTTTTATTCCAATTGATAACTTATTAAAGCATATCAATATTTTCGGTGCTTCTACATAAAATTGTACATGTAAAATGTTGCAGTCAAAATAAATGAACAGGAAAACTCTTTGATATACTTACGTGTAAGTATCTACACCAAAAATTAAGGAAAATTATCGAGTAGAATTTTAATTAAGAATATAAATCAGTTATATAGTATTTTTTCCGATCTCCATTGATAAGGGCGCAAATACCCATAAAATAGGGGAGTTAAGTCAGTTTGTTATAATCAATGGAGAATCTGAAAATACGATCAAACTGATTTATATTTTTTATCACAATTATATTGGATAATTTTCCATAATTCTTGGTGTAGATACTTACTTTTGCCTGATACGTTAGTACACCAAAAATAATGTATTTGGAACTGCCATATTTCACCTGTACATATTTTTTTTTATGTTAACCACCATATTTTCATTTTAATTAGTGATATTTCAGAGGAGTGAAGAGAAAAGTTTCTCTCGCAGTAATAAGTCCTCCCATTGTCACTCATTAACAACTGGATCTTATTTTAAAACGGACATATGTTTATGTGTACCAGTTCATGCGTTGTTTTGTTTTTACTGTCTGATGCGATTTTATTGGCTAATAGGCATAATTTGTTATAGTTTTGACCAATCGCTGCGTTCATTCAAAAGTATAAAATTGAAAATGCATTTAAATTTCTTTTAACGATTTTAAATCCATGTGTTAAAAATATCATATGTTTTCGGCTTTAGTTTTTTTTATACATTTTGAGTGCGAGCATATGTTGTGGTAACCCCAAACAAAACCATCATTTATAAAACCCACAATTAATAGCTTACGTCATTATCCAGTTGACGCTGGTTGTATAGAATATATAATTGCTATTTTGCAATATTAAAAAATACTAAGCGAATAATGTTTACCTCCAATGAAGCGATTCTACTTCTGAAATATTAGAACTAGCATCATATATATATAGCACTTTATAGGGGATTATGTGTGTTTTAAGATGTCAAAACCAGGGTTTCAGGAGCTATCGCGATAGTCAAGTGCCGTGATGCACGAATTTTGGATCAAATCCACGATCTGTTCATAACAAGCATGAATTTGACTCACAATTAGTGCATTATGCTGTCTGACGATCGCGATTTTTTTTTAGATTAACCGATTTAAACGCAATTTTCTGTGAACATTCTACATGCTGGCGCAGGATTTCTTGTTCGTTTTCGACGGAGAGTACTCAAACATTTCCTGGATTCGGTTTATTCACTTTAATTTACATACATGTAAAAATGCAGACGACACTCAAACATAGTACTTCCTCTTCGTCGACAGAATCCGATGGTCGAATATCTAGTCGCAGTGGTGATGTAGTAGTCTAAGTTTCCATCTTCTTTTCTCTCTGTCTATGTAGATATCTTATTGTTTTTAAATTGTTATAAACGTATTCAATAAAGAAAGATACATAGATTAAGTGCGTTTTAAACCTCTTTTTAAGGTGTTATTCTTTCTTCATAGCATACATGTATACGCATAAGATATCCACCCACCTCTCCCATTGGGAAAGCAGCTGCTATTCAAACCAAACTGCGCTCTCTCTGCCAGTTCAATCAAAAGGAAAGGATTTTCGCTACTCATTCGCCACGTAAGACTATTGGATTCCTGTCCTTCTTACCCCAGTACAGGGACAAATCACTCTTGCGACTTCTACTCTTAAAATTCTATTCTAATCAATATTAAACCTTACGTGGAAAGTTCCCATACTAACAATATTTTTACACACCCGCATCTACATATTATTACAGTAATACTGCATTTCAATTTAAATGGCCCATGAGGGAATGCATATAAAAAATAAGAATTGAAACACATATAGGCAATTAATACAGACGTTTGTGACATTTTTTGCGGGTGCATGAAGCAATAGTTATGTCATATTAAAAACACATAATCTCTGTAAGCATCATAAAGTTAAGTCTCAAATAGCATTGATTACTGTATATGTGTGCAAATCAAAATCTGAAGTCGTACTCACAGATATTAGTAAGTATATATATAGATATATATATATATATATATATATATATATATATATATATATATATATATATATATACATATGAATATATATTTTTTTTGTTTTATTATTTATTTTATACGTACATAGAAGTAATCCATGGACACGTGTTTCTGGCCTACAGCCGTCATCAGCATGGCTAATTTACACAGAGATCGAACCTTCGATATTGATGTCTACAGTCCAGCGTTCTACCACTGTATAATGTATTTTTATGTTATTATTTTTATTGGTGATTGCAGCGTTCGTTGTTATTTTGCTTACTATTATTTCGATTGTCTCACTTCTTAAGTGATTAAGATGCAGAAAATTGTCTCATACTATATATATATATATATATACATATATATATATATATATATATATATATATATATATATATACATATATATATATATGTATATATACATATATATATGTATATATATAGTATGAGACTAAACCTGTACTGAAATGATTTTAGCTCAATATACGAGATAGAGCAATTTGATTCCTTCATTTATCTTTATATATATATATATATATATATATATATATATATATATATATATATATATATATATATATATGTATATATTCCTTCATTTATCTTTATATATATATATACATATATATACATATATATATATATATATATATATATATATTATTATTATTATTATTAATATTAAAGTAATTGCACTTGCAGACAACGTCTTTTCGAGATCTCTTACCCTCATTATTGTAGGAGTGGCGGTTGAAAGCGGTCGCATGGGCACAAACGCAGTTCGTAGATAAAGACTAGATTGACGAGACAACCGCTCAGGACCAGGCGACCGCGCGAAATCAACACAGACAGTTATTGAAATAAGGATCCACTTACCCGGGATACGGGATGATTCTCATTGCTGTCTACAGTGTATAACTCTCGAGTCGAACGGTCTGAAGTCCGAATAATGCAAATGATAACAATTATCAATCGTCATCTCAAAAATTGCGAAACGTATTAATTTTTTTTCACATATTCGTATAATTATATATATATATATATATATATATATATATATATATATATATATATATATATATATATATATATATATATGTGGAGAGCCATGAATATCTTAACAGTCCTGTTTTTAAATCTCCGAAACAGTTAGATGGTAAACAGCTGATGATCCCCGCGTTAATATTAGACGCTTAAGGTCTCCTGTTTTTGCTTCACTTTTAGATACTTAACCCCCCCTTTTTTTTTTCTTTTTTTTTTTTACTTTTTTATTTATTTTTTTTTTTTTTATTCATGAATTTTCCAACGAATGTTAAGTCTGCAATATCTTGGATTTAGTTAGTTTCTCTGGGAATTTAAACTGCATTTTACTTATATATATATATATATATATATATATATATATATATATATATATATATATATATATATATATATATATATATATGTGTGTGTGTGTGTGTGTTTGAATATTAGATTAGATTAAGGATAATCGATTTAGCGTTTAATCATAATCTATTGGGATAATATAAAGCTCAATATATTGAATAGAGCAATCAAATCTAAGAGATAGGAAAATGAGAATAAAAAATTGCAAAGATACAATATTTATTAAAACATCAGAGGTTCAAAGCAATCATTAATCCATGGATGTTCAAATATATATATATATATATATATATATATATATATATATATATTTCTTGTACTCACATGACATTTTTCTTAAAATGATCATCCTGAGGAAGTCTTACAAATAAAGACGAAACGTTGATGAATACATAAAAAAAACATGTTTTTGGTTTTTCCTTTTTCATTTCCCATTACGTCGGATCACCTTCATCCTTCCTTTCTCATATATATATATATATATATATATATATATATATATATATATATATATATTAAATTCCCGAAACAGTTTTTCATGGTAAACAACTGATGATCCCTTAAAATAGTGTTAGAAACTAACTAATATAATAACTTTAAAAAATAAATTGGCTTACATGAGTGATTTTCCACTGGAAGACTTGAGACTATAAGTTTTTTTTGTTTTTTTTTTGTCTTTTTAATATATTTTTTTTTATATATATAGTTTTAATGGTTGAGAAACTTCCTAGACTATATATATATATATATATATATATATATATATATATATATATATATATATATAAGTATACATATATAAATATATATTTATATGTTAGTATATATATATATATATATATATATATATATATATATATATATATATGTATATATATATATATATATGTATATATATGTATATATATATATATATATATATATAAATATATATTTATATGTCTTTATATATATATATATATATATATATATATATATATTTATAAGTGACCGCCTTGTCATCGCTTCCTACGCACATGTTTTGACTGTATTTTGAAAAGGCAAACATAACCAAATACGGTCTTATCAAGCCAAAGAAAAGCCACTGT
>OY744531.1:105042619-105045119 GCA_963556195.1 Sepiola atlantica
ATATATATATATATATATATATACTTAGGCAGCATTTCTCTATTTATGCATGTTTTATTAAACAACAGTGACAATGTCTGTTAGTTTGTGTTTTTATGGACATTTTTAAATTGGTATACCAACGATTAAATGTTATGTTCAAGTGTGAACAAGAACTCGCCAAAGCTGCAAACGCTTTCGACTCCCATGGGTCTTCTTCAGGTACGTGAGGAGTTCCATAAATTAAAATTGGTGAACTTGGTAAGAAATTCGATTAAAACAATTTTTAATTTTTTAATTTTTTATGAAAAGCATTTTAGTATACCCTCTCCCCTATCATATCGAGTTTGGTTCATGTTAGATTTATTTTCTTGAATTAGTAAGGCTTCGATTATGGGGAGGCGAAGGTTGCCATTTGAGACCGCGAGGATGGCAGTGTTTTTTAGTAACATGTTTCTGAAATCTTTTTTGTTGGGTCTCATGTTCTACCAGATGTTGCTAAATTGAGATATTTAGATTTTCCTATTTAGTTGTCTTATTTTAAATAGTCGTGGTTACAAATGGTATTTTCCCGGGGAAACCACCAAATAATGCTATATTCCTTATTATTATGTTATTAAATATAATAAATAGAACTAAATAATGGTTAACCTTTCTTATACTTAACTTATCTTTAATAAAGTTAAGAAATATCATCATGCACAAATAAAGAAGAGTCAACATATATAATATTTAAATACCTAATTAACATAATTATACATATGAAAATTATACTACTGAAGAAGGCCGGACGGCACATCAGCTAAAATCTAACATCCATATGATCGTTGATAAGGAAAAAAAACGTTCAAAGAAAATTGAGGTTAGAATCGGTATTTTACATGAAGCTATGGTAAACAAATAGTGATAAATGTCATTAGAAGTTAAAAACTAGAATTGAAGCTACGTGTTAGGATGTTGTGGAATCGACGAGAAGTCAACATAGACACGTAGTAGATTAGCTAGAAAAATCGTTCTCTTATTTTTTAACCGCGGAGAACAACGATCGTGTTTTTGGAATACCGTTTCCTATACCTCTATGAGGGAGGGGTTTACAATACCCGGCAATAATTTATATGTATACTGGACTGCCGATGAAAAATAAAAACCCTGAAATTATTTTAAACCCTAAATGATTTTGTGCTGTCTTTTTTTACAACTTGTGCAACTGCTGTTATCACGAAATAGACGATTGCAAGAATAAAGACTAAAAAGATACTTCACTGTTCACTTATCAACAACTTACGACGTGTCACTCATTAACAACTGGATCTTATTTTAAAACGGACATATGTTTACGTGTACCAGTTCATGCGTTGTTTTGTTTTTTACTGTCTGATGCGATTTTATTGGCTAATAGGTATAATTTGTTATAGTTTTGACCAATCGCTGCGTTCATTCAAAAGTATAAAATTGAAAATTCATTTAAATTTCTTTTAACGATTTTAAATCCATGTGGTAAAAATATGATATGATATGGCATTAAAGAATTCGTCTATTTTAATGCTACACTTGAACAGAAAAAAATGAACCAAATACAAGTTAATCCTTTTTATTGCAATGTTATTTGACGATAACTTTCATATTTTTCAGTGTCAACTTGTGAAAGCCAGAGGTTATGAATGCGAAGATCACGAAGTCGAAACAAAAGATGGTTATATCATAACTATACATCGCATCCCGGTTGAAAGCAAACCGAACTGCCCCAATAAGGATAGGGTACTTTTATTAAATCATGGATTCTTGGGATCGTCCACTGACTATCTGGTCAATAGTCCTAATCAATCTCTCGGTAAGTTAAAGTGCTCCCCTTCTCTCTTTCTCTCACGCTTTCTGTCCCCCCATCTTTTTTTAAGACCACACTTTAGCAGCCTCACATTCAAGTACAGAGTGTCTCAGTATGCCTGTGACCCATTTGTTGGTTAATAACTTCGCTAATAGTAACGATATGATTCTGTACTTTTCAGGGTTGATAGAAATTGGCATAATGTTGTGAAAGTATCGAAGTAGATGGCATGGTACGTGCCAGATTTTCTCTAGAATCTGTGGTTCAGTGATGAAGCCTACTTTTCGGTATCATCCAAGTTAACTTCGCTAATAGTAACGATATGATTCTGTACTTTTCAGGGTTGATAGAAATTGGCATAATGTTGTGAAAGTATCGAAGTAGATGGCATGGTACGTGCCAGATTTTCTCTAGAATCTGTGGTTCAGTGATGAAGCCTACTTTTCGGTATCATCCAAGTTAACAGCAAAAACTTAATAAGATCTCCAGCACAAGATGAAGTCCTTCAGAAACCACTGAATTTGTGAAGTGTCTAGCGGTTGCGGTTAATATAGAATGTTACATGTGGAATGAGGAGACAATAAAGAGTTGATTGATTTATGAAAACGAAACATGATTAATTTCACCACCTATCTGGTTATTATAGAAATATAGTAAGAGAAAGACTAGCAACAGGGCGATTAAAGATTGCGTAAA
>OY744531.1:105050119-105075119 GCA_963556195.1 Sepiola atlantica
ACCGTCCCTTTAAGTGCAATTGTTTGTATTTCTCATGCACTCGGTTCACCGGGTATTCTCGCCGGATAACTTTTTAATGTGTGTATGTGTGTGTGTGTGTGTGATAAACAGAGATTTGTTAGTAGTATGCTTTGGCTTTAAACATATGGAAGAATTTCTACCGATGTTCGCATTTCATAAGTGACAAAACAATAACGGAAAACAAAATATTAATTGTGAAAAATTGACGGACGGATATTGCAAATAAAATAGCAATGAGTTGCATTTTTCTGCAATAATTTGTTTTGGTTTTCGATCTTCTCTAAATTTCCTTTTGATATAAAAGTATAACGATATTCTTTTCTAGGCTATTTGTTCTCTGACGCCTGTTACGATGTTTGGATAGCCAACGCTCGAGGAAACAGATATGGGTTAAAGCACAACCTATACATAAATGAGGATGAAGAGTTTTGGAAATTTAGGTAAGACGAAATTGACGAGCATTTCGTCTCCAAAGAAATATGGCTCCGATTTTATTGCATCACTCAAGCTATTTCGGCTTTTAAGTTACATTATTTGACTGTATATATGTTTATCTTTATCGCTATTTATCCATTTGTACGCCTGTTACAGTCTATAACTTTTAATTTGATCATTATATATATATATATATAATTATTTATAAATTATATATATATATATGTAATTAATTATAAGTTATATACATCTATATATATATATAATTATTTATGAATAATACTTTTATAATTAACCCATATACACATGTGTTTCATGCCGGTCACACAGTTCGAACTCCGATACGAAAGTAATATGTAACTCAGTAGTCGGAGTGTATATATATATATATATATATATATATATGTATATATATATATATATATATATATATATATAAATTATTTATAAATATATATATATATATATATATATATATATATATGAAGTTAATCCAACAAAAGTTGTAAGAGGCAACTAATGTCTTTTAATTAGTGAAACATCCGGATAAAGACTGAAGCTCAATATACTGGATAGAGCATTAATAGCACTAGATGAAATGAAATAATAAAATAAGGTGCGAATCAAGATACTTTGCCTTAATTTTGAATTCTAATAAAATTTGATTCGCACCTTATTTTATTATTATTTCATTTTATATTATGCTACATATATATATATATATATATATATATATATATATATATATATATATATATATATATATATATATATATATAGATAGATATACTAGAGGATTACCCGTCCTAGGACTAGTAATATTAATTTCAAGAACATAATTTCTAATTATTCTTATCCCAATTTTGATAAAATCACTACATAATTTTGATTCTCAAAAATGTCTAAAATTTAAGAATTAAGCTTTAAAGGTCTGAGGTAAAAATAAAAATTCAGTGAAATCTTACTTTCTTGTTGTCTAATGACGATCGATCAAATTCAATGCAAACCGGAAATAGTATAATTTTCAAATAGTTGATTGTGCCCATATAATGGCCTTTAAACCCCTTTCACATACTCCAAAGATAATAAAAAATAGTTGGTATCGACGCGGACTGAGAACCTGGGTGTGCCAGGTTCAAATCCAAGTCATTCCACTGAAAACGCTTCCATCAAACCCACATGACACTTGTGTCTAATCTCCTGGAAAGGGGATAAATAGAAATCACATTAACACTTGTCCACGGCTGGCCTCGGCCTTGATAAAGTTTATCTAAAAAAAACAAAAAAAGATAATAACAATTGGGGAATTGATCTGTATACCAATTGTAAAAAATTCATAATGATCGAAGAGTTCCAACCGCTATTCATAAATCTATATTTAACTAAGTATAGTACGCATTTTTGCTTTTAACCTCATAATTAAATTCATAATTCTTGGTTTGATACTTACTAATATTGTACATACAAATATATGTTTCTTGAATCAAAATCATGTAAAATTTTCGTATCAAAATTCTAACGTTAATAGCGATGAAGTTAACAGAAATAAGAAAGAAAAAACGTATTATTCTGTATAGAAAGAAGAAGTTTTAAAAAGTAAAATCTCATTATGGATATAGAGTGAAAGAATCCCTTCCGAATTAATTTAGGACAGCAGGGGTATTTGACTTTTTATTTGCTGTCTGCTCTCGTCTAAACACTTGAGATAGTTTCGTCCGGCAGTTTCTCTACTTGCTAAATGTATGACGAGACAGTTATATAGTTATATTTATATTTATTTACAAGTAAATACACATTGGTATTTATTATGGAGTGAGGATATACATAACTACTTTATAATATATATATATATATATATATATATATATATATATATATATATATATATATATATATATATATATAAAGAACAAGATATATAAATATATAAATATATATATATATATTCACGAATATAAAATTTAATTCATATAGATCATGATCATCCAATAAATAATTGGGTTTCAATTACAGATCAAAAACTTCGCGTAAAATTGTGCTTACACATATATATTTATTTGAAAAAACATATCAGTCTATAATAATTCATTCCCAAACCATCAAAATATTATTCTAATGCTAGTAAAAATAGACGACGTACTTGTCTATGGTTTATCCACCGTTCAGTAAAAATTTCCAAACCAACATCTTTAAACAATTTTTTTCTAAATTATTACATAGGTATAGTAAACTTTCATATATTTTTGGAATCATGATAAATACAATAAAAAATAAAATTTTCCAAATTGTTTTAGAAACGATCGTACGCCAAATATGCGTTGTGTTTTAATTCCTGGAACTGATATAAATAATGTTCTGATTTTATTTATCTTAACTTACCTAATTTATATATATATATATATATAATTTATCTTAACTTACCTAATATATATATATATCAAACTAATTTATTTATATATATATATATATATATATATATATATTATAGAATTTTGTGAAAACCAAGAAGCGTTATTTCATCTATATATTTTTTAAATGAATAAAAGCATTTTTTCATATATATATATATATATATATATATATATATATATATATATATATATATATATGACAATAAATGTTTTATTCATGTAAATAAAAAAACGTATCTTGGTTTTCTCACAATTCTTTAATACAATTCAAAAAACATTTTCCAAAAGAAGGGGAAAGCTCCTTTTAAATATATATATATATATATATATATATATATATATATATATATATATATATATATATATATATATATATATTGGTACAGAAAAATTAGTACAACATTAGTACCGTCAGTTCCAAGCTCAGAAAGACTTAGCCATGTAGCTCTTTTCTGTACCAAAAAATAAATAAATATTACGCTCTTACTTTTCATTTTAATTCTCAATTAATCGAGCCATCTGCTGGGATTTTTCCTACTATATTACAAAAGAAGTGATTAACTAAGACTTAAGGGCCCTTAAGTCTTAGTTAATCACTATCCCACACGGGTTTATTTCGGGGACCACCTCAGAGATACACCGTTTTCTGTCATTGTTGACGCCATTCCCTGTCGGGCGTGACTACAATCGTTTCAGCTTGCCGATGATTCCACTGGGCACGGAGATTTACTATAGATGTCTTAATCTGCCCTTTTGGATGAAACCGCGGTACATTGCTGAATTATGTAATATACAGTATCTAAATAAATTATATATATATATATATATATATATATATATATATATATATATATATATATATATATATATTGCTCTTTATTTCTTTTTGTTGATAACATATATAGCTTTGAAAATATTCATTTCCTGTGAAATATTGTAGTAGGAATCACTTGTTTTTCCTCAAAGCTTTCGGTTACAACTGCCATCATTGTCGGCCTGTGTAAATGCATTTGTTTTAATTCCGCTTACAAAAAGTTTGGCGCGTATTCATTGCAAGCTTTGTTGGTCAATTTCAGTTGTAACGTCCACTGATCTGATTGGATGTTATATTTCGCTCGTAAGCATTATCTGGCGACTCGCGCTTTTCTTTCTGTCAAGTTGATGTTGAATTCTTCTCAAAATTCTCTGTGCACGCATTGCATAAATAATGAGCGGCGTGTCGATTCACCAAGGTCAAAAATAAAGCCGACTCGGAAAATTCTATCAAGTGGAAGATAGATTTTAATCCCGATTACACTACAGTTAATATATTTATTTATTTACCTCCCGCAGCGATAAGGTGTGACACAAGGTCGGAAAGTGGGATTTGAAAAACCAGCGCCCGAGAATTTGAGCACTCTGGACTACAAAAAATGCCAGGGTAGCCTTGTCGGCATTCCCCGGTAGGAGCGCCTCAGGCGATTAGCAATGAACTAATCCCTTCTCAAAGGGTGAGAAGGCAAAACCTGGGAGGGTGGGCCTCTTAGAACTGCACAGGACAAACCCATAGACCGACGTAAATCAAGCCACGAGGGCCAAGACAATACCGGTCTATCAGATACTACATTTTCTTCTTAGCAAAAAGGCCGAGAAAGAATAGTTAATATAATTATGGCCTTCATACATATATCTATCTCTATCTCTCTACATATATATATGGTTTTATTTTCAGTTTCGACGAAATGGCTGAGTACGACATGCCGGCATTTGTCGACTATATTCTACATAAAACAAAACAAAAGGCTCTTTTCTACATCGGCCATTCGCAGGCAACAATGATTGGTTTCCAAGCATTTTCCGAAAACAAAGCGCTCGCTAAAAAGGTAAGCGGTTATAGACAGGACAAATACTTATAATAATTATAAAATACTGAATTCGATGAAAATATTTACATAAATTTTGTTGAATTTAAATATATTTTCTTTTCATTTCTAAAATCTAGATTCGGCTTTTTGGTGCTTTATCTCCAGTTGGCTATCTTAAAAACACGAAAACACAGGGCAATATTTACGGATCGATGAGTGATAAGGTAAAAGAATTTCATTTTTTATTTAATCGTATTATATATATATATATATATATATATATATATATATATATATATAAGTAAAAGAATTATATTTCATTCCTTTTATTTAATCGTAATATATATATATATATATATATATATATATATATATATATATATATAGGTAAAAGAATTATATTTAATTTCTTTTATTTAATCGTATTATATATATATATATATATATATATATATATATATATATAGGTAAAAGAATTATATTTCATTTCTTTTATTTAATCGTATTATATATATATATATATATATATGTAAAAGAATTATATTTCATTTCTTTTATTTAATCGTATTATATATATATATATATATATATATATATATATATATATATATAGGTAAAAGAATTATATTTCATTTCTTTTATTTAATCGTATTATATATATATATATATAGGTAAAAGAATTATATTTCATTTCTTTTATTTAATCGTATTATATATATATATATATATATATATATATGTAAAAGAATTATATTTAATTTCTTTTATTTAATCGTATTATATATATATATATATATATATATATATATATATATATATATATATATATATATATAGGTAAAAGAATTATATTTCATTTCTTTTATTTAATCGTATTATATATATATATATATATATGGGTAAAAGAATTATATTTCATTTCTTTTATTTCATCGTATTATATATATATATATATATATGTAAAAGAATTATATTTCATTTCTTTTATTTAATCGTATTATATATATATATATATATATATATATGTAAAAGAATTATATTTCATTTTTTTTATTTAATCGTATTATATATATATATAGGTAAAAGAATTATATTTCATTTCTTTTATTTAATCGTATTATATATATATATATATATATATATATATATATATATATATATATATATATATATATATATAAGTAAAAGAATTATAATTCATTTCTTTTATTTAATCGTAGAGAACTAAAAGCGAACTTTTAGGAAAGTTAAAACCTATTGTGAAAAGTGTACAGCTCAATATACCGGGAAAAGCAGATAGATAGAAAAGCCTGGCTTAAGGAAAAAATTAATTAAATAAATTGCTTTTTGCAGAATAAACCTTGCATTGAGCAACTGAATTGAAAAAAGATCTGCCTCCGTCGCTTTTCTAATTCCTTTTCACCCATATATATATATATATATATATATATATATATATATATATATATATATATATATATATATATATATATATATATATATATATATATATATGTATATTATCTCTTTAAATCTTCTCCGGTTTAAATCTCAACTGTTACTTTTCACCCGTAACCGTTTTTTCAAACTGTATTAAACCTTCTTTACACTAAATTTAAACAAACATAAATAACACTCAAAAAAATAACGCGTCCAAACAAGAGTGACATGTGACTTCACATTTCCTAAACAGATGACAAGAGAAGCTGAAGAGAGCCGGATGGCAAAGTCCTTCTGTGCTTGAAACCGACGGTACGAATGTTGTACTAATTTTTCTGTACCAAAATAAATAAATATATATATATATATATATATATATATATATATATATATATATATATATATATATATTCTAAAGAAGCTTTGAGTCATTAAAAAAAATATAAATGTAAAATGCAGTTTAAATCCCCAGACAAACTAACTAAATCCAAGATATTGCAGACTTAACATTCGTTGGACAATTACTAAATGAAAAAATATAAGTAAAAAAATAAATAAATAAATAAAAAAGGGGGGGGTTAATTATCTAAGAGTGAAACAAAAACAGGAGACATTAAGCGTCTAATATAAACACGGGGATCATCAGCTGTTTACCATGTAACTGTTTCGGAGATTTAAAAACAGGACAGTTATAATATTCATGGCTCTCCAATGGTGCTGATTACACGACCATTTCCCCAATAATCAAGTGTCGAAATAATTCAGCTTAAAATATCACTAATATATACATAAATAAATAATAATGATAACATAATAATAATAATAATAATAATAATAATAATAATAATAATAATAATAATAATAATAATAATAATAATAATAATCATAATCATAATAATATATTACCCTAAAAACTACCGTATGATATAGTAATTTGCATATCAAATAACATTAATTAAAACAATAATAAAAAAATATATAAAAATAAAAATAATAATACTATCTAAACACTACATTCAAGAACCATTCTGCAATATGGTAGCTAGCAATAAAATTTTATAGGAATTAAAGTTGCATTAAAAAATAAATTAAAAAAATAAATAAAAAATAAAGCTTAAGTACCTTTGGTACCATATATATATATATATATATATATATATATATATATATATATATATATATATATATATATATATGTAAAGGAGTAAGGCTACCAACATTTGTAGAATGTTTTTTTCAACATTTATTTATTATTTTGTTGTTTTTTTCAACATTTATTTATTATTTTACCATTTTATGATTTTGTATATAACGCGTTTCAAGCGGTGGCCCGCTTTCATCAGATATGAAAATCCATTTGAAGAAATGTCTTTCGATTCGAGCAAATGTTGTTTTATTTGTTTTTGCGCATGCGTGGGTTTGCGGGTGTGTGGGTATCTTTGATTTTTATTTTTATTTTTATTTGTCATTTTTCCTGTTTCTCTTGGTCAAGTGCGTGTTACTCATCCTTGATCCATCGGTCATCCTGGCCTTCTAGGGTGCGGGAGATTTTCTTTTGAAATTTGATACTTTTTATTGCTTTTTGTCTCCAAAAGTTGAAGTGGTGTCTGCGTGCGTGTGTGTCCGCATGTGTGGTCTGATCCCGAGTCTTGTGAATAGGTGGGCGATACATACACACACACACATACAAACACGCACACACACACCCATGCGCGCGCACCCACAGGCGTGTGGTTATAGTGACAGAGAGGGGGATAAAGGTTGAATTATATACACATACATACACACACACACACACACACACATATATATATATATATATATATATATATATATATATATATATACATACATATATATATATATATATATACATATACATATACACACACACACATACATACATACACACACACACATACATATACATATACACACATATTTGCAAAAGATAAATTAATGCAAACGGTCCAAATAGATTTGAACTTGGTTTGGCCGATTTCATAGTTCGGTGTTTTATGTGCAAATTTAATGTCTATTGTAAATGATTCATTTAACAGAAGTTGCTATTTGACTCATAGCTGTGTAGAAGTGCGCAATAAGAAGTTATGTACTAATATTATCTTCCTTGAGTAAGAATTTTCCAGTCTATAGATAACTATAAATAGTTATTTATGTTTGTACTTAACTAGAGGTGGATAAAGTGTGATCAAAGTGTGTGTTGTTAGAGTTATGATCTGTTTAATGTTGGATTAAATTTAAGTATGAAGTTTTTTTCTTGTGTTAGTAGGTAAGTGTAGTCTTGGCTTTGGAAAATTGGCATTATTTTGAATTTTCCTCCGCTGCATGAGTGCACATGTTGGGAGACGAATAATTTACGGTTTTCTTTGATTTTAATGTTGCTTTTATGTAAAGATACTCTATTATTAAATGTTTTCGTCGCACCTATATAAGCTTCATTACATGTTGTACATTCTAGCACATAGACAACGTTCCTGGAGGTGCAGTTAAGGTCTTTTTTTATTGTGAATGTTTGTGTTGGGTTTTTAAATGTGTATGAGTTCCCCTCCATTATTATGTCACAGACCCCACATCTTTCCTTGTTGCATTTTGTGACCCCTTGTATTGTGTGTTGGTTGAGTTTAGATGAGGTTAAAATTTGTTTGAGGTTTTTCGGTTGGCGTTTGCTTTTTATTATTTTTGTTGTTTTTAATATGTCGTTTAGTTTGTTGTTATGGTTGAGTAGGGTTAGGTTTCTTGTTATTTCTGTGAATAATTCTGGATTGTTTTTGTTGTGTGTAGAGATGTATGCCAATATTTGTTCTTTGTTTCGTTTTTTTGGGATTCGTAATTGTTCTAATGGAATGTTTTCTGCTAGTTCTATACCTTTATGTATTATTTGTAGCGGGTATCCTCTTCTTTTTAAAGTTTTCCGTAGTTCCTCCAGTCGGACAATCCGGAGGTCTTTGTCACTGACTATAGTACAGATCCTGCGTGCTAGGGAGTAGGGTATAGATTTTAGGCAGCTTTTGGGGTGATGGCTTCTAAAATGGAGATATTGTTGGGTGTCTGTGGGTTTGTGGTAGATGTCTGTGATTATGTGAGTGTTTTTAATTTTAATCAATACATCTAAGAAGGGTAGTTCTGTTTGACTGTGTTCAATGGTGAATTTAATCTTGGGGTGTAGGTTCTGTAGTATGTTGTGTAATTTATTGATGTCCCCCCATGTGGGTTCCCAGAGGATAAAACAATCATCCAGGTATCTTTTCCAAGATTTTATGAAGAGAGTTTGAATATTCTGTCCATATATGTCTTCTATCTTTTCATATAAGATCTTCTCTAGGTAGGCTAGTGTTAGGGTGGCATATGTTGGTGCCATTTTGGTTCCCATTGCTGTACCTAGAATCTGGATGTAGTTTTTGTTATTAAACTCAAAGGAGTTGTTGTTGAGAATAATGTCTATGCTGTCGAGGATGAATTGTTTGGTGAATCTGTGGTGTAGTATTTGTGGGTGTTTGTCCATCCAGTGTGATATTGCGTGTTTACCTAAGTCATGGGGAATGTTGCTATATAAGCTGCTGACGTCAAATGTAACTAATTTGGTCCCGGGATTTACTATTTGTGGTAAGGAGCCTAGGAAGTGTATGTCGTCTCTTATGTAGCTTTTGACTTGATCGGTGAATGGTTGTAGTAATATGTCAATTAAGTTACTTAGTCTGCTTGTTGGGCATGATGGTCCTGCTACTATGGGTCTAAATGTAAGGTCACTAGGACTCGGGACACTAATATATTCTGATGCCTGTGTGTTGATGGCATTCCTTATCTCATTTGATTTATGTATCTTAGGTAGTCCGTAGAAGTTGTTTGTTTTAATCATGAAGTTTGTTAGGAAATCTTTTCCTTTTTTTGTTAGTATATTATTGTATGTTGTGCAAAGTTTTGTGATTTTTGAAATGGTGTTGTTATCAATGTTGGTGCTAATTGATTTGTAGTAATCATTGTTTTCTAGTACCTCTGTAATTTTCGATTTATAGTAATGTTTGTCCATGATGACTACCGCACTGCCTTTGTCAGCTTCTTTTATAATTATGTTATTATTATTTAGGATGTTATCTAGTGCTTGGTTTTGTTTAGATGTTAGGTTACTGGTAGGTTTAGTTTTACTCTGAGGGTTGATGTTCCATAGGTTTTCAAAGTAGGTGTTTAGTTCTTTCGTATTGTTGTGTTTGTTAGGGAAATATGTTGATTTGTTTCTCACTAATGACTGATCTGTTTTGTTATCTTTATTGTTTAGTGTTTCTATTAGTCTAAATTTGCGTTCAAATTCTTTAAGGTCCTTCCTCAGTTCCGTGATATTACTTTTGGGAGTCGGGCAGAATTTGAGGCCTAATTTTAGTATTTCTATTTCCTCCTTTGTAAATGTGTATGTGGATAAATTGATAATTTTGGGTTTTAAATTGTCTAATCTGGGATTGTTGTCCGGGGAGGGGTTTCTAAAAAATGAGGATGAGTGTTGTTTGTTTCGTTGATTTGAGGAGTTGTTGAAGAGTGATTGCTTTCTATATATTGTGTGTGTTTTAGAGGATTGTGTTGGTTTCTGGCAAAATTGGTGTCGTGCGTGTTGTTATAATTGGCGTTGTGTGTGTTGTTATAAGGGTTTATTTTGGTATATTTGAATGTGTTATTGTTGTGAGTTAGTTGTTTCGGGTTGGGGTATCTTGGTAGAGGTTCTTGATGGTGGACGTAGTTGTGGGGTCTGTATTGTTGTGTAAGTTTATGTCTGTAGGAATTGTTATATGGTTGTTTTGTTTGATGATGTGGGTAGTGTTTGGAGTATTTCGATTGAATCCATTGGTGTGTTGGGTGGTTGTAGGGTCTGTTTTGTTGTGTGTGGTAGGGTGGGAGGTTGTTGTATGAAGGTTTCATCTGTTGGTGTGGTGGGTGTGGGTAATTGTTGTAAGGTTTACTTGGGTGATTTTGGTAGGGGTTGTTGAGTAAGGGTATTTTGTGGTGGTTTGTTGGTGTGGTGTGGGGTGTATGATAGGTTCTTTTTGATTGTATTGGTCGGTGTGGGTGGAAGTATTTAGTTTTGTATTGTGTTGGCCCGTATTCGTAAGGGTTAGTGTATGGTTGAGGTGTATGTGTGTTTATGTTGTATTTGTTGTATGTATGTGTGTGAGTGTGGTTGCGGGGTGAGTTTAATGAAGATTTGGATTGAGACTGTTGAGAGGGGTGAGTAAGTGATGTGGGTATATTTATGTTGTTTCCTTGTGAGTAACTGGATCTGTTGTGTAAGTATGTTTGTGTGTGGTATGTGTTTTTCTTCTTACCTCTGTTTTGTGTTATCCACTGGTTTTGTGTATGTCGTGTGTGGGTATTTTCCATTGGGTCTTGTTCTGGGTTGTTGTTTTGGTTCATGTATGATGTTTGTTCTGTCTTTTCTTTATCGGGTAGGTTTCTTAGCCAGGATATTTTTCTTTGGACAATATTCCTGGATTTTTCTTCCTCCTCTTTGCATACGGATTCCCAAAGTTCTGATAGGAATTGATGAGTTTCCGTGGGGCATGTTTCTTTGATTTGAGTGGAAATTTTGTTGTCGATTTCCGTGTATTTTTGTGTGAAGTGTATTTTGTTGTCTTCTTGTATGTCGATTTGGGCTTGTAGTTTGGATATGTTTAGGGCTTTTTTTATTCTTTTTTGTTCTTCCGTGTCCTGTGGGTTTATTTTTTCTCGGAATTTTTTTGGGATGAATTGTTCCTCCATCTCCAGAAATGTTTTATATGTGGATGCGGTATCACTACTTTTTATTGCATGGTAGAAAGCCATTTTCCTTTGTTTTAGGAGGGCTCCCCATATTTGGAGGTTTTGTTCTTTCGTTTTTAACGATTCCTCCTGGATATATGCTAGTCTGTAGTGTTCTATGAATTCGTGCTGGGGTGCAAGTAGTTGTATAATTGTTTCTTTGAAGTTGTCTTGTTCCTTGTTTTGTTGATTGGATAAAAGATGAAGAACCGTATCCACTTTCTCGTTGAGTTTTCGTAATTCTTCCTCGAGAAGTTCTTGTTTGTTGTTGTGGATTTTCTGGAGTTCCAGTAGGTCTTCCAAGGATTTTTTTACTTGTTGGTGGCATTCTCTCGTTGTAGTTATATATAGAAAAGAGGGTAGTGCAGTATTAGTGCAGTTCCAACGAGAGAAAAGTATATATGTAAAGGAGTAAGGCTACCAACATTTGTAGAATGTTTTTTTCAACATTTATTTATTATTTTGTTGTTTTTTTCAACATTTATTTATTATTTTACCATTTTATGATTTTGTATATAACGCGTTTCAAGCGGTGGCCCGCTTTCATCAGATATGAAAATCCATTTGAAGAAATGTCTTTCGATTCGAGCAAATGTTGTTTTATTTGTTTTTGCGCATGCGTGGGTTTGCGGGTGTGTGGGTATCTTTGATTTTTATTTTTATTTTTATTTGTCATTTTTCCTGTTTCTCTTGGTCAAGTGCGTGTTACTCATCCTTGATCCATCGGTCATCCTGGCCTTCTAGGGTGCGGGAGATTTTCTTTTGAAATTTGATACTTTTTATTGCTTTTTGTCTCCAAAAGTTGAAGTGGTGTCTGCGTGCGTGTGTGTCCGCATGTGTGGTCTGATCCCGAGTCTTGTGAATAGGTGGGCGATACATACACACACACACATACAAACACGCACACACACACCCATGCGCGCGCACCCACAGGCGTGTGGTTTTAGTGACAGAGAGGGGGATAAAGGTTGAATTATATACACATACATACACACACACACACACACACACATATATATATATATATATATATATATATATATACATACATATATATATATATATACATATACATATACACACACACACATACATACATACACACACACACATACATATACATATACACACATATTTGCAAAAGATAAATTAATGCAAACGGTCCAAATAGATTTGAACTTGGTTTGGCCGATTTCATAGTTCGGTGTTTTATGTGCAAATTTAATGTCTATTGTAAATGATTCATTTAACAGAAGTTGCTATTTGACTCATAGCTGTGTAGAAGTGCGCAATAAGAAGTTATGTACTAATATTATCTTCCTTGAGTAAGAATTTTCCAGTCTATAGATAACTATAAATAGTTATTTATGTTTGTACTTAACTAGAGGTGGATAAAGTGTGATCAAAGTGTGTGTTGTTAGAGTTATGATCTGTTTAATGTTGGATTAAATTTAAGTATGAAGTTTTTTTCTTGTGTTAGTAGGTAAGTGTAGTCTTGGCTTTGGAAAATTGGCATTATTTTGAATTTTCCTCCGCTGCATGAGTGCACATGTTGGGAGACGAATAATTTACGGTTTTCTTTGATTTTAATGTTGCTTTTATGTAAAGATACTCTATTATTAAATGTTTTCGTCGCACCTATATAAGCTTCATTACATGTTGTACATTCTAGCACATAGACAACGTTCCTGGAGGTGCAGTTAAGGTCTTTTTTTATTGTGAATGTTTGTGTTGGGTTTTTAAATGTGTATGAGTTCCCCTCCATTATTATGTCACAGACCCCACATCTTTCCTTGTTGCATTTTGTGACCCCTTGTATTGTGTGTTGGTTGAGTTTAGATGAGGTTAAAATTTGTTTGAGGTTTTTCGGTTGGCGTTTGCTTTTTATTATTTTTGTTGTTTTTAATATGTCGTTTAGTTTGTTGTTATGGTTGAGTAGGGTTAGGTTTCTTGTTATTTCTGTGAATAATTCTGGATTGTTTTTGTTGTGTGTAGAGATGTATGCCAATATTTGTTCTTTGTTTCGTTTTTTTGGGATTCGTAATTGTTCTAATGGAATGTTTTCTGCTAGTTCTATACCTTTATGTATTATTTGTAGCGGGTATCCTCTTCTTTTTAAAGTTTTCCGTAGTTCCTCCAGTCGGACAATCCGGAGGTCTTTGTCACTGACTATAGTACAGATCCTGCGTGCTAGGGAGTAGGGTATAGATTTTAGGCAGCTTTTGGGGTGATGGCTTCTAAAATGGAGATATTGTTGGGTGTCTGTGGGTTTGTGGTAGATGTCTGTGATTATGTGAGTGTTTTTAATTTTAATCAATACATCTAAGAAGGGTAGTTCTGTTTGACTGTGTTCAATGGTGAATTTAATCTTGGGGTGTAGGTTCTGTAGTATGTTGTGTAATTTATTGATGTCCCCCCATGTGGGTTCCCAGAGGATAAAACAATCATCCAGGTATCTTTTCCAAGATTTTATGAAGAGAGTTTGAATATTCTGTCCATATATGTCTTCTATCTTTTCATATAAGATCTTCTCTAGGTAGGCTAGTGTTAGGGTGGCATATGTTGGTGCCATTTTGGTTCCCATTGCTGTACCTAGAATCTGGATGTAGTTTTTGTTATTAAACTCAAAGGAGTTGTTGTTGAGAATAATGTCTATGCTGTCGAGGATGAATTGTTTGGTGAATCTGTGGTGTAGTATTTGTGGGTGTTTGTCCATCCAGTGTGATATTGCGTGTTTACCTAAGTCATGGGGAATGTTGCTATATAAGCTGCTGACGTCAAATGTAACTAATTTGGTCCCGGGATTTACTATTTGTGGTAAGGAGCCTAGGAAGTGTATGTCGTCTCTTATGTAGCTTTTGACTTGATCGGTGAATGGTTGTAGTAATATGTCAATTAAGTTACTTAGTCTGCTTGTTGGGCATGATGGTCCTGCTACTATGGGTCTAAATGTAAGGTCACTAGGACTCGGGACACTAATATATTCTGATGCCTGTGTGTTGATGGCATTCCTTATCTCATTTGATTTATGTATCTTAGGTAGTCCGTAGAAGTTGTTTGTTTTAATCATGAAGTTTGTTAGGAAATCTTTTTCTTTTTTTGTTAGTATATTATTGTATGTTGTGCAAAGTTTTGTGATTTTTGAAATGGTGTTGTTATCAATGTTGGTGCTAATTGATTTGTAGTAATCATTGTTTTCTAGTACCTCTGTAATTTTCGATTTATAGTAATGTTTGTCCATGATGACTACCGCACTGCCTTTGTCAGCTTCTTTTATAATTATGTTATTATTATTTAGGATGTTATCTAGTGCTTGGTTTTGTTTAGATGTTAGGTTACTGGTAGGTTTAGTTTTACTCTGAGGGTTGATGTTCCATAGGTTTTCAAAGTAGGTGTTTAGTTCTTTCGTATTGTTGTGTTTGTTAGGGAAATATGTTGATTTGTTTCTCACTAATGACTGATCTGTTTTGTTATCTTTATTGTTTAGTGTTTCTATTAGTCTAAATTTGCGTTCAAATTCTTTAAGGTCCTTCCTCAGTTCCGTGATATTACTTTTGGGAGTCGGGCAGAATTTGAGGCCTAATTTTAGTATTTCTATTTCCTCCTTTGTAAATGTGTATGTGGATAAATTGATAATTTTGGGTTTTAAATTGTCTAATCTGGGATTGTTGTCCGGGGAGGGGTTTCTAAAAAATGAGGATGAGTGTTGTTTGTTTCGTTGATTTGAGGAGTTGTTGAAGAGTGATTGCTTTCTATATATTGTGTGTGTTTTAGAGGATTGTGTTGGTTTCTGGCAAAATTGGTGTCGTGCGTGTTGTTATAATTGGCGTTGTGTGTGTTGTTATAAGGGTTTATTTTGGTATATTTGAATGTGTTATTGTTGTGAGTTAGTTGTTTCGGGTTGGGGTATCTTGGTAGAGGTTCTTGATGGTGGACGTAGTTGTGGGGTCTGTATTGTTGTGTAAGTTTATGTCTGTAGGAATTGTTATATGGTTGTTTTGTTTGATGATGTGGGTAGTGTTTGGAGTATTTCGATTGAATCCATTGGTGTGTTGGGTGGTTGTAGGGTCTGTTTTGTTGTGTGTGGTAGGGTGGGAGGTTGTTGTATGAAGGTTTCATCTGTTGGTGTGGTGGGTGTGGGTAATTGTTGTAAGGTTTACTTGGGTGATTTTGGTAGGGGTTGTTGAGTAAGGGTATTTTGTGGTGGTTTGTTGGTGTGGTGTGGGGTGTATGATAGGTTCTTTTTGATTGTATTGGTCGGTGTGGGTGGAAGTATTTAGTTTTGTATTGTGTTGGCCCGTATTCGTAAGGGTTAGTGTATGGTTGAAGTGTATGTGTGTTTATGTTGTATTTGTTGTATGTATGTGTGTGAGTGTGGTTGCGGGGTGAGTTTAATGAAGATTTGGATTGAGACTGTTGAGAGGGGTGAGTAAGTGATGTGGGTATATTTATGTTGTTTCCTTGTGAGTAACTGGATCTGTTGTGTAAGTATGTTTGTGTGTGGTATGTGTTTTTCTTCTTACCTCTGTTTTGTGTTATCCACTGGTTTTGTGTATGTCGTGTGTGGGTATTTTCCATTGGGTCTTGTTCTGGGTTGTTGTTTTGGTTCATGTATGATGTTTGTTCTGTCTTTTCTTTATCGGGTAGGTTTCTTAGCCAGGATATTTTTCTTTGGACAATATTCCTGGATTTTTCTTCCTCCTCTTTGCATACGGATTCCCAAAGTTCTGATAGGAATTGATGAGTTTCCGTGGGGCATGTTTCTTTGATTTGAGTGGAAATTTTGTTGTCGATTTCCGTGTATTTTTGTGTGAAGTGTATTTTGTTGTCTTCTTGTATGTCGATTTGGGCTTGTAGTTTGGATATGTTTAGGGCTTTTTTTATTCTTTTTTGTTCTTCCGTGTCCTGTGGGTTTATTTTTTCTCGGAATTTTTTTGGGATGAATTGTTCCTCCATCTCCAGAAATGTTTTATATGTGGATGCGGTATCACTACTTTTTATTGCATGGTAGAAAGCCATTTTCCTTTGTTTTAGGAGGGCTCCCCATATTTGGAGGTTTTGTTCTTTCGTTTTTAACGATTCCTCCTGGATATATGCTAGTCTGTAGTGTTCTATGAATTCGTGCTGGGGTGCAAGTAGTTGTATAATTGTTTCTTTGAAGTTGTCTTGTTCCTTGTTTTGTTGATTGGATAAAAGATGAAGAACCGTATCCACTTTCTCGTTGAGTTTTCGTAATTCTTCCTCGAGAAGTTCTTGTTTGTTGTTGTGGATTTTCTGGAGTTCCAGTAGGTCTTCCAAGGATTTTTTACTTGTTGGTGGCATTCTCTCGTTGTAGTTATATATAGAAAAGAGGGTAGTGCAGTATTAGTGCAGTTCCAACGAGAGAAAAGTATATATGTAAAGGAGTAAGGCTACCAACATTTGTAGAATGTTTTTTTCAACATTTATTTATTATTTTGTTGTTTTTTTCAACATTTATTTATTATTTTACCATTTTATGATTTTGTATATAACGCGTTTCAAGCGGTGGCCCGCTTTCATCAGATATGAAAATCCATTTGAAGAAATGTCTTTCGATTCGAGCAAATGTTGTTTTATTTGTTTTTGCGCATGCGTGGGTTTGCGGGTGTGTGGGTATCTTTGATTTTTATTTTTATTTTTATTTGTCATTTTTCCTGTTTCTCTTGGTCAAGTGCGTGTTACTCATCCTTGATCCATCGGTCATCCTGGCCTTCTAGGGTGCGGGAGATTTTCTTTTGAAATTTGATACTTTTTATTGCTTTTTGTCTCCAAAAGTTGAAGTGGTGTCTGCGTGCGTGTGTGTCCGCATGTGTGGTCTGATCCCGAGTCTTGTGAATAGGTGGGCGATACATACACACACACACATACAAACACGCACACACACACCCATGCGCGCGCACCCACAGGCGTGTGGTTATAGTGACAGAGAGGGGGATAAAGGTTGAATTATATACACATACATACACACACACACACACACACACATATATATATATATATATATATATATATATACATACATATATATATATATATATACATATACATATACACACACACACATACATACATACACACACACACATACATATACATATACACACATATTTGCAAAAGATAAATTAATGCAAACGGTCCAAATAGATTTGAACTTGGTTTGGCCGATTTCATAGTTCGGTGTTTTATGTGCAAATTTAATGTCTATTGTAAATGATTCATTTAACAGAAGTTGCTATTTGACCCATAGCTGTGTAGAAGTGCGCAATAAGAAGTTATGTACTAATATTATCTTCCTTGAGTAAGAATTTTCCAGTCTATAGATAACTATAAATAGTTATTTATGTTTGTACTTAACTAGAGGTGGATAAAGTGTGATCAAAGTGTGTGTTGTTAGAGTTATGATCTGTTTAATGTTGGATTAAATTTAAGTATGAAGTTTTTTTCTTGTGTTAGTAGGTAAGTGTAGTCTTGGCTTTGGAAAATTGGCATTATTTTGAATTTTCCTCCGCTGCATGAGTGCACATGTTGGGAGACGAATAATTTACGGTTTTCTTTGATTTTAATGTTGCTTTTATGTAAAGATACTCTATTATTAAATGTTTTCGTCGCACCTATATAAGCTTCATTACATGTTGTACATTCTAGCACATAGACAACGTTCCTGGAGGTGCAGTTAAGGTCTTTTTTTATTGTGAATGTTTGTGTTGGGTTTTTAAATGTGTATGAGTTCCCCTCCATTATTATGTCACAGACCCCACATCTTTCCTTGTTGCATTTTGTGACCCCTTGTATTGTGTGTTGGTTGAGTTTAGATGAGGTTAAAATTTGTTTGAGGTTTTTCGGTTGGCGTTTGCTTTTTATTATTTTTGTTGTTTTTAATATGTCGTTTAGTTTGTTGTTATGGTTGAGTAGGGTTAGGTTTCTTGTTATTTCTGTGAATAATTCTGGATTGTTTTTGTTGTGTGTAGAGATGTATGCCAATATTTGTTCTTTGTTTCGTTTTTTTGGGATTCGTAATTGTTCTAATGGAATGTTTTCTGCTAGTTCTATACCTTTATGTATTATTTGTAGCGGGTATCCTCTTCTTTTTAAAGTTTTCCGTAGTTCCTCCAGTCGGACAATCCGGAGGTCTTTGTCACTGACTATAGTACAGATCCTGCGTGCTAGGGAGTAGGGTATAGATTTTAGGCAGCTTTTGGGGTGATGGCTTCTAAAATGGAGATATTGTTGGGTGTCTGTGGGTTTGTGGTAGATGTCTGTGATTATGTGAGTGTTTTTAATTTTAATCAATACATCTAAGAAGGGTAGTTCTGTTTGACTGTGTTCAATGGTGAATTTAATCTTGGGGTGTAGGTTCTGTAGTATGTTGTGTAATTTATTGATGTCCCCCCATGTGGGTTCCCAGAGGATAAAACAATCATCCAGGTATCTTTTCCAAGATTTTATGAAGAGAGTTTGAATATTCTGTCCATATATGTCTTCTATCTTTTCATATAAGATCTTCTCTAGGTAGGCTAGTGTTAGGGTGGCATATGTTGGTGCCATTTTGGTTCCCATTGCTGTACCTAGAATCTGGATGTAGTTTTTGTTATTAAACTCAAAGGAGTTGTTGTTGAGAATAATGTCTATGCTGTCGAGGATGAATTGTTTGGTGAATCTGTGGTGTAGTATTTGTGGGTGTTTGTCCATCCAGTGTGATATTGCGTGTTTACCTAAGTCATGGGGAATGTTGCTATATAAGCTGCTGACGTCAAATGTAACTAATTTGGTCCCGGGATTTACTATTTGTGGTAAGGAGCCTAGGAAGTGTATGTCGTCTCTTATGTAGCTTTTGACTTGATCGGTGAATGGTTGTAGTAATATGTCAATTAAGTTACTTAGTCTGCTTGTTGGGCATGATGGTCCTGCTACTATGGGTCTAAATGTAAGGTCACTAGGACTCGGGACACTAATATATTCTGATGCCTGTGTGTTGATGGCATTCCTTATCTCATTTGATTTATGTATCTTAGGTAGTCCGTAGAAGTTGTTTGTTTTAATCATGAAGTTTGTTAGGAAATCTTTTTCTTTTTTTGTTAGTATATTATTGTATGTTGTGCAAAGTTTTGTGATTTTTGAAATGGTGTTGTTATCAATGTTGGTGCTAATTGATTTGTAGTAATCATTGTTTTCTAGTACCTCTGTAATTTTCGATTTATAGTAATGTTTGTCCATGATGACTACCGCACTGCCTTTGTCAGCTTCTTTTATAATTATGTTATTATTATTTAGGATGTTATCTAGTGCTTGGTTTTGTTTAGATGTTAGGTTACTGGTAGGTTTAGTTTTACTCTGAGGGTTGATGTTCCATAGGTTTTCAAAGTAGGTGTTTAGTTCTTTCGTATTGTTGTGTTTGTTAGGGAAATATGTTGATTTGTTTCTCACTAATGACTGATCTGTTTTGTTATCTTTATTGTTTAGTGTTTCTATTAGTCTAAATTTGCGTTCAAATTCTTTAAGGTCCTTCCTCAGTTCCGTGATATTACTTTTGGGAGTCGGGCAGAATTTGAGGCCTAATTTTAGTATTTCTATTTCCTCCTTTGTAAATGTGTATGTGGATAAATTGATAATTTTGGGTTTTAAATTGTCTAATCTGGGATTGTTGTCCGGGGAGGGGTTTCTAAAAAATGAGGATGAGTGTTGTTTGTTTCGTTGATTTGAGGAGTTGTTGAAGAGTGATTGCTTTCTATATATTGTGTGTGTTTTAGAGGATTGTGTTGGTTTCTGGCAAAATTGGTGTCGTGCGTGTTGTTATAATTGGCGTTGTGTGTGTTGTTATAAGGGTTTATTTTGGTATATTTGAATGTGTTATTGTTGTGAGTTAGTTGTTTCGGGTTGGGGTATCTTGGTAGAGGTTCTTGATGGTGGACGTAGTTGTGGGGTCTGTATTGTTGTGTAAGTTTATGTCTGTAGGAATTGTTATATGGTTGTTTTGTTTGATGATGTGGGTAGTGTTTGGAGTATTTCGATTGAATCCATTGGTGTGTTGGGTGGTTGTAGGGTCTGTTTTGTTGTGTGTGGTAGGGTGGGAGGTTGTTGTATGAAGGTTTCATCTGTTGGTGTGGTGGGTGTGGGTAATTGTTGTAAGGTTTACTTGGGTGATTTTGGTAGGGGTTGTTGAGTAAGGGTATTTTGTGGTGGTTTGTTGGTGTGGTGTGGGGTGTATGATAGGTTCTTTTTGATTGTATTGGTCGGTGTGGGTGGAAGTATTTAGTTTTGTATTGTGTTGGCCCGTATTCGTAAGGGTTAGTGTATGGTTGAGGTGTATGTGTGTTTATGTTGTATTTGTTGTATGTATGTGTGTGAGTGTGGTTGCGGGGTGAGTTTAATGAAGATTTGGATTGAGACTGTTGAGAGGGGTGAGTAAGTGATGTGGGTATATTTATGTTGTTTCCTTGTGAGTAACTGGATCTGTTGTGTAAGTATGTTTGTGTGTGGTATGTGTTTTTCTTCTTACCTCTGTTTTGTGTTATCCACTGGTTTTGTGTATGTCGTGTGTGGGTATTTTCCATTGGGTCTTGTTCTGGGTTGTTGTTTTGGTTCATGTATGATGTTTGTTCTGTCTTTTCTTTATCGGGTAGGTTTCTTAGCCAGGATATTTTTCTTTGGACAATATTCCTGGATTTTTCTTCCTCCTCTTTGCATACGGATTCCCAAAGTTCTGATAGGAATTGATGAGTTTCCGTGGGGCATGTTTCTTTGATTTGAGTGGAAATTTTGTTGTCGATTTCCGTGTATTTTTGTGTGAAGTGTATTTTGTTGTCTTCTTGTATGTCGATTTGGGCTTGTAGTTTGGATATGTTTAGGGCTTTTTTTATTCTTTTTTGTTCTTCCGTGTCCTGTGGGTTTATTTTTTCTCGGAATTTTTTTGGGATGAATTGTTCCTCCATCTCCAGAAATGTTTTATATGTGGATGCGGTATCACTACTTTTTATTGCATGGTAGAAAGCCATTTTCCTTTGTTTTAGGAGGGCTCCCCATATTTGGAGGTTTTGTTCTTTCGTTTTTAACGATTCCTCCTGGATATATGCTAGTCTGTAGTGTTCTATGAATTCGTGCTGGGGTGCAAGTAGTTGTATAATTGTTTCTTTGAAGTTGTCTTGTTCCTTGTTTTGTTGATTGGATAAAAGATGAAGAACCGTATCCACTTTCTCGTTGAGTTTTCGTAATTCTTCCTCGAGAAGTTCTTGTTTGTTGTTGTGGATTTTCTGGAGTTCCAGTAGGTCTTCCAAGGATTTTTTACTTGTTGGTGGCATTCTCTCGTTGTAGTTATATATAGAAAAGAGGGTAGTGCAGTATTAGTGCAGTTCCAACGAGAGAAAAGTATATATGTAAAGGAGTAAGGCTACCAACATTTGTAGAATGTTTTTTTCAACATTTATTTATTATTTTGTTGTTTTTTTCAACATTTATTTATTATTTTACCATTTTATGATTTTGTATATAACGCGTTTCAAGCGGTGGCCCGCTTTCATCAGATATGAAAATCCATTTGAAGAAATGTCTTTCGATTCGAGCAAATGTTGTTTTATTTGTTTTTGCGCATGCGTGGGTTTGCGGGTGTGTGGGTATCTTTGATTTTTATTTTTATTTTTATTTGTCATTTTTCCTGTTTCTCTTGGTCAAGTGCGTGTTACTCATCCTTGATCCATCGGTCATCCTGGCCTTCTAGGGTGCGGGAGATTTTCTTTTGAAATTTGATACTTTTTATTGCTTTTTGTCTCCAAAAGTTGAAGTGGTGTCTGCGTGCGTGTGTGTCCGCATGTGTGGTCTGATCCCGAGTCTTGTGAATAGGTGGGCGATACATACACACACACACATACAAACACGCACACACACACCCATGCGCGCGCACCCACAGGCGTGTGGTTATAGTGACAGAGAGGGGGATAAAGGTTGAATTATATACACATACATACACACACACACACACACACACACATATATATATATATATATATATATATACATACATATATATATATATATATACATATACATATACACACACACACATACATACATACACACACACACATACATATACATATACACACATATTTGCAAAAGATAAATTAATGCAAACGGTCCAAATAGATTTGAACTTGGTTTGGCCGATTTCATAGTTCGGTGTTTTATGTGCAAATTTAATGTCTATTGTAAATGATTCATTTAACAGAAGTTGCTATTTGACTCATAGCTGTGTAGAAGTGCGCAATAAGAAGTTATGTACTAATATTATCTTCCTTGAGTAAGAATTTTCCAGTCTATAGATAACTATAAATAGTTATTTATGTTTGTACTTAACTAGAGGTGGATAAAGTGTGATCAAAGTGTGTGTTGTTAGAGTTATGATCTGTTTAATGTTGGATTAAATTTAAGTATGAAGTTTTTTTCTTGTGTTAGTAGGTAAGTGTAGTCTTGGCTTTGGAAAATTGGCATTATTTTGAATTTTCCTCCGCTGCATGAGTGCACATGTTGGGAGACGAATAATTTACGGTTTTCTTTGATTTTAATGTTGCTTTTATGTAAAGATACTCTATTATTAAATGTTTTCGTCGCACCTATATAAGCTTCATTACATGTTGTACATTCTAGCACATAGACAACGTTCCTGGAGGTGCAGTTAAGGTCTTTTTTTATTGTGAATGTTTGTGTTGGGTTTTTAAATGTGTATGAGTTCCCCTCCATTATTATGTCACAGACCCCACATCTTTCCTTGTTGCATTTTGTGACCCCTTGTATTGTGTGTTGGTTGAGTTTAGATGAGGTTAAAATTTGTTTGAGGTTTTTCGGTTGGCGTTTGCTTTTTATTATTTTTGTTGTTTTTAATATGTCGTTTAGTTTGTTGTTATGGTTGAGTAGGGTTAGGTTTCTTGTTATTTCTGTGAATAATTCTGGATTGTTTTTGTTGTGTGTAGAGATGTATGCCAATATTTGTTCTTTGTTTCGTTTTTTTGGGATTCGTAATTGTTCTAATGGAATGTTTTCTGCTAGTTCTATACCTTTATGTATTATTTGTAGCGGGTATCCTCTTCTTTTTAAAGTTTTCCGTAGTTCCTCCAGTCGGACAATCCGGAGGTCTTTGTCACTGACTATAGTACAGATCCTGCGTGCTAGGGAGTAGGGTATAGATTTTAGGCAGCTTTTGGGGTGATGGCTTCTAAAATGGAGATATTGTTGGGTGTCTGTGGGTTTGTGGTAGATGTCTGTGATTATGTGAGTGTTTTTAATTTTAATCAATACATCTAAGAAGGGTAGTTCTGTTTGACTGTGTTCAATGGTGAATTTAATCTTGGGGTGTAGGTTCTGTAGTATGTTGTGTAATTTATTGATGTCCCCCCATGTGGGTTCCCAGAGGATAAAACAATCATCCAGGTATCTTTTCCAAGATTTTATGAAGAGAGTTTGAATATTCTGTCCATATATGTCTTCTATCTTTTCATATAAGATCTTCTCTAGGTAGGCTAGTGTTAGGGTGGCATATGTTGGTGCCATTTTGGTTCCCATTGCTGTACCTAGAATCTGGATGTAGTTTTTGTTATTAAACTCAAAGGAGTTGTTGTTGAGAATAATGTCTATGCTGTCGAGGATGAATTGTTTGGTGAATCTGTGGTGATTATTTATACAGACATGTACCAAAAGCCGCTAAACTGACATGCCAATTTTTATTAGAAACTAATATATCTTCTGGCGGAAAAGTCTGATCTTTCAGGAAAAATCCAAATTCAAAACCGGAAGGTCACATCGTCAAATTTAAATAATTTTAAAAAACGTTTGTAAATTTAGAATTAAAATTACATTTGGTTATGTTTAAAAGTAAATGGTATTAATAAAAAAAATAATAATAATAATAAATACTAACACAACTAGTATAACCACTACCATTCCCACTCTCACGACAAACAACAACAACAATAATAATAATAATAATAATAATAATAATAATAATAATAATAATAATAATAATAATAATAATAATAATAA
>OY744531.1:105080119-105087619 GCA_963556195.1 Sepiola atlantica
AAAAATAAATTGACTTACATGAGTGATTTTCTACTGGGAGACTTGAGACTATAAGTTTTTTTAATATTATTTTTTTTTATATATATATATATATATATTTATAGTTTTAATGGTTGAGAAACTTCCGAGACTATATATATATAAATATATATATATATATATATATATATATATATATATATATATATATATATATATATATAAGTAATCCAACAAAAGATATAAGCGTTAACTAATATCTTATAATTAGTGAAAACATCCGGATAAAAACTGAAGCTCAATATACTTCTCTGAGGAGAAGATTTATCTTCGAAAACTCATGAGCTAAGGACGTTAAGATACTTTGCTTGAACTTTGAATTTTAATAACATTTGATTGACACCTTATTTTATTATTTCATTTCATATTATGATATATATATATATATATATATATATATATATATATATATATATATATATATATATATAAATTTCCAGCGGTAAGTCGACTGATGCAAGTGTTAAGTCTGCAATATTTTAGATTTAGTAAGTATCTCTGAGAATTTAAACTGTATTTTCTTTCTTTGTCTAAAATGAGTCAAAGCTTCTTAAGACTATATATATTTATATATATATATATATATATATATATATATATATATATATATATATATATATATATACATATATGGGTCTTTCGTATGTATGCAGTATTTCAAAATATTATGTTGTATTATTTATTTGAATAACAGCAACCTTTTGGTGATAATATAGGAATGATAAATAAAAGAAACAATATATATATATATATATATATATATATATATATATATATATATATATATATATATATATATATATATATATAATCAATTAGGACAATATATGTATTAGCATATACTACCAGTGCCTTTTGATTAGCAGTCTCTTTAAAAGATTGAGCTCGATTGACAATCAGTAACAACAGAGGATAGCTTCATTTTATATTCTAGTAACAATTTTTGTCTTTTTTATTTTTTATTTTTTCACATTTCTGTGAAATGAATTTTTACGGTCCGTTTCATTTGCCGTGAGTCAAACAACATGTTTATGTCAATATCGTCTCTGCAACACTAAAAATCATCAGAAAAATCACAAAGAATGAAAAGTTCTTGGATTGAAATGTCTTCAAAAGACCCTACGCTATACAGTGGGTCATTTTGGGGCGAAAACATTTTTTTTTAAATAACAAAGAAAAGAGCAAACTCACATGTGGAAAAACTAACTAGTACGCCATTACTAATGTTTTTCTCCAAAATAGTCATGAAGGTCAAGGAGGATGGAAAGACCGAGGAGAGACAACGCTAGCCAGATATCTACTGGAAGAGTTCGTAGAGTGCTGGGACCCTGGGGAGGCTTATTGCCACGTGGATACCAGATGAGACTAGTGATCGTTACAAACGAGAAATCAATCGTACACGGCTGCTGCGATACCGTAAAGTCATTTGCAATGGTCATCGAAAAGATGTGGAGAGTACTGGAGAGGCGTGTTGTCACTCAGACTCCAGGAAACACCACCGGTTATTATCAGTAAGCAATATTTGACGAAGACTTGTGTGAGAACTCCTAGTGAGTGCAAATAATAATAATAATAATAATAATAATAATAATAATAATAATAATAATAATAATAATAATAATAATAATAATAATAATAATAAAAATAGTAATAATAATAATAATAATTATTATTATTATTATTATTATTATTATTATTATTATTATTTTAAGACATACAAAATAAATAAATAAATAAATACATTTTAATTTAAAAAGATAAAAAAAAATAATTTGAGTTTGATATTATTTCTTCAATCCTTAACTTAAGAATTTGATTTGATGTTGTGATAATAAAATGTATGGATGTAGTAAGCTACATCGAAATATAAATTAACATAACCCTACCCCAACCCTTACCCTTACCCTAAACCTAACCCTAGCCCTAGCCCTAACCCTAACCCTAACCCTAACTCTAGCCTTAATACTAACCCTAACCCTAACCTTTACCCTAACCCTAACCCTTACCCTTACCCTTACCCTAAACCTAACCCTAGCCTTAACCCTAACATTAACTCTAGCCCTAATCCTAACACTAACCCTTACCCTAAGCCTAAGCCTAACTCTAATCCTAATCCTAACCCTAGCCCTAACCCTAACCCTAACCCTAACCCTAACTCTAAACCTTACCCTAACTTTAATCCTAACTCTAACTCTTACTCTAACCCTAACCCTAACTCTAACCCTAACCCTAGCCCTAGTCCGAATCCTAACCTTAACGCTAGCCCTAACCCTAACCTTAATTTTAATCTACCGGCAGAGATAAACCTGGATCAGACCCTCGGTCAGAAGTCGTTATTATACAGTGTCCATTAACAATATTGTTGGTTTTTAATAATCCTAATTCACATTTTTGTACACAGTTGATGCGGTCAACGAAATCTACGAAATATGCGTACCCTACGCATTTAGAAAATGTGTCCAGATATGGTTCGGTAAGTTTTGAACTGTTTCTCTTAAAATTGCATAGGTGTAAACGTACGATGATCCCAGTGATTTTAATATTTTCCCCCTAATTATTCACTAAAACATTTCATTGTTTCTAAGACTCGGATTGCTATGTCGATGTTTTTATTTTGAAAAACTTAAACGTTCTCTTTTTAGAAGAAGGAAGTTTTCTATACAAGTTTAATTTTTAATTATTTTTCCCGGTTCGAATTTCGATTTTTTCGCTAAAGACCTGTCGACAAAGCAAGCAGGAAAATATGTTTTTATGTTAATCTTTTTTATAAATCCATCGTAGTTCGAAGAGTTAATCTAATTGCTTTACATTTTTAAAACCATTCGTAAGCGAAGGTATTTTCATAGAGAATGCAAAACCATTTTTAAACTCTAATATAAATTAATAAGGAACAGAAATCGAAAATACAACTCAAAAGGGATTTCCGTTCATGGGAAACTTGAAGAATCTGACAAGTGAGCAGATTGGCTAAACAAATGAAAACGCTGTTTTATTGAATAAACTGTTCAACTGAACAGGCTCGTCTTTACTTTCAGTGTCTAATTTTGTATCGTCTCTCATCATTGCCTTCTGTGTTATTGCCTACATCACTTTTATAAATAACTATTAAAACAACATCATATAAACAAAATTACCTATTGTTTTTTAAATGATGTGATGTAATCAATAATTCAATCACCCTTCGGTACGGTGATCATGAAATGTAACTCGCAAAATCCTATCTAAAAACAATTTGGTAAAAATAAAAAATATATGCATAGTTTAAAAAAACATACGAAACAAGAATGAAATTAAAAAGACACCCGAATCACGCCGGTATGGTACAGTTGATTGGTTATAAAAGCAAGCTAACAGCTGATTGGTTATTAAAAAAAAGCTAAAAGCTGATTGGTTATAAAAGAAAGTTAACAGCTGATTGGTTATGAAAGCAAGCTAACAACTGATTGGTTATAAAAGAAAGCTAACAGCTGATTGGTTATAAAAGCAAGCTAACAGCTGATTTGTTATAAAAAAAGCTAACAGCTGATTTGTTATAAAAAAAAGCTAACAGCTGATTGGTTATAAAAGCAAGCTAACAGCTGATTGGTTATGGAAGAAAGCTAACAGCTGATTGGTTATAAAAGCAAGCTAACAGCTGATTGGTTATAAGAGAAAGTTAATAGCTGATTGTTTATCAAAGCAAACTAACAGCTAATTGATTATAAAAGAAAGTTAATAGCTGATTGGTTATAAAAGAAAGCTAACAGCTGATTGGTTATAAAAGCAAACTAAAAGCTGATTGGTTATAAAAAAAGTTAACAGCTGATTGGTTATGAAAGCAAGCTAACAACTGATTGGTTATAAAAGCTAGCTAACAGCTGATTGGTTATAAAAGCAAGCTAACAGCTGATTTTTTATCAAAGCAAGCTAACAGCTGATTGATGATAAAAGAAAGTTAATAGCTGATTGGTTATAAAAGCAAGCTAACGGCTGATTGGTTATAAAAGCAAGCTAACAGCTGATTGTTTATCAAAGCAAGCTAACAGCTTATTGATGATAAAAGCAAGCAAACATTACAATCTGTTGCAAACGTGTGTACTGATCTACTAGTAAATGAAACAGGCATTTCTCTTTTTTAGTGGTATCCACCAGAAATAAAATACTCTCAGGTGAATGTGCCAACTGCAGTTTTCAGCGGAGGACAAGATACAGTTACAGATAAAACGGTAAAGGAAACAATATACACATTTGAAAATATACATGTAGATATGATTGATGGAAAAACGAATTAATCTCGGTGTATGATATGTACATATATAAAATTACTTATGTGTATATGTTTACACACATATATATGCATATATATATATGTGTGTGTGTATATATTTAGAGAGAGAGAGTAAAGTAAATATATATACATACATAAGTATATATATACATTTATATATATATATATATTCAATGTATTTTCATGTTATTATTTTTATTGGTGATTGCAGCATCCGTTGTTCTTTTGCTCACTACTACTTCGATTGTTCAACTTCCTAAGTGATGAAGATGCAGAAAATTACATTATTAGTCGCCCTTCATTTTATATATTTTTATTAATTTTATACGTATATAAAAGTATTTTTATGTACGTATAAAATTTATATATATATATATATATATATATATACGAGCCTTGTCTAAAAAGTATCCGACCTTAGATCAGAAAAAATATTTCAAATACCTGACGCGATTGGGATCCTAATCTCCTTCAAAGTAGGCTCTGTTGTAATTGCACACCCTTAGCTCACCGATCCATCCACTGCCGGAAACCCCTCTGGCAGTCTTCTTTTGGAATGGTGTTTATCTCCGCCGTTGCGTTCCTCATTATCTTTTCTCTAGTCTCAAAATGGGAACCTTTCAATGGCGTCTTCAATTTTTGAAACAACCAGAAGTAACAAGGAGCCATGTCTGGGGAGTAGGGGGTGGCGAACGACTGGAATTCTCTGTTTGGTCAAGAAATGTTGGATCAATTGGGATGAATGCGCGGGGGGGGCGTTGCTGTGATGCAGTTGCCAGTTTTTTGCCGTCAACATATCTGGTCTTTTGCACCAAACTATGTCAGGGAGACGATGGAGAACATCTTGATAGTACTCCTTTATCATTGTTTGTTCTTCCGGTGCCTATTCGTGATGCATAATTGTAAGGATACCAAAGAAGACAGTTAGCATCACCTTGATTTTGTTTCGCACCTGTCGCGCTTTTTGGGGCCTTGGAGACTCGGGATGCGACGACTGTCTTTTTGTTTCTGGGTCGTACCCGTACACCCGTGACTCATCTCCAGTTATCACGATGTTCAGAAACCCACGATTAGTGTTGCCGGTTTGAGAAGGTCTTGTGCAACTTACAAACGGAGGTTCTTTTGTTCATGCGACAACAACTTTGGCAAAAATTTCGCAGCCACTCCCTGCATGTTCAAATCATCACGCAAAATTGCATGCGCGGAATCTTTACTCACTCCGACCTCTTGGGCGATGCCCACACGATTGAACGACGACCTTCCATCGCCAAATTTCGCACCCTTTCAACAATAGCTGCACTTCGAGCAGTTTGGGCCTGCCAGAACGCTGGTCACTCTCCGCTGATGTGCGGCCATTTTTGAATCGGTTGAACCACACTTGCTGAATCTTACGAATTGTTTTGCTTTGAGAATCACCAAGCTGTTAACAAAATTTGGTGCAGTACCTTTGTTCAACACGTTCAGTAATCTTGAGAGAATCGGTAATCCGACGAACACGTTGTGTAGCACCTCATTCAGCGACCGACAGGCAGCGACTAACGCGCAGGAAGACGGTAATAAGATTCACACATACGCATGAAGGTGTCTTCCTTCACTGTGTAGGTGGCTCCACCTTACCGTCTCCATTTCGCACGGGAAACGTAATGGTCGAAAACTTTTTAGACAGCCCTCGTATATATATATATATATATATATATATATATATGAGAGAGAGAGAGTAAGAAATATGTTTGAGTAGAGTAAACTTTAAATTAAACGATCATTTTTAATTTTCAAAATCAGCTGTTAGGCATTAGGGTAAGGAATGTGGGCTATATTTAGTTCAAATTTAGTTTTTAGCAAAGCGGAAAAGGAGACATGAAGCCATTCCTGAAAATGATCTCCTCATTTTGATGAAATTGTCATCTAGCGTCTAATGACATAAATTAATAAATATTCGCGCAAATATCAGTTTCTATGCGTAGTTTAAAGAGTGGTTGAAAGAAATAACAGCGACACAAACTCCTTTTTGAAAATTCAAATATGTCCGATGTGCATGAAATATGATCAATAGTAATAAGACCACATCTAAGCAATGATTCCCTGAATTTAAATTTCTTCTTAAGACCCCTCAAGCTGAAGTTCAAATTTTAGACATATTTGTAGAATCAAAACCATATAAGGGATGTTGATCAAAATTGGAATAAGGATTCTAGACATAGGATTTTATGGCATGTATTTATTTCTTGATTTTAATCTACATAATGTAACGTAAAAATAGTTTTAAAAAACTGTTTAGTTAGGTCAATTAATTCTATTATTATCTAACAAAATATCCGCCATTGGACGGGTATTTTTGTAATTAGAAGCGTTACATTCTGCACAACTTGTAAATCTATTATCTCCCTTGGAACAAAGACAGCCAAATGCAATTTGCGTGTATGTATTACGCATTATTAATTAGCAAATGTGTCAGTTAATTTGTGTTATTGTTAATAACTTGTTCTGCCTCATTGATACATTTTTCTTTTATTCAAGGACCTGCGGCGTTTGATGTCCGAGTTGCCAAATGTGGTTTCAAAAGTTCACATTTCGGATTATGGTCATTTGGATTTCATCTACGCCACAAATTCTGCCGAGACGATTTTCAAACCTCTGTTAAACCTCATGAAAAACTATTAAAATATTCAATATTATTTGTCCGCGTGATTTCTTAGTTCTTTCTGGTTTCTGATTTTTCTTATTTATTTAATATCCAGCATTTTCTTTTATGGAAATCGCTCCAGATAAGGCATGAAGCCACTTGATGTAAAGAGCTAAAACAAATACTACTTCAAGGTCAAAAACTAGTCGACAATAAGTGTTAGATTCCGACCTAGAAAACAGCAATTTTCCCCACTTTGTCAGAAACATCGCTCATGGAATATGAGGACTAAAGGACAAAAAAACGGAAAGCGAATGTTACGAGGTTTCCGAAAGAAAATCCAAGTTAGTCACTTTCTACTCTTCTTAAATTATTTACAGTGTTGCGTTTTGAAACATTGTTGCCACATTAAATTCAGATTTTTCTAAAACATAAATATTTCGCATACAGATTATGGAATAAACTTGAAACATATTTAAATCAAATAAAAAAAGGCAGAACGTAAACGTGAACATCAAAGAACTTCCGTTCCGAACAAAGTTAGACGAGAATCTTTTCTATGATTTTTATT
>OY744531.1:105092619-105097619 GCA_963556195.1 Sepiola atlantica
GTGATATACTAACAAATATATGTGACCAGCAATCGCAAATATTTGCTAGTATAACTTATTAATATAGATCACACGACCCCATGTTTACGAATGAATATGATATAGTATCTGTTCTTTGGTCATCATACTATCCTCCCAAGGATTACTTTCTCCTTTTCTTTAAGGAGTAGTGATATACTAACAAATGTATGTGACCAGCAATCGCAATCATTTGCTAGTATGACTTATTAATATAGATCACACGACCCCATGTTTACTTAGCTTTCCCCGCACCATTTCGTTTTATCTCTCTTTTTAACTTGCTAAAATGCTCCGAACACATTTAAGCTTAATCTATTTCCACTTTAAAGATATGAAAACCTTAGATGCTTAAAAGCATTTAACGTCTTTAGAAGGAAAAATGTTAAACGGTCAGAACGAAAAAAAAAAAATTAAAAATGAATTTAAATGTTAACAGAATTTTAACGTAATGGATTTTAACGTAAATCTATTTACTTATTTTATCAATGACTAGCAGGGTTATTCGGCGTTGCTTGGGTTGGCGGAGAGGACGACACCACTTGTATCAATATAGTAAGGTGTAAGAAGTAATTTTCATGCATGCATTAACTTTTAAAGTGTGAGTTCGGACCTAAAAACTAAATCAACCATAGCTCATTAAACTCTCTCTCTCCCTCTCTCTCTCTCTCTCTCTCTCTCTCTCTATATATATATATATATATATATATATATATATATATATATATATATATATATATGAAGCAATCCAACAAAAGATATAAGCGTCAACTAATATCTTATAATTAGTGAAACATCCGGATAAAAACTGAAGCTCAATATACTGGATAGAGCATTAATATTATAATATGAAATGAAGTAATAAAATAAGGTGTCAATCAAATTTTATTAGAATTCAAAGTTCAAGCAAAGTATCCTTAAGTCCTTAGCTCATGAGTTTTCAAAGATAATTCTTCTCTTCAGAGGACCATTACCGCAGTTATACTACTACAGGTAATAAAATTACGCTTTGAAAATATATAAAATTATATACACAAATATATAAAAATACATAACATCAAACATATCAACCCAAAAACATACTTTTTGTGGAATCCATACAGTCCATCCAGTTCATACAAATTGAGAAGCATAATCAGGAAAGACATTCCTCCAAGTTATAAACAGCAGTCGATATACGTGAAATTGAAGGGGCTGGCAAAGTTATCCAGTCGCGAAATGTGTCCATATTCAATGTTAATGATAAATAAATCAAATAATACAAAAAGTCCAATCAAAGTTCCGAAATCCCGACATGTGCAACCCAAGTCAAATCAAAGTTCGTTGTTTAATTAGAAAACCCGTTAAATCCGAATTGAGCAAAATAAGACTGAATCCCCGTCGCATCTTGCCAGCAGAGCGAAAAAAAAGGAATCTTCTCTCCCCAGCGATTCAACCAGACATGACAAATCCCTAACGAACAGAAGGCGATATTAAATTGTCTACATCTCAGAATGACTTTAATAGATCTGAAATTATGTCTGTGTTACTTCCTGTTGAAGCCTGATTGATGGGCTCAACAAAGAAAGCAACATACAACTCCGCCATCCACCCCACCCAGATTAGATGTTATATTATAATATATATATATATATATATATATATATATATATATATATATATATATATATATATGATGTGTTTTATTTCTTCATCTATGTATGAGGAGTGAAGATTCTAAGAGCGCGTAGGAAGAAGCCTCTTAAAATGTGCAGTCCTTAATATATATATATATATATATATATATATATATATATATATATATATATATATATATATATATGTGTGTGTGTGTGTGTTACAAATTTAAGAAACATGAACGTTACTTGGGGAGTAATATTGCTTTAAATACCTTTTATTATTTTCAAGGTAAAACTTAAAAGGAGATTAAAATAAAACTTAACATAATCTCTCTCTATATATATATAAATATATATATATAAAATAGATTCGCTTTCCCCCTGTACTTTTTATTACATTAGAAAATAACCAACTGCATCACAGACTACGAAACACCCTCTTCAATCACATAATTCACTCGAGTGTGTTTCTAGTAATTTTTACCTATTTCATCTTTAAACATTAAATACTATTACCAAACCGCTATGTCTGACTCTCCCAAATATGTCATCAAAATATAAGGTAACAAAAACTTTTTCTGTCTAACATTTTTCTACTACCACTTTCCCACTTAACACCGGGGAAAAATATACAACGGATACTTAAGAAAAACGTTACCGTAATTGTTTAAATTAATTCTACTAATAATTTCATGCAAATTAAAATACAATAATAAGCCAATTAATGAACGCTCCCTCATATTCCTTTGAGTTTCAAGAATATCAGATTACATATCAGATTAATTCACCGTCGTTATTTCTAACGATTACGCATGGACTCTATCTGTTAGAGGCTGTTTACTGGCATAATGCCACATCGTAGGTTAACCTATCACCTTTGTACGACGACGTCTGACGTGCTGGATAGGTAGCATATCCGAGTGAGAGTCATTGACGCCGTTCTTCTGCCGTAATCACGCGCAACTGAAGGGAGGTATTAGATAGAGGATGCTGTCTGAGTTAAGACCCCACGCAGTAGGTGTTCGTCCAAATGCGCAACTCGGAGCAAAACTGAAGTGGTCACTGATCAGTCGGTGTGGGTCGAAGTAACACGTCATCATGTTAGACATCTGTGTATTTTTGTAGGAGCGCCTCCCTAAAATTACGAAAACGATACTGAAGATAGTGAGGGGCCAATCTACATGTAGTCAAGTTCACTAAGAATGATCTGTCTTATATCAGTAGCTTGCTGGTAGATTATATATATATATATATATATATATATATATATATATATATAATCTACCAGCAAAAGTCTTAGAATATATTACTAACAAACAAAACTTCATATATTAGAAGCCCTATATATAAAAAGCAAAATACTCCTAATTAACAGAATTAAATTTAATACCAGCAATAATATACTAAAATGTCTATATGTCTAACTATAGTTTCGTACTTATTACAGAATTCCCGCCAATACTAACATGGTGTGTACCTGATTATCTTCATTCCCTTGAAGATGGACTCGGATGAGTCTTAAATTACTTGGGACACAAATCAAAACTATGGCAGATTCATCGGCTAATCTCCCGCCTTCGAAACTAAGATTTTGATTCGGAGTATTGAAAGGGTTCACAAAAGAATATCCAGACATAAGTTGTCTGTTATATTCAACAATACTTGCCTGCAAGAGAAGATGCTGCCTATATATATATATATATATATATATATATATATATATATATATATATATATATATATATATATATATATATATATATATATATATGTAGCTTTTTTCCCAAATATGATCTACGGTTAAGATCGGATTTTAACTCTGCCTGATGATATCTCAATTTATAATAGCTGTTGATCGATAACATCAACATGCCTGTGTCGCAGATTTTGTACATGTCTGTGTTAATAAAAAATAATCATATATAAAAGCTCTATTTGATATTGAGCACTTTTTATAAACCCGGTTGAAATTCTTTGGATTACTATCCTGTGGGTGTTTTACCTGGATTATTATCATTATTATATATATACATATATAAATATATATATATATATATATATATATATAGAGAGAGAGAGAGAGAGAGAGAGAGAGAGAGAGAGAGAGAGAGAGATAAGTATATAGATATGGAGAAAGAAAGGGCGCGCGATAGATATAAAGAAGAAAGCAACAGATATGCGGATGAATTGGAAGATGGAGATTCTGATCGGTTTACATTAATTTCTATCTTATCAATGTAAACATATATACACAACCCTGACCTGATTCACATTAATTTAATGGCTGCTGTTTCTTTCCAGCTGTTACAGTTCTCATAAAAACTAGTTTTATCATTCGTCACTAAATCGATGATTGGTTTTGACTAACTTAAATCTACTGGATTCAACCTTAGGGAACAGAAACTTTCGGAAATCCCATAATCTGACATCCCTTACGCCTGGCAGCAGCTTCGGTTGCTACCATACAAAATGGTCGTGAACGAGCAAAGAGAATGAGAAGAGGGAGAGAGAGAGCACTATTTAGACTTTCACGGGAGGGGTACAGAGAGTACTCGAATTAGGAAAGGTTGTTGCTACTAATATTCCAGGAAAAGTCAACGGTCGATGTCTACGAGAAATCAATGGTGAACGCCTACTACGATAAGGCAAAGTTATATACAAGAGGCGGAGAGTGCTACAAATCTTGATAGATATGTTGTTAGCCAGGCTCTAAGTATGCATTATGTTTGTCGGGTTCAAACTGTTTAAGAGTGGAATTGAATATACGCCAATCACCATTATCACACCAGAGTTGCATAACGCGCGTTATCAAAGAATTGTGTACTGAATACTGTGGTGAAAATAAAAAATTTAAGAAACACACTTTTCTGAATCCAACGGCCAGTTTTGGTTCCAATCTGCTAAGAGTCGGATGTCTGCAACTGCTACAATATGTCGGGATCCGTAGGGTTAGGGTGAGGGTTAGGGTTAGGGTGAGGGTTAGTTAGGGTGAGGGTTAGGGTTAGGGTTAGGGTTAGGGTTAGGGTTAGGGTTAGAGTTAGGGTTAGGGTTAGGGTTAGTGTTAGGGTTAGGGTTAGGGTTAGTGTTAGGGTTAGGGTTAGGGTTAGTGTTAGGGTTAGGGTTAGGATTAGGGTTACGGTTAGGGTTAGTGCAAGGGTTAGGGTTATTAGATGCGCTTGTTTAGTAGAATATACCGAGGAAATGAGAAATTATGATTTTGACACAAGTTGAAAAAAAAGATTCAAGACAGATAATAAGCATTGTTTTGTCAACAACGGATATGCAAATGGGCCTTAAGAAAGGGCAGTTAAGTTCATATATGACATCAGTGTCGGAATGTCAAATGAAACCGAGGCTACAGTG
>OY744531.1:105102619-105122619 GCA_963556195.1 Sepiola atlantica
ATCCAGAGGAATCTGTATAAAAATCCAACGACGACGATTCCACTCAGGTCTGTTGTCCTCAGAGAGGGATCAAATAAGTTTGGCCATGTCAAGGAAAACAATATTCTTCCTGTTTTCAGTTAAGCGTATTCCAAGGCAAAAAACAATATATATATATATATATATATATATATATATATATATATATATATATTGAACCCACCAGGGACACCGTCATCGATGACCGGGAATGACCACACACACACACATACCAGACAGATTCGACCGGCACCATAAAAGCAATTAAAGAAATAAAACCTAATACACAAATGTACTCAAATGACCAAACACTTGCCAAACGGAATATATTTTATCTCAACAAGATAACATTTTTTCTGTTAAATGGAACAAACATTTTTTTCTGTCAAATAGAACAGAAACTTTTAAATGAAAGAAAAATGAAATGTTTTCTCAAATGAAACATTTTTTTCAAATGGAATATACATCTGAAGAGAGCATAATGGATAAACGATAAATGCTCGAAACGCGTCATGAAATTATATTTTTAAAAAACTTTAATAAAAAAAGCTTAAAATGTTAAAATGATAAGATAATGAATAATTATTGAAAAAATTCTTTTTACTAGCATCGGTAACCACAATTCTTTAAATATACTTTTTTCTCTCGTTGGAACTGCACTGATGCTACACACCCCCTTCTCTCGCTATCTCTCTCTTTCTCTCTCTCTCTCTCTCTCTCTCTCTCTCTATATATATATATATATATATATATATATATATATATATATACCTTTGTTCCTCAAAAATGATATAATAATAAAATATATTTTTTGGAAGAACTATGGAATTCGCTAGGCCCATCTCTGGTATTTCAGAAGACGAAATTGCAGAACTACTGATCTGATAAAAAAAATAGAACAATGGACTACAAACAATCTGATAATTTGATGTCTCAGAAGGACCCTTAGACTCAGCTGATGTAACCTACTTTGTCTTTATGTCTTTATGTCTTCTATAATATTATTAGAAAAACTTTGCCTTTTGATTGGCGTTTTCGATTTCAAAGAAAAACGATAAAACCTGTTGACGGATTGTGAGTCATTGTCATGGTAAGGATCGCACCGGCTTTCTGCGTCCTCTTATCTAGTTATGACAACGATATAGCGAGTGTATATTTATATTGGCAGCATTTCAAATATTTGTTGCATCAATCAAACTTGATGGTTTGTATCTCATATAAACGGCGTTGTTCTAAATACAACGACGACAGCGCTTAAATAATAATTGTCACCCCCCCCCTAAAAAATAACTTTTTTTTTAAATAATAATTGTCACCCACCCATCCCCCCAATGTGAAATCTGGAGACCATTTTTAAAGTACTTGGAACTTAACATCTGAGTGTCTTATATTTTGTGATTAAGTAAAACTGATTTCATTTATTATATAAACTGAGACGGGTTTACTTAGATTACATGTTTTAGACTGTTTACATCAAAGTTGCCTCATGGTTTCTGCCATTTTCACGCTCTAGCTTTCTTTGTTCTCTTTGTAGTCAGTAATCTTCTAAGAATTTCGAGATGAACCCTAAATTGAGATTGTCTTTTAGACATCTAGTACGAAATATTTTAGGGTCTTAAACTAGAGATTAAACTGGCAAACATTAGGTAGAATTCACGTTACTGGAATATAGCTAGGTGGATAAAGGCGTTCTTTACTAAATATTCTGGAGTGAATTCACAGAATCTGGGTGAGGTAAAAAAATGTAATATCAATTAACCGATAAAAACAAGCCGCGCGTGCGTGGTCCCCCTCTGTATGTGACTCGATGTGGCGAGTGTGAAATGCAATAAATTTGGGCAATTTCGGGCATTTTTGACCCCCCTTTGACCCCCTGGGGGTGCGAACTAAATTTTTCTGAGGTCAAGGATGCTCATTATATATCCGGAACGATTGCCTCTACATTTTGGCCAAGTTTCAAAAAAATTGAATGGATGGATGAAACGTTATGGGAGAAAATGGTCATTTTTTGCCATTTTGGGGGCTTTTGACCGCCTGGGGGCGCGAACCAGATTTTTCCAAGGTCAGCGATACTTATTTTCTATTAAGAACAATTGCCTCCACATTTTGGCCAAGTTTCAGAGAAATTGAACGGATGTATGAAAAGTTATGGGACAAAAAATGTCATTTTTTGCCATTTCGGGGCCTTTTGACTCCTGGGGGGCTAACCAGATTTTTTTTTTAAATCGGAGAATGTCACTTTCTAACCTGACCAAAGTAACAACTTCATGCAAAATTTCAGAGAAATTCAATGGATGGTTACGGAGAAAAATCCGGACGGACGGACGGACATGCCTCAAAACATTAGTCCCCGGATTTTATAAATCGGGGGACCAAAAATGCAGGAACGCGAAAGAAAGCAGTATGTCTGAGTAGTGGAATAAATACACGGTTACATTCTAAAGTTTCAAAAGTTTGAAGACGACGAAAAAATGTAACTGAAGAAGGCTGGAGAATAATACGGCGGAATGATTGTTGTGATACGACCACAATAAGTAAATCAGGTTGAAACATAAAAGTAATGTTAATAACAACAATAACTCATCTCAGAAATATAGTCAAACACTGATGACTTTCCGACAGTTTTTTCTCTTCGTTTCCAAGCGATACACTTCGACGTTAACGAGAGAGAAAATGTTTGTACAATGTTGGGTTTAATGTTGAACCTTAAGCTTTGAGATCCCGAATCAAATTCAAAGATCTGTCTTATCAATCACAAGTAGGTATTGTTTATCAGAAAGTTGATCGCCAAAGAGTTGAGGTCAGTAATGATGACATCATTTTGATCCCACCTACAAATAAAAGGGCGAAAATAGTGAGGTTGTTGAGTTCTGCAGAAAGCTAGGTCTGATTCTGAAAAATAACGTGTTGATACGCCCTAATTTGAAACGATCTGAGATCAGTTAATACCAGAATAAATGGTGTAATTGCTGAGGTATGAGTTCGAACTTGAATCTCTAGAAAATAACATCGAACAAAAAAAACTATTTAATATGAAGATGGTTTCGAAGCTTGTTGTAGAAAAGTGTTTTTGAGTAGAAAAGTGTTTTGACATCCTTCCAATTTTAGAGTAATTTATTAAGATATGTTACATACTATGCCATACCCTCATTTAATTGTCTAGTTAATTACACTAATAATAATAATAATAATAATAATAATAATAATAATAGTTATAAAAACAATAATAATAATAATAATAATAATAGTTATAAAAACAATAATAATAATAATAATAATAATAATAGTTATAATGAAAATAATAATAATAGTTAAATTAAAAATAATAATAACAATAATAACTATTATTATTATAAAAATAGTAATAATAATAGTTATAATAACAATAATAATTATAAAATAATAATAATAATAATAATAATAATAATAATAAAATAATAATAATACAATAATAAGTCATTTAAACTACAATAATAATAATAATAATAATAATAATAATAATAATAATAATAATAATAATAATAATAATAATAATAATAAAAATAATAATAATACAATAATAAGTAATTTAAACTACAATAATAATAATAATAATTATAAAAATAACAATAAAAATAATAATATAATAATAATAAGTAATTTAAACTGCAATAATAATAATAATAATTATAAAAATAACAATAAAAATAATAATATAAGAATAATAAGTAATTTAAACTACAATAATAATATTAATAATTATAAAAATAACAATAAAAATAATAATATAATAATAATAAGTAATTTAAACTGCAATAATAATAATAATAATTATAAAAATAACAATAAAAATAATAATATAATAATAATAAGTAATTTAAACTAAAATAATAATAATAATAATTATAAAAATAACAATAAAAATAATAATATAATAATAATAAGTAATTTAAACTACAATAATAATAATAATAATTATAAAAATAACAATAAAAATAATAATATAATAATAATAAGTAATTTAAACTGCAATAATAAGAATAATACTACTAATTATAGTTATAATAAAAATAATAATAATAATAATAATAATAGTTAAAATAACAATAATAATAACAATAATTATTATTATTATCATAAAAATACTACTAATAATAGTTATAATAACATCAATAATAATAATAATAACTGTAATAATAAAATAATAATAATATAATAATAAGTCATTTTAACTACAATAATTATAATAATAATAATAATAATAATAATAATAATAATAATAATAATAATAATAATAATAATAATAATAATAATAATAGACATACTGTTTCAAAAATCTTCGTCAGAACTGTATTTTCATGAAATTTAAACTGAATAAATTTCTATTTCCTCAAATTAAAAAGATAAAAGCTCTCCATATCTAGGTGTATCAGGTCATCCCCTCCATCCAGCAGTAAACGTTACTCATAATTAATCATAGATTATACATCAAGATCAAGTTTTTTTAGGACCAATTGTGTTCAGGCTTTAAAATTGTTGTTTTTTTCCGGATGTAATAACTTGGCCATTTGAGAGTTTATATCTGCATGAAAATCAGGATCAGCAGGTTCCTCAATTCAATTTATTTGATCATCCAGCTCAAATGTGTCTAGGGGAGGGGTCAAGGCCAAGTTGTGAACACAGGTGCGGGTCTCGTTCATTACACTGGCCTCGTGTTCATGCGAGCTTGAGAAAAAACTACGTTTTATTTGGGCCATCAGAAGTTATAAAAGTGTGGTTTTCGTAAATAAAAGTGTACCATCTGGTACTAATTGAAAGTAAATACTGCTTACATAACCGATAACATAGATAAAATACACATAATAAAGTATTTTTTTACCTCCTTTCCAGGAGGTTAGACACAAGGTCAGATGTGGGTTTTGATGAAAGTGTTTCTGTGGAACGAACTGGATTCGAACCTGGCACACCCAGGTCGTAAGTCCGCGTTGTTAACCAGTTCTTCTTCTTTCGTGTGAATCAGATGATTCTGGTGTTGGCATTAGTTAGAAATCTTTCTGGAAAAACATCGGGTACTTACGGGAAGGACCACGAGAAGGTTGCCAACATCCCTAAGTGAAAGTGGTACTGTGGACCCGACTGGATTCGAACTTGGAACACCCATGTCTTCAGTCTGTGTCGATATCCACTTAACCACCGTCATCTCCCAACTGTGAAATCCGATACATGTAGTAAAGTATATGTAATACATACAACATATTTACGTTGGCACACCAGCTCTCGTAAGATCACCGAAGTTAAGCGACGTTGCGCCTCGCCAGCACCATATTGGGTGACCATTTAGGAATACTGGGCGCTGTATGTCATCTCTCTTGACCGTGATATGCAGACGGCTGGTGACCGAACGTGAATTCGATATTCCCTAGAAACTTCCAAATTCGGTGGAAGCCGGATGCCCGTCCAAGGAGAATACCACACGAGGTATTGCCGAATTTATTATCTTAAATATCTTTTTTTTTGTAATCTGTAACTATAAAAGCCTGTTTTAAATATAAAAAAATGCTTGTAAGTATAGTATTAGACTGGGATACTGCTCAGGAGAGATGGGGAAAATTTACATGTTAGTTTTGCCACCGATAAGTGTAAAAGTCTGATTTATTTTTTAAATAAATGTTTGTTAGGCATATATTCTATCTGTAGATATAGCAGTTAATATGCCAGTCATGTACGAAATGGTGGCACCTGGATTTTTCAATAAGACATTGAATTCAATTCCCATGACAACATAGATAAGACATGTACTTTTAAAACTAGGTTAAACATTGCTGGCGGTATACTGGTGTGCCTGTTGCTGGTGGTATACTGGTGTGATTGTTGCTGGTGGTATACTGGTGTGATTGTTGCTGGTGGTATACTGGTGTGATTGTTGCTGGTGGTATACTGGTGTGCTTGTTGTTGGTGGTATACTGGTGCGACTGTTGCTGGTGGTATAGTGGTGTGCCTGCTGTTGGTGGTATACTGGTGTGACTGTTGCCGGTGGTATATTGGGTGACTGTTGCTGGTGGTATACTGGTGTGACTGTTGTTGATGGTATGCTGGTGTGACTGTTTTTCATGGTATACTGGTGTGACTGTTGTTGGTGGTATACTAGGGTGCCTGTTGTTGGTGGTATACTGGTGTGACTGTTGTTTGTGGTATACCGGTGTGACTGTTGCTGGTGGTATACTGGTGTGACTGTTGTTGATGGTATACTAGGGTGACTGTACTGGTGGTATACTGGTGTGACTGTTGCTGGTGGTATACTGGTGTAACTGTTGTTGATGGTATACTTGTGTGACTGTAGTTGATGGTATACTAGGGTGACTGTTGTTTTCTATTAATATAGATCTGAAGTGTTTCAGTTTATTTTTGTTATACTTGTTGCTCGCGAAAGGTTAGTCGAATAAGTACAGTGATTAAATAATGAAGTTAATTTTAATAAACTTCATAAATATATGTAAGGAGTTTCATTTTTTAGAGTAAGGATAGAATATCTTAGGCAGCGTAGGTGAGTTGTTCGACTAGTTTATCAAAATACGTAACATGCTGTCTCGGTTGTTTTCTTTTCATTAAATCTTCTATAAACGTGTAATTGTAGTTTGTTACATTGTATCTGTTTCTTCATCGTTTACATCGTTCGTGTTTCTTACTTAGAACGTTTCAAAATTATGTTTAGAAGGTCATGTATAAAATCTACCTAATGATTTCAAAGGTATCATAAGAAGATCTCGTTTGGTTCATGTTGCGATATCGCAGTCTCTTGGGGATGAACATTTCTCATTTCACAGAATGTTCTTTCAAAACTGTCACTTGCCTGTTTTTTTTTCATGCGAGCTTTTACGGATATCTATGATTGACTTTTTTGTTATACACATCCAGCTGTGAAAACAATAGCGTTTTTGCAGCAGAAAAAATGGTCAGATAATCAATCTTCCATCAGATATGCTTTCGTACTCTATATACCTATCTTTCATCACGCTCTTAATTCACCGCTACACTGATTTGACGCCATAGCGTTAAGAAAAAAGAAATCGTTCGTATTAGGCAGTAAAATAATGAGGAAAGTTTGAATAGAGAATAAGACACAATAGAACAATAGAGAATAATATAAATTTTAAATTATATTTCATTGTCAGTTTATGGAGTAAATAAAATACTTTTTACACCATGTAATATTCTTTCCGTTAAGTAAAACCACCTATACATTTTATACATCACTGAGTAAATAAAATATATTAATTACATTGGTCAGCATGTGAAAGTGAAATAACCAGCAAGTCGATTAATCATAGACTGAAAATGAAGAAACTAAAACGAATAGTTAGATATACCAGTGTTTCATATTAATAAACAATGATCTAGGGTGTGCAAGGTAAAAATATAAACAAAGTGGGAAAACCACTCATAGCTCGATAAGAGGATGAAGATGTGTAAATTCATGACTATTTCTCAACCTTTCTCCCCCCTCTCTCTCTCTCTCACACTCTCTCTCACTCTCTCTCTCTCTCTCTCTCTCCATATATATATATATATATATATATATATATATATATATATATATATATATATATATATATAATCCCGGTAAAACATCCACATGATAATAATCCAAAGAATTTCAACTGGGCTTATAAATAGTGCTCAATATCAAATATATGATTATTTTTATTTACACAGACATGTACAAAATCTGCGACACTGGCATGTCGATGTTATCAATCAACAGCTATTATAAACTGAGATCTCATCAGATAGAGTTAAAATCCGATCTTAACCTTAGATCATATTTGGAAAGAATGAAATGGAGTAAAAAACGAACAGAAATTTAAAATTTAAAATTTAAATTTGGAAAATCACGTGGTTTGGGCCGTTAAGAATCAAAATCAAACATAAAATATAATAATTTCAAAAAAATATACAATTATGAAATATAAAATAAAAAATAAAATAAAACAAAATAAAGTAAAAAGACAGAGAAATAATAAGGAGATAGCCATGATGAAGTAGAATTATTCATTAATTTTTTTTCATTCTCATTTATTATCGCCTGTAGTTAGGATTGAACCGTAAACGTTCAGAAGTCTGTCACTTAAAACTGATTGTACTCAACGCCTTTATCCGCTGCACCACGAGTCACTACACTACAGGCGATAATAACTAAGAATAAGAATTAAAATCACAACACATCTACCGGGTCATGACTGACGGGACGAGAACAATCTACCCTCTGGATGAAATAAAGGAATCAGTTCGAAGCCATGTTTTTTTTTAACTGAAACGTTCTTTATTTCTTGAGCTTTAAACTAAATTAAAGTCATCTTCAGGAGAGATTGTAAAACATGTAAATAGTCCGATCGAATGAGAACATTTTCTTTTGAACGTTGAATGGAAAAGAAGATTTTCATTGGAGGAACTTTCGTGACGTCATTCAGTCGTAACTTATGACTTTACAGTCTTAACGTATGATGCTTCAGTATAGACATTTGAGAGTGTCACTTATATTTCTTGTCTTAACCAGATTGACTTGTCTAATCACTGAGTGGCATGTGGGTGCTTATGTATCATAGGTTCCGAAAACATAAATAATCTTTAATTTTGAAGAGTCACATAAGGGGGAGATAACTCAAAGTTTTCAACCACGTTATGGATTTAAAAACTCTGAACTTGCAAGATGTTTTATATTAAACCAAAGAGAGGACACTGCACTAGGAACTATTTTCAAACAAATTGCAGAATTTTACCCAGTGTAAAACTGTCATTTATTTCAAAAACTTTATTTTCCTTATTTTTTTATTTTTCCTTCCATTTACGTATTTTTCTATCGTTTTCCTTTTTCTTGTGCGATAATCATTTTATTTTAATAAATACTTTTATTTTTCAAAATCATTTTATTTTTCAAAATCATTTTATTTTTCAAAATCATTTTATTTTTCAAAATCATTTTATTTTTCAAAATCATTTTATTTTACAAAATCATTTTATTTTTCAACATCATTTTATTTTCAAAATCATTTTATTTTTCAAAATCATTTTATTTTCAACATCATTTTATTTTTCAAAATCATTTTATTTTTCAAAATCATTTTATTTTTCAAAACAATTTTATTTTTCAAAATCAATTTTATTTTTCAAAATCATTTTATTTTTTAAAATCATTTTATTTTTCAAAATCATTTTATTTTTCAAAATCATTTTATTTTTCATTGGTGCCGAATACCATAAAGTGTTGTGATTGTTTTATTCCTTAATTATTCTTTTACAGATACATTTTTATTAATTTTATTTTACATATAAATAAATCTTGGAGTTTCGCTTGTCACTGGACATCGGTCAGTAACCATTTCAGAGGGAATCAATTATCTCCCGGGGAAAAAAAGCAGCCGTCTATATGGTGTTTCAATTCTTTATTTGTTTTAATAATTTTCAGAAGGAATATGATTATTATCATAACAAAATGAACCACGTTTCAACATTTTTAATAGGGACATTAAAACTATATTTTTAATAGGGACATTAAAACTATATTTTTAATAGGGACATTAAAACTATATTTTTAATAGGGACATTAAAACTATATTTTTAATAGGGACATTAAAACTATATTTTTAATAGGGACATTAAAACTATATTTTAATAGGGACATTAAAACTATATTTTTAATAGGGACATTAAAACTATATTTTTAATAGGGACATTAAAACTATATTTTTAATAGGGACATTAAAAATATATTTTTAATAGGGACATTAAAACTATATTTTTAATAGGGACATTAAAAATATATTTTTAATAGGGACATTAAAAATATATTTTTAATAGGGACATTAAAAATATAGAATTAATTACAATAGAACTGTATATGAAACTATTTAAATTTTAAATGACAGTATTTCAAGTTATTCCTGTATTTTCTTCATAAACGCGTCATAATTCCTGACGTTTGATTCGAATGCCAAGATTTATGACTCGTTTATTTTCTTAACAAAATTAAGTCCTTCGTTTTATATTCGCCGGTTACTTCTTCAATCAGCTTCTTGTTTGTGATGTTGATGGCCGCCATTTTTTTTTTGTCTAGTGGCGATGATTGTTGCCGGACGCTGAAGGAACTTAAATGAAACTCATTGGAGGTCGTTTATTTTTAAACAGACAGAACTAATAAATATCCAGCTCCTATTTGTGTGAAAAAGACATCAGTTTATTAAGATGTAAATGCTTACATTTTCTACCCGTAACAAAGAAACAGGAAGAGGAAATCGAATGGTCATACTACTTAATACTTCCTATACGTTACCCATAATGTATTAATACCGTACGTCTGTTCTTCAGATGACGTTACTTCCATTTCTCCTATTTTAAATTCCGTTCTCACGATCTATAATTTTAGCCATCATCACCTTTGGACTCATTAAGCGCCATTTTTTTCTTTGTGTCGGCTAGTTTGCTTTCTCCTGTATATGACCCACTAATTCAAACCAGTTAACTCACCCAATTGAATCTATTACAGTGTTGCTTATAGTAACAAATCGATTCCACAAAAAAGTAACGATAACCTGAAAAGGTGAATACATTTTTTAATTAATATTTTTGCCCCTGCGTTACGCGTTACTTGAGGTAATATCCGATGAGCGTCACACGTATTATGTATTATTTCACGGGGTTGACATTAGGCTCGAATATAGCCTAATACAAAGGTATAATAGTGAATTGATTTGCTTGATATTGTTACATAGATGGATTCTAAGTGGGATGATAAACTGCAGAATTCGACAGAAAAACAAATAGACTAATGTAAATTTCTTCTACATAAGAGCGTTCATACTCCTCTGCGAATATGACCAAGACAGGTCCAACTCATAGTTTACTGAAACGGATCTATGTTGAAGTTAATAGAGAATGTTGTAAACTAATATTGTAGTCGCGTCCTTCTTCATGTCTGAAGGAAATTGGAATTTATTAACGTCCCCTCACTGACTAGCTGCAGCCTTGTCCCTTAAAGATTGGCTGTCAGGCATCCCAACCCCTACTCCCTTAGGGGTCACGTGAGTCAGCCCTTAAAAACACTTACACGCTGTGTCCCGGCCTCTTTTCGACCCACCTTTTGAACCTGGTAGGACCGCGGCTGGATCCTTCTGAGACAAAGCCCTCGACGGCAATCGCAGAGAGCCCCCACTCATTCCTGTTACCAACCATCTTAGACTGAAGTGACTACATCTCGACAAGAGCCAGAATTGGAGGCTGGCGCACGTGCAACCTGTTACCAGAACTCCCACAAGATAAGTTCGCGAAGCACGTTTTCGCAAACCTAAATTAACTTCCCTCTTTTCTGAACTTTGAACTCACCATTTGTTGTATATATTTGCCCTCATGTTTTCTCACAAGTAAAACTGTTTAAAACTTATATTGTTGCTGTGTTCCTCTTCTATTTTGCACTTATCTACATAATTGTTATTGCATTGTCACGTGCGAAAATTGAACTTTCTTCCAGGGATACTTAATCCCAACAAGAGAAAGATATTCTGAGAAAATTACCATAGCCTGCCTAACAAGAAAGAAAAGCGAGCAACATATATACGTCCGGCCATTGATGTCAAATTTGTCGTGAACCCCCTGTATGTATCAGCACATGAGCATGACTTAAATCGTTGTATGTCATTCCGGAACATACCCTGTAGCATTTTGGCGCAGAATGACAAGAGTTGCCACCCTTTGAAGCGTAATGTTACTAATGATTGAAATCTCCAACCAAATGAGGCGGAAGAGATTCGCCTCCAGCCACTTACTTGATAGACATGATGAGATCTAATAGGTACTAGCCCATCTCGTCTTTGCATACAGTGCTTATTGTGACATGTTGAATACATTCCTTGAAATTATTCCAGCTACACTTGCTAATGGATACTTTCACAGACTACGTAAATGATTATGCTGTGTTCCAATCTATCGATTATAATAATATAAATTATTTATTAATACTGTTGGGAAATACAAAATGTTCAACTATCTATGCGTAAAATCGTGACTTGTATTCAATAGATCGTATATAAATAGTGAAATTACTAAATGGATATGTCGTATAATAAGCATACAAAACCCGATAATTCGACAATTGTAACCCTAACCCTAACCTTAACCCTAACCCCAAACCAGATAATTCAACAATTGTAAAATATATGTTCAATATATTTGCCTCAACACACATCTCCAACTTCTTGATTGTGGGTTGGTTGGCATTCTCATATATATATATATATATATATATATATATATATATATATATATATATATATATATATATATATATATATATATGAAGGAAAAGAGATACAGATGTGCGAATGACAGATCTATTGTATCTTCGATCGTTCAATGCGAGTGTACTCGATAAAAACATGTTTATTTTTCTTTCCTTAAGCCATGCTTTTCAAAGATAAAAATGTTATTACCAGAGGAATTACATAGATGGATAAGTTGGCAGGGAAATAGCCTAAATTAAAAAAAAAATAAATTAAGAAACAATATAACGTAATGGAAAGTAAAAGTGTGTGCATAAAAAAGTTATCAAAATATAGAGTTTTTCAAGTTAGGGAAATGTCCATTGATATATATATATATATATATATATATATATATATATATATATATATATATATATATATATATATATATATATATATATATATATATATCATTTCCCTACACTGAAAAAAGCACGAAACGACGTCATTTAATATTTGTTTATAAATATTTTTCATATATATATATATATATATATATATATATATATATATATATATATATATATATATATATATATCCACAGAGATGTGTTTCGTCGTCACTGCGACACATCAGTGTTGCTAGATATAGCGTGGTTCGAACCCCAGATTTTAGCCGTTGAAGTTTAATATTCTACAAGTGACAGTGGTACTAAGAGGTGGAGGTAGGGAAGGGGAGAAGAAGAAGTAGGAGGAGGAAGATAAGGACAAGGAGGAGTAATATAAACATTATTAACACCTATGACACATTCCGCATATGAATAATGCGTCACGGCAAATTTGGTTAAATTTTGTCGAGTACTTTTTGAACCTACAGAGTTCAGGACAGAAAATATGAATTAAAACATTCCAAAAATCGTCTTTTCTGATCGAAATTTAGTTACTCTAATAATATGTCATTTCATAAGTTATTTTTATTGAATTTTATTAAAAGCTTATATTATTATAACATCATAAATCGACTAGACTGGTTTACAAAGAAATTGAGGCAAGCACAAAAATACCCGTTTTACCTAATTTGGGGGTGCTGAATTCAAATTTGAAATCCGTTTTTACTCATCACCTCTAGTTTTGTAGATATGCATAGTGTGTATTTTGTGCATATACGGTACATAAAGGCGTATATCCATTCAAGGTTAATTCTAATATTGTGAGACTTATGGCTTTTTTTTTAGTTATTATGCACTAAATGTAAGTGATAGCATTGTATATATATATATATATATATATATATATATATATATATATATATATATATATATATATATATATATATATATCAAGACGGATTTTGGCAGTTAAGAAGTTGTTAATGTCTTACGAGGATATGGGGTGCCGAATGTCACTCAAGGTTCATTTTCTTCATTCCCACCTACAATTCTTCCCGCCAAACCTTGGAGCAATGAGTGATGAGCATGGAGAAAGATTCCACCAAGACATTACGAAGATGGAGAGCAACTATCAAGGCAAATGGAACCCTGGCATGATGGGAGACTTCTGCTGGATGCTCTTGCGTGACATCCCAGAGGCAAAATACACCAGATCTTCTAAGAAAACACACTTTTGACTGACTGTGGTACTATGAATTGTGCAATTGTGTCATCCAAGTATATTTATTCAATCAGTGTTCTTTATCTATCCTGTTTTATCTGTTATAAGCTGCTGCAACTCTTGAAATAGGCACAATATACTAAAATGAGACTATTTAAAAGCCAGAAAACTAGAGGTGATAGAGCAAAACTATTTATAAATTTGAATTCAGCACACCCAAATTAGCAAAAAACATCTATCCCCATTCTTGCCTCAGACCAAACATTTTTTTAAACCAGTGTAGTTATCCATAATCTTTAGAAATCAAAGAATGTCAAAATAAGAATAATTGACACTGCTTCTAATTTAATACATTAATCGAGGTTATAATTCGTTATAATATTTTAATATATGTTAATATATTTCAAGTAATGTTATTATTATTTGTAGTAATAGTATTGTACTTTTTTATTGTCGTTGTTACTCTTATATTTAGAATTTTCAAAGATGAGTTTCTTCAAAATTAATTTGAGTGACATCAAATATTTTGATGGTTTTTTTGTGAACTGTTACGTTCCTTGCGAACTTACCAGAATCAGTATCATTGCTCCCCCTTTTTTTTAATTTCAAGGTGTTTGTGAAATTCGGATAGCTTATTAAAAAAACATTACGAAATTAACCCACAAGAAATTTAAGGTCACAAAAGATAGGCAGAAACGATTATAAAGATATACCCCTTGATTGTCTCCCTTTATAGATGATTTTTATTCCTTACTTTTTATGGAACTTGCTCCAGACAAGGCATGAAGCCAATTGATGTAAGAAGAATATGTAAGAAGAAAAAACTACTTCAATGTCAAAAACTAGCTAACGATAAGTGTTAGATAGATAGATTCCGACCCAGAAAACAGCAATTATTCCCCCTTTGTCAGAAACATCGTTCATGGAATGTGAGGACTAAAAGACAAAATAAGGGAAGCGATAGTTACGAGACTGCCGAAAGTAAAGCCAAAGTCTACTTTCTACTCTCCTTTGTTAGATGGATAGATTCTGACGAAGACAACAGCAATTCTTCCCCCTTTGTCAGAAACATCGTTCATGGAATGTGAGAACTAAAAGACATAATAAGGAAAGCAAGAGTTACGAGACTGCCGAAAGTAAAGCCAAAGTCTACTTTCTACTCTCCTTTGTTAGATGGATAGATTCTGACGAAGACAACAGCAATTCTTCCCCCTTTGTCAGAAACATCGTTCATTGAATGTGAGGACTAAAAGACAAAATAAGGGAAGCGAGAGTTACGAGGCTGCCGAAAGTAAACCCAAGGTCCACTTTCTACTCTTCTGTTATTAAAGATGGGCGTAAACGATTAAAAGGTTACCTCCCTTGATTGTCTCCCTTTCCGGAGCTCTTCACCTTATAGATGATTATGAATAGTTATATATGTTGTAGGTTATCATAAGGAGAATAAAGCTGCTTACGTTTTGGTTTATGTAATCCATCACGAATCAGTATAGTTACTCTCTTTTGTATTTGGAGAAATGTGTAAAATTGTTCCTTATCTTATCGCATCCAAGAATGTTTGAATCACAGCTGATCTGATTCACAATGATTTTGACTAGATTTATAAAACACCAGATGTCCGAATTCACAAATATGGCCGCTGTCTATAAGTAGGTTCGGTCGATAGCACGGAAAACATTTTGTACTCACATAGAAAGACAAAAAGCGTTTCTTCCCCCAGCGATGCGGTTAACCATCAGCCTCTCTCTGGTGATTCTCTCCCTTTACATCCAGGGTGAGGTCGTTGCCAGGACATTAATAACTGATGAAGTTAAAAACCTGACGAACTACGGCTGGTTTGGTGATGACGATCCGGAAATGAAAATGAAATCCGTAAGAACGCAGTGTTTTTCCATCATTATTTTAATTATTATTATATTTTATTATTATTATTATTATTATTATTATTATTATTATTATTATTATTATTATTATTATTATTAGACAGTATATATACATATACATATATGTATATATACTGTCTAATAATAATAATAATAATAATGTATATGTATATATACTGTCTAATAATAATAATAATATATATATATATATACAAAAGGAACAGATACACAGATAAAGATGATGATATATATAGAAAGAGAGGGAGAGAGAAAGAGCAATATATATATAGAAATTCTATCATGTACTATATATATATATATAAAAGAACAGATACATACAGATAAGGATGATATATAGAGATAGATAGAGATAGAAATAGCAATATATATAGAGAAAAATTTTACCATGTAGTGTATACATATATATATATATATATATAGGAACAGATACACACAGATAAAGATAATGATATATATATATATATATAGAAAGATAGAGAGAGAGATAGAAAGACCAATGTATATAGAAATGTTATCATGTACTGTATATATATATATATAATATATATATATATATATATATATATATATATATATATAATATTTGTTATTGTTTATTATCTATGTACGTATACGTTTCGTCCCTTTTTAATCAGGACTCATCAGCATAGAGATATGACTATTCACTACCGGTCGTACGATTCGAAACCCTGGATTACAAGTATTTTTCAACTCAAATCCAACGTCGTTAACCGCGCGGCCAATATTTGAATAGCCAATTAACAATGATAATTTTATCACATTTAAAAGCGGCACGATATCCAGGCATTCTACTTCTATTAATAAAGGAATGATGCATATAAAGCAAGTGACGTCAGTGCTTTACTTATTTTACGAGGAGCGACAAATATATATATATATATATATATATATATATATATATATATTTACGCATATAATATTACAGCACTTTGAATAGCATTGGCGATCGGGATATTGCGGGGTCTCTTTGTTTCGACCCAGACACGAGTTAATAAGTGTCTGGTTACTTTTTACACCTCTAAAACCAAGATTCTCTTTTTTCACTACCAATGCTCGGATCTTCATTTTGGCTGAGTTGAAATGAATAGCTTTCTCCTTGAGGAAGTCTCTTGTCTTGATTAGATCCCAGAACTGACATTCACTGAAGACCTTAAATGGAAGTCTTACATCAAATGTGTGGCTAAGATCGCTCGAAAGATGGTTGGTTGATTCTACCGCTCAGAGATCACCTGACTCCTGATGCAATCACCTACTTTTATAAGAGTCAGATACGTCCTTAGATTGAGCACTGCTACCACATATTGAGAGATGCTGATCAGGGCTTCATTTCATGCCTTGACAGATTACAAAATCGACTTCACAATCTAGTGGGGGATGATCTGATCTCTACAGTCACTTTACCGTAGAACGTTGCTAGGATTTCTCTTCCCCATCATTATTGTTATAACATGTGCTCGATTAAGCTCCAATTTCTGTTCCTTTGAAAAATATTCACAGTAATTCAAAGAATTTTCCTTTCCTTCATCTGTGTACCTAAAGTCACACTGAACTTTTATGAACAGGGTTCTTTCCAAGAAATTCAGATATGTTAAATACAGTAGCACGGGACTGTTTCCCTGCTGACAACAACATAGTCGGCGTCAAGTCCAATGTCAACAAATTGCTGAGCCGCCATTTTAAGTAATGAAATCCTATCCTTTCTACCCAACGTTTCTAATCCTTTCATAATATTGTTTACTATCCAACTTACAATCCCAGTATCTCTTATACTCGAGTTACTTTTCGCCTTGGTTAGTGATGACTCATTAGTATATAAAACAGCTTAGTATTTATTTGGTCCAGTTTATGAATAATTAATGCACTCTTACCTGAGATACTGCCCAATGACCAAGTGTTTATTCTTTCAGTAAGTTTCTCATTTATAATCTTTTATTATTTTTTTCACCATCATTTCGTACACGAATCATTAAAAATGATGGCTTACTGGCAAAATAGATCATGTCACTGAAGTTTGAGTGACAACAAGCCTCTCCAGATGTTCAATACTCTCCGCTTCTTTTGATCACCGTCGCAACAACCATTTATAATTGAATCTTTGATGAAATTTGAGTGACAACAAGTCTCATCAGGATTCCAGTATCTCTGCGTTTTTTCAAGTAGAGGTCTGAATAGTACTCTCCCTCCTCGGTCTTTACATCCTCCCATACCCTTCACGACGATTATATGTAGAACTTGCTTGGTGCCACCATGTTTTTTTTATTTATTATTATTATAATGATTATTTTCTCACTAGAAGTTTTCCCTAAAGTTATTATCAGTGATTTCTCACTAACAATAACAAGTGGTGTTCCCTGGAGTCTGAATGATAACGAGTCTCCCCAGATGTCCAGCAATCTGCGCGTCTTCCGATAACCATTGCAAATCACCGCAACAACCGATTGATGTCTAGATGATAACGACCATTAGTTCTTTTCTGGAATAAGCTTCCTCAGAATTCAAGTACCCCCCCACGGTATTCCAATGGAGATTTGCATGGTGCTATCCTTCCTCGATTTTTAAATCTTCCTAATTCCATCACGACCATTTTAGGTGACACCATTTTAGAGGCCTGATTATGAGATTCCTGGCAGTTTCGGTTCTTTTGGATTCGTTTAATATTCTTTCTATATTTTTGTTTTCCATCCCGCTGCTTTCTGTATGTTTACTTGGCGGTGATTTTGGCGGTAGTAATCAGCCTCTCTGTATTTTTTCTTTATTATATAAAAATAAAGAAAAATGCATCAAAAAAAATATTTCATAAAAATAAAAGAAAAATACATAAAGAAAAAATATTTCATAAAAATTAAGAAAAATACATAAAGAAAAAATATTTTATAAAAATAAATAAAAATACATAAAAAAAGATTTTTTTATAAAAATAACGAAAAATACATAAAGAAAAAATATTTTATAATAATAAAGAAAAATACATAAAAAGATTTTTATAAAAATAAAGAAACATACAAAAAGAAAAAATATTTTATAATAATAAAAAAAATACATAAAAAAGATTTTTTTATAAAAATAAAGAAAAAACACATAAAGAAAAAATATTTAATTAAAATAACGAAAAATACATAAAGATAAATATTTTATAAAAATAAAGAAAAATACATAAAGAAAAAATATTTCATAAAAATAAAGAAAAATACATAAAGAAAAATATTTTATAAAAATAAAGAAAAATACATAAAGAAAAATAAAGAAGAATATTTATTTTAGTTTGATTTTCTTCGTCGTAATTTATCGCTTGCCAGTCTTCAAGTTATCGCTTGTCAGTTTTCGCCTCGTTAACTCTCGGCCGCTTCCGTAACCTGCCCGAACTGACGGTCCCTCGTCACCCTTGTTTCCTTTTAACAGTATCATCCTCTAATTCAGTGCTTTATGCATGGTAATTATCTTCCTGTTTTTTTTACCAGGTACCTGAGTTCATCTTATCTTAAATTTATGTAGGGTCAGTCGTATATTTATACTTCTAATAAAGTTTCTGCTATATAATTCCTTGTTCTTCTCGGCTATTCATTTTGAACTATCTCTTTCATTAGTCTAGGTATTTATAGGTTTTCCGTTCATCGAATGCTCTCATTTCAACTCCATTGGAGAATTCTATGCATTCTTTAAGTTTTAGTATTTTTTTCTTGATTTTAAACAGTGACCATTTTCTATTCTGCATTCTTATGTCCTGGATAATAAACCTAGTTGTGTGTATAAGCCTCTCTAATTGCTTTGTTTTACCATTCTTCTTCTTGTTTTTTATATTATCATTATTATTCTTCTTGTTTTTTATATTATCATTATTATTATTATTCTTGTTTTTTATATTATCATTATTATTATTATTATTGTTTTTTATATTATCATTCTTCTTCTTCTTCTTGTTTTTTAAATTATCATTATTATTATTATTATTCTTGTTTTTTATATTATCATTATTATTATTATTATTGTTTTTTATATTATCATTATTATTATTGTTCTTGTTTTTTATATTATCATTATTATTATTGTTCTTGTTTTTTATATTATCATTATTATTATTATTATTGTTTTTTATATTATCATTATTCTTCTTCTTCTTGTTTTTTATATTATCATTATTATTATTATTCTTGTTTTTTATATTATCATTATTATTATTCTTCTTGTTTTTTATATTATCATTATTATTATTATTCTT